>JAMPIV010015636.1:0-240000 GCA_024509875.1 Oreohelix idahoensis
GCCAGTCTCAAGCAGGAGGTAACAGTAATAAAAAGAAACAGAACAGGTGGATAACTTTAGGCGGCACCACAGAACTTTAATAAATTTGATCCTAGGGATCAAAAATAAAGGTAAGCACCAATTTGATAGGCACACGGTATGACAATAAAAATAAATTCCCCACAATTCGATGAAAGGAAATATGATGAAAGAAAATCTTTCAACCAAGGAAAAAGGTGGTGTAAGAATTGTCAGATGGACAATCATGACACTGACCGTTGCAGAAGGAAACCTGTGTATATGGCAACCCTTCAGGTCAGGTCGACCTCAAGACAGGAGGAGGATATTATGTTAGATACCACTCCAGAAGAGATGAGGAAGGCAGAGGCTGGGGATAAAACACTCAAGCCTTGTTTCAGAAAATTGTCAACTTGTCATACAACTCCAGGCAAGGGAGATTTTTACATGAAAAACAAGTTGATGTATAGGAAGACTGGAGCTAGATCCAAAGGTCACGGACAGCTGGTTCTTCCAAAAAGATATAGGACAGACTTAATAAGGAGCCTACATGTGAAACCAGATGGGGACCATGAGAAAATAGGTACCATCATTCAAAAGGTGGATCACAATTATTATTGGCCCAAAGCAAGATGGGACATTGAGAATTTTGTAGAAAGGTGTAGCATAGCACATGAGGGAACACCCACAAGAGGGAACATGGATCAGGACCTGGACACGCCACGGGGCAAAATTAGGCCTGATAATAAAAAGAAAAATAGATTTGATAAAGTGGACCAAATGGAATGGGAAGCCCCTTTTCACGGACAAGCTTCACTTAACTGTTTTACAATGGCCACTATGCGGAGAGTGCAAAAAGATGTCTTACCCCAGGATAAGCCGAAATCCCTCAATCGGACTTAAACAAACTGGAGGAAGAGGATGCAGAGAGGAAATCTCTCATCAAGAATTTTAAGTGGGGAGAAAGCCCCAAAAGAAAAATTGGTAGCGGTCGTTTTGTGAATGATAAATCTGGGAGGAAAAATCATCACTATAAAGCTTCGAGTGGAAGAGACCATACCGGTGCATGGACAAATAGGTCCACAATTAAAGGTCCATATGTAGCTTTGTTAAGAACGTGGACTGATGAAAAGGCAGAGGAAAACATTACATCTTCATACCAATATGTGAATGAGCTGACCACTCGGTTAAAAACTGGCTGGAAACTTGCCAATGAAAATTTGAAACAAGCCAGGAAGAAACATGCTGCCTATTGTAACAGGAAGGCGAAAGACAGAAATTTGGCTGTGGGAGAGTAAGTACTGCTTCTTTTGCCCGGGAGTCAGAATAAGTTACAAATTGGATGGCAGGGTCCATATACAGTTCTAGAGAAGGTGTCTAGAACAAATTATAAGATAGATAAGAAGGGGAAAGAAAAAATCTATCATGTGAATCTCCTGAAGAAATATTTGGAAAGAGAACATCAGGAAGAGACACACACACTTGTTGACCTTGTCCATCGCCATGGAGATGAAAAAAGGAACCACTTTCATCATTTGAATATCCATTACACCCCTGTGAGACAGCAGCACAGGTGAAAATCAGTACACATTTAACGAAAACTCAGAAAGAGAGAGAGTGCAACAGGTTCTAAATAATCATGCAGAGGTGTTAACAGACCGACCAGGGCATACAAACCTATTGGAATATGATATGAAACTAATAGACTCCACACCTGTCTGTATGAAACCATATTCGATTCCGTTTGCTAAGGAAAAAGCTTTGAAGGAAGAGATAGACTATCTATTGAAGGAAGGAATTATTTCGCACAGTGAGTCTTCGTATAGTTCCGGTGTTGTACTCTTAAGGAAGCCCTCTGGAGAACATAGACTCTGTATAGATTACAGGAGACTGAATGCTATTACAGAAGGACAGGTGGATCCATTGCCGGATACAAATCAGCTGTTTGCCAGACTAAATAAAGCTAAATATTTCTCAAAAGTGGATCTGAGTAAAGGATACTATCAGATTCCAGTAAAGCCTGAGGTTAGACCATACCTAGCTTTTAGTACCTCAGGAGGACACTATGAGTTTAATAGATTGCCATTTGGATTGAAGAATGCGCCTAGTGTCTTCTCTAGAATGATGAGAAAATTATTGGATCCTCTGAATAATCCCTGTATAACAAATTTTATGGATGATATCCTTATAGCAACAGAGACATTTGAGGAACACATTGACTCTCTGAACATGCTGTTTGATCGACTTAGGGAGGCAAATTTAACAGCCCGACCAACCAAATGTTGCGTTGGATGTAAAGAATTGGAATTTTTTGGGACACACAGTTTATCAGGGAAACATGACCCCTGACCCAAAGAATTTAGAGAAACTACAGAAAGCCCCGAGACCACAAACCAAGAAGGACGTGAGATCCTTTGTCTCATTATGTGGTTTCTACCAGAAGTATATCAAGAACTTTAATTCCATATGTGCACCGTTAACTGAATTGACACGTAAAGGACTTCCAGATCGCATTACATGGACACCACAATGTGAAATGACTTACCAAGAATTGAAGGAAAGGCTCACAAGTAAACCCATTTTGAAATTACCTGACTTAAGTCAAGAATTCATAGTAAGGACGGATGCAAGTAATATTGGGTTAGGTGCAACTCTACTACAGAAATCAGATGCATTGGATGGGGAATTAAGCCCAGTGGCATATGCTAGAAGAAAGTTGAATAAAGCTGAAATCAACTACTCAACTAGCGAAAAAGAATGTCTTGCAGTAATATGGGCAATAAAGAAATTCAATATTTATCTATATGGGAAGGCATTTAAGTTGCAAACAGATCACAAACCTTTATCGTTTCTAGCACAGGCTAAGCATGAGAACTCTAGGTTACTCCGATGGTCTTTACTTCTGGCTCCATATAATTTTAGCATTGAGTATATATCTGGAAAAACCAATTTGGGAGCGGATTTTTTAAGCCGCCATCCGTGTGATGAGAATCACCGTAAACCCCAGAAATAATAATAAATTTCTCTATGTGTATATAGAATAAAGGACTGACATATAATGTCTGTTTTAAGAGGGGAGGTGTCGTGAAATATTCTAATCCACATATATAAATTATTAGGTAAATATAAAGCCTAACAAATAAAATTAATAAAGAGAAGAGCAATGGAAAAATAACAGTGCTGTCACAAAGAATGTACTCGAAATCCCCCTTGTTTTCTGCTTCGTCTGCAAATTGTAACGCTTTCACGTTGATATAAAAGCTTACTGTATTATTACCCGCCTTCTTCAATGAAACGTGTGCTGCATTTCTAAGAAAAACATTGAGACGTACTGCGTAATGACCTAAATTAATCCTAACATTAATTATACTGCGTTACCAAAACGAACGAACAGATGGACAAAAGGATAAAGAGAGAGGGGAGGGCTGAAAATCAGGAACGCATGCAACACGCGTCGCGCGATACACAAATGCTGCCATCACGCGTGTAAGTCTACATGCACTAATTTTTTTTTTCAGACGGACAGTGATAAAATACACTACCCTTTCCCAGAGTTAGGTTTATAAATCATAAAAAAACTCTTATTAGAAAAGATAACATTAGATGGGTTTACGGTTGAAAACATAACAGTACCCAGACAGCACATCTTCGAAACAGGAGGTAGAAGAAATTGCATATTTTGAACGCAGCCACGTAGCTCCTTTAAATTTGTATTTTTGGGTTCCTTAGGGCTTGCTGACAAATAATATGTAAAACGTTACGCAAATAGTCCAGGAATTAATAAATTATACCCAAAATAAAATATTGGGGGTGCCTGACAGCATAAAATCATTTCTGCTCATGAGATTTTTTTTTTAACGTGTTTGAAAAAAATTTACGTTACAGAAATAGCCTACCATGTAAACTCCAAATTGATTGGAGCGCAACAAATGAAAGCCTAACCACGATTGGTCGGGCTATAAATACTATCTTGGTTGTTAGGGGAAACGGGGAAAGGTAACATTTTTTCAAACACTTGTCGAAACGGGGCTCATTGGTCAGACTCGCTGATATACACACTTGGGAGCGTTAGTTCGAAACCACTTGTTTAAATAAGATTGATAAAGCATCAGTGCGTTGAAGCCAGCTTATATTTGGCTAAATAAAAGCCTGGAAGATAAGCAGATGGGAATTTGTGCCAGTTTGTGCCAGAATTCATTGCTAATCAACGTATCTGTGTTTATTCGTATGAATTGTGGTAAGCTTGAACCATTCAATATCTTTTAATGAAAATTGAATGTGAATTGTTGATTTATGCCTGTATATATATATGTGTAGTTCAGTGGCAAACGTGAGGTAAAGCCTGTAATGCTCCAGCCTGAACAGAGGGTGTCGGAGAGAAGTAAAACGGCATGGAATGGCCAAACAGTACACTGACACCTGGATGATTGAATAGAAAGAAATAATGCTGGAATTGCAGAGGCGTAGTAACCATTAAGAAGGGTAATACTGGAATAAAGTATTTCAAATGAAGCTGACAGTTGGCCTAATGCTCTGAACTCAATGTTTGTGCTGTGTTGTGATCAGTGTAACAAGAGAGTTTAAGTTAGTTATGAAGTAGAAGGTACATCCTTCTTGATTTCAGGGACAGTGGTCTTGATGGTACTGAGCAGCACCTAGTCAGAGCTTTGCTGAATCCAGTGTCGGACAGCATACTCCTTGGTCCTTTTAGCTATCAGTGAGGTGTCTCCAGAGCCCAGAGGAGAATTCGAGCAGAGGAGTCCTTTCCTGCCGCCATCACGCCAGATAAGCTAACTTGGCCAGCTGAGCTCAACATTATGTCCCCTCATCTTGAACTGACTTTGTAAAATTAACATTAAGAGGGGAATTTACTTGTCTTAAAATCAGGAACTGTGAACATCTCCAATACTAGTCCCTAAAGACAAACTATTGAAGTCATGATGACAAATACCAACAGAGCTTGAACAAAACAAAACCAGTATTACCTCATTTTACTACTACACAACTGACACACATAGAACATTTGTAATAATATATGTCACTACAATATTCATATTAAATACATTCTGTACATAACTTGTAATTTAAATTGATTGTGATTCCTGGTTCCCTTGTAGTTGAATCAGGACACATATTCATTCATGCCAGTAATGAATACATATTGTTATTTGAAAAGTTACGAGTGACTTCTTTAAGATATTCTCATAGAGTGTTATATGTATGTGAGTGTCACAGTGTTGTTAAGAGTAGTGGATTAAATTAAATTGTTTATCTGTCTGTTGTTGTGACTTACACTTCATCATACACATACCCTAGACACATAACGTAGCATCACACTATTCCAGAATAATTCTGACTGAGATATAGAGATATGTGGTAGCAAGTAAGGTTATCTATAATACACTACTCTTAATAGATATAGATACCTTCACAGCTGATCTCAGTCAGTACACTAAGTCCCCTATAAATATTTATAACATCCCACTTCAGGTAACAGTCTCTTCCGCCTTCTCATCTGTCCAGGTCCTTAATAGAGCTTCTAATGGACCTTTTATTGGCCTCCCAAATAGCAGAGTTGCGGGAGCCATCCCGGTTGAACTATGTGGTACCTCCCGGTACGCAAACAATGCGGCGGGCAGGAATTGATCCCACAGATCCGGTTTTTCGTGTGCCAGCTTTCTCAGGATAGAAATGAGAGTCCCGTTGAACCTCTCTACCTGGCCGTTCCCTTGTGGATGGTACGGACTATAATGAAAGTGTCTGGCTTGAAATAGCTTAAAAACTTCTTCCGTTAGTTTCCCCTTGAACTGAGAACCATTATCCGTCAAGATTTGATGCGGGAATCCTAATCGGGTAAATATTGTAAGTAGTGCCTCTGCTACATGTTTTGAATCAATTGATGGCAGGGCTACCGCCTCTCCCCACATAGAACAAGTGTCCACCAGAGTAAGGATGTAACTGTTCCTCCTCTTGGTCCGAGTGAGAGGTCCTACAATATCCACTGCAACCCTCTCAAAAGGTGTTCCCACTATGGGCATTTCCCCTAGAGTTGCAGGAGCAGTCCAGTGCTTTGGAGCTACCCTTTGACATTCTGGGCAGGATTTGACATATCTTTTTATATCCTCCGTTATCCCTGGCCAGAAGTAATGACAAGCTATACGCTGTCCTGTGGCGCTGATCCCCATGTGACCACTGGAGGGAATCGCATGCCCGAGTTCCATCACTTTATCTCTATATGAAGTGGGAAGAACCAGCTGGTTGTGACCATTTGTTCCAGTTCCGGCCTTCCTGTATAAGAGTTTGTTCTTCATGAAATATTCCCCCTTGCTCGGAGGTGTGTGGCATTTGGGCAATTTTTTAAAACAGGGCTTGAGTGTCCTATCCTCAGCCTGCGCCTTCCTCATTTCCTCTGGATGAGCATTTATAGGTTCACCTTCTTCCTCCTTCTTCTGTGACCTGGTCTGCACTGTCGCCATGATCACAGGTTTCTCGGGATTCCCCAAGAAGACGTATCTACACCCCAATATCAGAGGGTAGATTGGTTCATCTATCACTGCTGCTCTGATTTCTCCCTCCACATAGCGAGTTTTCACCGTTATCCTTGCGATGGGAAGTGTCATGAGTTGTATGTCCTTAGTCGCCCCTTGTATTTCCACTGTTTCTGTGGTATACTGACTTGGGTCCACTAGGCTAGACTTCACAACTGAATCATAATCCAAACCTGTATCATAAAGGCACCTTATGGTGACCCCATTACAAATAACATCCTCACAAACTGGGGGGGGGTGATAAGGTTCCTGTTGTCCATTAGGATTAACCTTTAATCTTCGCGTCCCCGACTTCATTGCAGCAATGTTTGAAGGTTTCCTTCTACAAAATTCGGTGTTATGGTTATCCTTCTTGCACCATTTACACCATCTTTTTCCTTGGTTCAACGGTTTTCTTTCATTGAACTTTTGGTCATTGAACTGTGAGTTTCTGTCGCGATAGTCATTTCTTGGCCGCTCAAAGTTTGTCCTACCTTTATTTCCCTGCTCTCTATTATCAAATTTATTAAATTGCTGTGGAGCTTTAAAATTGTCTATGTGCTTCCTTTTAGCACCACTTACCTCTGCCTGGGCTGCCTGATACCTCTCAGCAACATTTAAAATTTCCCCCAACTTCTCTGCACCTTGTTCCATGAGAAATTTTCTCATGTCTGGAGCCATGGACTCTCTCAATTGCTCAATCATGATCATTTCTTTAAGATCTTGGGTCTTCCCCAGAGCCGTCCATTTCTCCAAATAGGTTTCTAGTCTAGCAGAGAATTGGTGGTATGTCTCCCCAGACAACAGTTTGGCATTTATAAATTTCTTACGATAAAATTCACCATTCTTCTCGTACCTTAATAACAAAGCCTGCTTTAACATGTCATAATTGTCTTGGTCTTCCCTGTTCATTTTGGCAAATACTTCATAAGAAGTACCTCTCAATCCCTGTGATAGCTTTACACTCCACCTCTCTCTCTCTCTAACCCATATGTAGTAGCTAATAACTCAAAACGTCCTAGGTACCCCTCTATGTCATCGTCTTTTTCAACAAAATGGTCTAAATGAAACCCCATAGCTGAGTTTGAGGCTCCCAGACTGGGCGTAGCATCTGAGGCAAAAGGGCTGGCACCATTTTCAGGAGCCGGGCCTTGTAATTCCAGCTCCCTTAGTCGTAATTCGTGCTCCCTTTGCAACCTTCTATCTTCTGCCTCCCTTTCGGCAGTCAACCTTTTTTCTTCTGCCTCCCTTTGCTGTCGTTTTTCTTCTGCCTCAATCTGCAGCCTCTTAATTTCTCTATCAGCCTCAATTTGTAACCTCTTCTCTTCAGCTACCTTTCTATCTTCCCTTTCAATATATTTATTACATTCAGCCGTTACATATTGAATTAAAATTTGACCATCCATTCCCATCTCCTTTGCGGTCAGCACAGCAGCTGATCGGAATTTTGCTAGCTCCGCCATACTTTTCAGACAATATAATAATATACAAGCTAAATCTCTAACCAGTAAATACACTAAGTACTTCTTATGACTATAGTCTAACTAATTCTAACTAACCAGTTAACTAATTAATTATCACTGGCTGTGAAGATTCACCAACTTTTATCTGCAGGGACACTTTTAATTTTAAAGGGAATTTCACAATTTTTTTTCCCCTAATTTTATTTCTCCAACCAGGAGATCCTAATATTACTGTTGGGCTAATTATCCCTGGACAAGACCCCAATGTATGTAGTGGGTTTGATGGTATTGTATGATGGTGATATTACTAAATGTAATGTATGAGGCCAGCTGTGAAGGCTCCTGAGATAAAATGTAGTTGTGAATTGTCAGAAGGCCTTTCTTGCTACCACTACGACCTCACACTTAATTTTTTTTCTTAATGAATGTAGCTATGTAAAATGTCTAGGGTAATGATATGTAATGTGGTGTGATAGTTATGGATACACCCACAGATATTTAAGCAGACTAATAATATTTAACAAATATTATAATACACTGAACTAACTCAAGAGTGTAAAATTTTTGATAGAATTATATTACATTTATTTGTTCTGGATCAAGTTTTATGTTGACCAGAACTTTTTTTAAAAAAAGATTTAAAAATTATGAAAGAAATGCATGGAATGTTACATAATAAATGCAAGAGTGTACATATATAAGTACTAGACTAGTTAGTTTTATTAAAATGTTCTAGTAGTCATCTACTTGGGAGGATAGTTAATGCTTGTGCTGTTGGGGTGGCCTCATCACACCTGTCTATATTGACTACACAGTGTCCAGTAAATTGCAGGAATTTTATGGGGTATTAGTAACTAAAAGGCGTTGGTGAACTTCCAGCAGACCAGAGGCTCACTCAACTTGCATATGTAGCTCTGGTGCTGAAATCTGGTGGTCCCACCTCTCCGTGCTGGCGGGCAATAATAGTGGTCTCTGTCACAACGTACTGCACAGATACACTCGAGTAAAGTCACCAACTGAATGGACACCGCCTTGTTGACAACTGAAACTCACAGCTCAGATTATGAATAAAGAACACAGAAATGCTAGCAAAACTCAGCTGAGCTGCTGGCTATAGTATGGCGTCCCTGAACTTATTTCACTTTCTTTCATTTGGAAATCACCACACTTTAAAATACTGTGTCTATCATCGAACAACTATTGAGGAATGGCCCCACTTGCGCGTCTGAGCGCCGATAAAATGATTGTCTGTGGCCAATCACTGCCTAGGTTTATTTCAAATTCAAATTTCCTACCCTAAAGTCATTTCAGTCATGCTTCAGTCAAGTATGGATGTTTATCTGTTAGTCTGTCCGTCTCTACTTGTTTTTTTCAAAAACGTACTTGATTTTTGAACCAACCTTTCTCTCCCCTCCAAAATTTTGTCGTTAAAAGTTATATTTAGACACAGCTCCCACCAATGTCCCTTCGCTTCCCTACTAAGTAGATTTGAACACCTGCGTCTCAAGGTCGTGTTTTTTTGTGCAAATAGCGACACTTTTTATTCAATACAGTCTGTCGCTGATGTGAACAACACTGTCTTTTGTCATTATCTTCAATATTATCTATCCGTCTGTAAAATTAAGAACATATTAGTTCACTGCTCAGAATGGGCCATCCGGCCAGCTAATTTTTATATTCCTAACATTAATATTACGAAAAAGTTACTTTTTAATTTTTGTAATATTCCAAACATCTGCGTTCTGCCGCTGAATTCAAATCAAAGGCTTGGTATCGCAAAAGCGACCAATAAATGACTGTGGCGTAACATATCCAAGGTCCCTTCTGTAGAGTTCCTTACTTTATGTCAACTTGGGAAACGTGACTTTTCTCCGTTTCCCCCCCAATTGCGTCTCCTTAGCCTTTCTAGTCTCACGCAATCTTTCCAGTCATATTTTTTCCTTTTTATCCGCCGTTCCCCTCCTGTCTAGCCAGTCAATTTTTATGGAGGGTGATGACCCGCGGTCTGGGCGATCATGTACTATCAGCAGCCTACGCATTATGTTTTTATCCTTACATGTTATCTTTGGAGGTATTTTACCGTTGTATCTCTGTCAATTTCACTACACCTTCCTGGAGGATATGTCAGCAAATTGTTCACACGAATGCTTTCTAATATTCTTATAATCCTTTTTTTCTGTTCGCTCCCTTTCTCTCACACAGTATTATTATTATATTCTGTGAATTCTTTTGATTCTTTTTCCTACATAGTATTTACTTTCCATACCCGGATGCACAGGGAAAAGACAAAAATAATGAGAATAAATGCAGGTAATGATAACAGGGTTGAACTTGAAGAAGCACCAATAAAAGATGTAGAATAATACTCATATCTTGGCAGCAATATAGACAAAGTTGGAGGGACAGACAGTGATATCAAAATAAGAATACAAAAAGCAAGAGGAGCTTTCATTGCATTGGGAAATATATGGAGATCAAGAGAAATCGGATCCAACACGAAAATAAGAATCTTCAACTCATATGTGAAGTCAGTCCTATTGTATGGTTCTGAGTCATGGAGAACAACAAAGACAACAACCAAAAAGCTACAGACTTTCATAAATGGGTGCTTGCGTATAATAGAAGGATTAAAATGATATGACAAGGTTACCAACGTGGAACTGATGACAAGAACTAGACAAGTGCCAGTGGAACAAGAGATGAGAAGAAGACGATGGCGATGGATAGGACACACACTGAAGAAACCTGTTGATAGCATTACAAGGCAGACCTTGTTCTGGAAACCCCAGGGCAAGAGAGGCAGAGGTAGACCAAGAAGTACATGGAGAAGAGAGCCGGAAACAGAGGTAAAAATGATAAGGAGAACGTGGAAAGAACTTGAGATGATGGCACGTGACAGGAGGACTTGGCTTGTGTTTGTTGAAGGCCTATGCTCCTTTGGGAGTGGAGGGTTATGAATACCCGGATGCGGAAGCATTTTGTGCACTCATCGCACGATCCCTTACTAGAGGTAGCGGCTTCCTTGAATGGTTGGTGTATTGAAAACTTATGTGGCTGGAAATTTTGATGAAGAAAATGTACCAGAATAAGGCGATTGAAGAAGATAAAGAAGACACAGGCGTAGAAATAAAAAATGGGGGAAAAGGTGGGGGGGGGGGGGGGGAGAAATTAGGGGGGGCTGAACAAAAAAAAAAACAAACTATATGACAATAATTGTATAGGGTAGAGAAAAAAACACGAAAATGAGTAGTGCAAGGAAGTTAAAAGAATGAAGAGAAGAAATAGTAAAGAACCGAGAAAAGAGGAGAAATGCCGGCCATCAGCAGAAAAACGAAGAAACAAATTCAAAAGCACAACAAGAAGATATAAGAGAATTAGAAATATAGAAACCGTAGAAGAAGAACGTGTAACTAAAATTACTTATCGTTAGTAAAATCCACTGAACCCAGTTTACTTCGTGTAACTTTCGTTTCAGAATGGACTCTAAAATTTAAACTTGTTCCGTTTCAACTCCTCAATGGCGTCCGAGGTTTAAACAGGTGCGAAGGAGCTTTTTCCCTTCATTATAATAATCATCCCACTCAAGCAGTTTTTATTTGTTCCGCTTTCCGGAACGCACGGAACGAGAAGTTGAACTTTTTTGAGGGATGGATATGCTTAAAAAATCCGGCTGGCAATGAAAAATCCTAATTTGCGGTAGGCCTTCTTCAAGGGGTTTGGTCGTTAGAAAAAAAAAAAAAGGCCTAATTACGCCAACTACAAAACCAAGGGAACTACTTTGGAAAGATGCAAGTTAACTGTGGAAAAAAGGCACTTGAAGATATATTTAGAATTTCTTCATTGAGCAAAATTGTTCCGCGCTGAAAAGAGAAGTTAGACCTAGTTTTTACTTACTGCAACGGGAATGCTATAAACGACCAAGTAAACAGCCAAAACAGCATGAGGAAATTGACACCATTCCTCCTGTGGTCAGTTCATTCCGTTCCATTACATTTCGACATCATTAGATTTTTGTAGTCAGCCTTATCATGACTTATGATCAATGGTCAATGCACCATGAAAACATGCACTTTTAATGGGTGTTCAATTTAGCTTTCAGGGCGCAGTGCGCGCTTTTTCCGTATTTTCCCGAACAGGTGACGGGATTTTTTATTTTTCGTTACAGGACTGTTCAGTTAGACAGTTAGTAATTTTGGTATAATTCCAACGCAATCATATAAAAGGAGGAAGTAAATGTTCATTTCTTAGGGAGTGCTGGCGATTCTCAAACCATTATGACACGGTACAAAAATAGATATAAGGTGGGGAAACCCGAGGCCTGTAAACAGTACATAAATCCTTATGTACATATCCGGGTTACGTGGGGAGGGGGGGGGGGGGGGCATGCTGGGCCTCTGTCGGCGAAGCACTATTTTTGTATTGCGTAGCTGGCCGAGTGGATAGTGGCGATTCGCTCTAGTGGCTAGGCGGTGGGTGCCGTTCGGAAGGTCCTGGTTCGATTCGCGGTAAGCCTATCACTTCTGTTGTTTTTCTGTTGTCTAGTCTTCTACTTCTTTATTTCTCACTGAGTGCGTGATAACACGTGACCTTTGTGTGTTGTTTGTTTATTTATTTAAAAGAAACATAAACGTTTATTACGATCGGAGCACCATTTTTCGGCTCCGAAGACAACATATACCACACAACAATCACTTGAACAAGAATCCAACCACAACACACTCCAGAGTACCAGCTATGTACCTACCCCCTATGAAACTGCTGACCACCATATATTTGAGTGCCCAGCACATGGTGGATGTTAGAAAAATGCTGCTTCTCCGGAGGCCAAATAAGTGGATCGTCTTTTATGGAGCTAAAGAACAGCTTGTGAACAGATGCAAATACCATTATGTGAACAGCTTGCGAACACATGCAAAAACCACCATGTGAACAGCTTGCGAACACATGCAAATACCACTATGAGAGCAGCTTGCGAACACATGCAAATACCACTCTGAGAGCAGCTTGCGAACTCTACAAATACCACTATGAGAGCAGCTTGCAAACACATGCAAATACCACTATGTGAACAGCTTGCGAACACATGCAAATACCACTATGTGAACAGCTTGCGAACACATGCAAATACCACTATGAGAACAGCTTGCGAACACATGCAAATACCACTATGAGAACAGCTTACGAACACATGCAAATACCACTATGAGAACAGCTTGCGAACACATGCAAATACCACTATGAGAGCAGCTTACGAACACATGCAAATACCACTATGAGAGCAGCTTACGAACACATGCAAATACCACTATGAGAGCAGCTTGCGAACACATGCAAATACCACTAGGAGAACAGCTTGCGAACACATGCAAATACCACTATGAGAGCAGCTTGCAAACACATGGAAATACCACTATGAGAGCAGCTTACGAACACATGCAAATACCACTATGTGAACAGCTTACGAACACATGCAAATACCACTATGAGATCAGCTTACGAACACATGCAAATACCACTATGAGAGCAGCTTACGAACATATGCAAATACCACTATGTGAACAGCTTGCGAACACATGCAAATACCACTATGTGAACAGCTTGCGAACACATGCACTTACCACTATGTGAACAGCTTGCGAACACATGCAAATACCACTATGAGAACAGCTTGCGAACACATGCAAATACCACTATGAGAGCAGCTTACGAACACATGCAAATACCATTATGTGAACAGCTTGCGAACACATGCAAATACCACTATGTGAACAGCTTGCGAACACATGCAAATACCACTATGAGAGCAGCTTGCGAACACATGGAAATACCACCATGTGGCACTGGGCCGAAGGGCGAGAGCCCAGACGTCGCTGGATCAGTAACAACAACAACAACAAGAACATTAGGCGAATACACAAGTATCATCATCATTACCCCGTGGCTGGTCAAGCAGCTGAGGCCCCCAACAAACACAGGCCTAGTTCCTTGTCCCGTGTACATTTTGTTCCGTTCCGTTTCAGTTTCCAGTTTTTTCTTTATTTCTTGTTTCGCGCCCTCTCTCTCTCTCTCTCTCTCTCTCTCTCTCTCTCTCTCTCTCTCTCTGCCACTCTCTACCTTGCCTGCCCTGGGGATTGTAAAACAGGGACTGCCTTGTAAAGCTATCAGAAGGTTTCCTCAGCATGTGTTCTATCCATCTCCCGGTTCTTCTTCTCGTCTCTTGTTCCAATGTGCGATTGGAAGGATACGGTATGTAAGATGACAGAGAGAAGAAGGGCAGAATGTAAGACGGGCCTGCGTGCCCAAATCTTAACCCTTTGAAAATAAAGTTCGTTCGTTTGTTCGTTCCACTGGCACTTGTTATATTGCTGTAATCAGTTCCACAATGGTGATCTTGTCATACCTTTACAATTTCTCTGTTCTTCTAGAATACCCATTCCCGAATGACTATCACTTTATTTGGTAGTTGTTTTAGAGTTCACCATGTTTAAGAGCCATACAATACGCCGGACTTATATCTATCTTGTGTACTGTAGATTTGATTTGAAAGATTGTTCCTAGCATCGTTACATCAGGAATATTCTTTGAAATATTTTTAAACAATCTATCACGTCCTCATCTTTGACTTGCCGAGTTGGTTCTCACTCATTTTTCCGAATTAACGGCCAATTTATTTTGAAAACCAAATTAGTGCTGTTGCAGTGGGAACTAAAATGGGCACGACTGACTGTTAAAGGGCTTGTAAGTTTGTCTTTTCATATAGTAGATGGGCGTGAAAATATCAAATGTATGGCTCGAAGTCATTATTAGTGGTGCAAAACGTTATATGCAGTAGAAAACGTTCAAACAAAACACCTTGATAAAAGGGTCAACCGAGACCAACCAACTTTGACATGTGATCTCACTCGATGTTTTTGATCCAAGTCGTTTAATTTACATTTAGCTACAACGTGTGTCCATATCATATTTTATGTGTTTCATGTACGCCATCATTCATTCATCATATCATAACCCTCCACTCCCAAATGCGCATAGGCCTTCAACAAACACATGCCAAGTCCTCTTGTCACGTGCCATCATCTCAAGTTCTTTCCACGTTCTCCTCATCATTTTCACCTCTGTTTCCAGCTCTCTTCTCCATGTGCTTCTTGGTCTACCTCTGCCTCTCTTGCCCTGGGGGTTCCAGAACAAGGACTGCCATGTAATGCTATCAACAGGTTTCCTCAGTGTGTGTCCTATCCATCGCCAGCGTCTTCTTCTCATCTCTTGTTCCACTGGCACTTGTCTAGTTCTTGTCATCAGTTCCACGTTGGTAACCTTGTCATACCATTTTAACCCTTCTATTCTACGCAAGGGGAGCCGCGGTAGCATAGTGGTTAGTGCACTGGCTTCCTAGCTCAGTGGTCTATGGGTTGATCTCCAGATGAGGTGGGATTTTTTTTAGGCCGCAAACGGCTCCTGGGTCGACCCAGCCCCAAATGGGTACCAGAGCAACTCTGGGAAGGTTAAGGCGGCTGGCGTGATGCTGACCACATCACCCGTAGTGTGCCGATGGTCAAGAAAATATGGGCCTAACACCATATTCCCAATATGCCTCAATGGGCGTGTAACGGGATCCTTTACCCTCCTTTACCTATTCTACGCAAGCACCCATTTATGAAAGCCTGTAGCTTTTTGGTTGTTGTCTTTGTTGTTCTCCATGTTTCAGATCCATACAATAGGACTGACGTGTGTCCTGGCCAACCTGATTTAGGAGCATCAGCTAATATCGTGCTGAGACTTCTTCAACGTATCCCTAAAAATGTGTGGCATAAAGTATATTTTGACAACTGGTTTAATTCGCCAGCATTGCAGGCATGCCTCTGGAAACAAGGCATTGCATGTCTTGGCACTGTCCGCGCAAACCGGCTGAAAGGGTGTAATCTGTGTTCCGATAAGGAACTGAAAACGAAAGGAAGAGGGTCATCTGTTGTTTGTACTGCAGCAACAAACGGAGCCACATTGAAAGCTATCAAATGGTATGACAATAAAGCAGTCACACTGCTAAGCACCTATGCAGCAGTTGAACCAGAATGTGTAGTCAGAAGATGGGACAGAAAAGCCAAGAAGGAAATACACATTTCTTGCCCTGCAGCTGTGAAAGAATATAACATGTTCATGGGAGGGGTAGATTTGCTGGACTCCTTGCTGGCACTCTATCGTATACCTATTAGATCCAAGAAATGGTACCACAGAATATTGTTTCATTTCCTGGATGTTTCTGTGGTGCAAGCTTGGCTAACTTATTGTTCAGATGTGTGTAAGGATGGTATGGAAAAAAAGGACAGACTACCATTAGTTGATTTCAAGTTGCAGATTGCTTTGTGTCTCCTAAAAGCTGGAAAAAGTGAAAATAATAAAAGGGGAAGGCCATCAGGAAGCACTGAGACACAGCTGGTGGCTAAAAAGAAGAGAGGGCAAACAGCAAATGTACCTCCTTTTCATGTCAGAACTGACAATGTTGGCCACAGCCCCAATTCCGTCACCAACAAAGGGAGATGCAAACTTCCTGGATGCAAGGGGTACTCCAGAACTGTCTGTGAGAAGTGTAACCTACACTTGTGCCTCAATAAACATTCAAACTGTTTCAAAGTATTTCATGAAACATGAGTGTGGAGCTGTGATTGAATCACGAGACAGAAGATTTTTTTTTTTTCAGTAACTATATGTTTCATTGTATGTGTGGCATTTTCTGTATAAATTACACTTAACTTCATGAAGTTTCACAAATTTTGTTGTCTGCTATTTACTGTTTAAATATTAAATGTAGGTAGGGAGTAAAAAAAGGTGAAATAGATGTTGTTAGACATAAAAACATAGTTAAAAGATATATGTTGCCAAATGGCAACAATAAATGTTCCCAACCTTAATGGTGATTTGTTGCCAATTGGCAACATACCCATAAAACACTAACTAAACATTTTTTTGCCCAAAATTAACCTTCACACCACTTTTCAGACATGGGACAGCCACAAAAACCACTCCAAGAATTTTTTTTCCAACTATTTCATAAATGGCCCAATAGAGGGTTAAGTTGAAGATTCTTATTTTCGTGTTGGATCCGATTTCTTTTGATCTCCATATATTTCCCAATGCAATGAAAGCCCCTCTTGCTTTTTGTATTCTTATTTTGATATCACTGTCTGTTCCTCCAACTTTGTCTATATTGCTGCCAAGATATGTGTACGATTCCACATCTTGTAGTGGTGTTTCTGCAAGTACGCCTTATCAACATAATATTCCTCGCAACAAACTTATTTCGTTCCATTTCATCAACAAAATATAGTATACTAGACACAGTATTACGGGATTTGTCTTGTCGTATCTGGTCTTTACTAGTGAATAGGAAGGCTACAGAAGTAATTGTGTCTATAATTAGCCAGGGTCGTTCTCGTTCCAGTATTGACTGGTGTAGTTAGTCACTATATTTGAATAAGAATAAGAAAGAACAGTGCAAAATTGCTGGTAGGTTTCTACGGTAACACTGTATGAAAACATTAAGAGGGAAACCTGCAGCCTGTGAACACTAAATCAAAAGGATATGCACGGGCGCTCAAGCGCACACACACACATGTACCTATAGCACGTTTCGCTAGCTTTGCCCTCAAACAAATGTAATTATCTGATTAACCGTCGAACGTATTAATGCCATTTTTTGCATACGATGTTATATATTTGGTTAGACCCAACAACTATATACTTTACATCTGTGCATCTTGTCCAGTTCCCATAAACGAATGAAATCCTTTGATCTTTGTCGGCATACTATTTATTGTGTATCGAGAAAAGAAATTTTACCACTTCAGTCACAGATTCTGTGAATTGATTAGGCATAGGCGTGTCTACTATTACAATAATGTGGCCATCACGTTTGCATATGAATACCTGTTGAAGATGATTTCTTAAATGATCTGCATGCGAGATACTCGTGACATTGTTTGTCATTGACATTTAGTGCACTACCAAACTGGACCTTCATTGATCTAATTATTTCAATAGGTATCACCTCTTTGCGGTTCATAAATATCATAATGGAACGTTGCGCCTCTAATGTGCTTGTAAATAAAGGTAAGGTCATCTTTAAAGAAATTAAACTTCATCCGAATCATAATCAGATGTCTCTGAGAAATTGAAAATCAATCTCGGCTGAATGAAGGACAAACCATCATTCTTCCAATATTCCTCTTCCTCTTGTAACACATGGTTCTCACATTTCTTCCAATAATCCCTGGCTATATTGGAGATGGCAGCTTTTGTAAGTATTTCAACATCTTTTAATTTGAACTTTCTATTTTATGTTGCTACCTGTTCCTTAATTTTAGCCCAGACTAATTCTATTGGGTTTAAGTGAGAATGGTAAGGAGGCAATCTTAAACATCTGTGACCATGTTCATGGATTGCCTTGTCTATGTGAAATATCTTTGTATGCTGTGTCTTTTTTACAATTCCAAGTAATTCAGGCTTCAGGGACATTTCGTTGAATGGAATGTTGTTTTTGGTCAGCCAAATCTTTATTACATCTTTAGTACTTGATGAATTAGGAACTTTATCTTCTGGTGCCACAACGTTGTGATATGAAGCATTGTCCATTATCAAACACGACGGTCTATCCAATGAAGGAAGTAAATAATTCACAATCCAATCTTGAAATATCTTGCCATTCATCTCTGTATGATAATCCCTATTATCTGTGGATATTGAAACAAATATGAGTTCAGTATTATTTAGAAGCCCATGATGGCTGCTTCCTGCATGTGCAATTATTAGGCGCTGTTCTTTGCTGCTTGGTACTAGTCTCTTAGTTGTCTCATCAGATGATTGCCATTCTCGTTCATTACTGTGGTGCGCATTGATCAGTTTCATCTAAATACACAAAATCATAAGAATCTCTTCTCAATTCTCTGACCTCGCGTAAATATTTGCTTCTCATTGCAACTATATGAGGCTTCTCACAAACAAGGTTTCTACCACCAACATATTGTCTAAAAGTGAATCCCAAACTCCTAATAGTCCTCCATAGCGTAGATTTGGAAATATCAATGCCATTCATTCTGAACCAAATTTTCAACTTCCTTAAAGTCACTGCCTCATTATTGTGAAACATATTGCACATTTCTCTGCGGATCAATTCTCTGTCAAAATTATCCACCACTGTTGGCCTAATTTTCGTGTGTAAAACACTGGAATTAGACATTTCAGATGCCGCTATCCAGCGGTACAATGATCGTTTGCTTATACCCAAGGCATGAATAGTCCTCTTTTATGGGTTTAAAATAGAATGATATAGTCTTCTTCGAGTAGCTTCATTGCAGAAATACTTAAAAATCCTATTTGTGATTTGCTGTAATGTCATAAAATGTATTCGCAGACTCATTTTTCCTATTTAACCACACAATACTTTTTGTAGACACACCCATGATTGACAATGTGTGAGTAGCACCGGATATAAACTGTTGTTATGTTCAAGAAGTGCAATTTCACGCAATTTCACGCTAAAATCATGCCAATTGTTTGATAAACCAATCATGTGCAAATGTGGTCGTATAATATACTGTAGACATTTCAATGTGTGTGTGTGTGATGTGTGTTGGCAAGTAGAATTTTGATATTATATCGCAAAGAAACGAAAATTGATACCAATGGCTGCATTTTAATGAAAAATTTAATTCATAGGGTCTATACCATTTCAAATTCACACACAAAATATCATTTATATGCGTTATATATTCGCTGAGATATAGCATTTTGAAGTTGGGCAAAGCTAGTGAAACGTGCTTTTTTTTTAAATAGTTGGAGTGGTTTATCAAGTTAGTTGTGACGCGGTTCGGGCAGAAATTACAACACAGGGGTCTGTCTTCACCCGTCACCGAATGGCTTCCTTCAAGACTGATTGCAGTAACGGTACTGCGGTGTTGACGAAATTGATACTGCTGCAGTCTACCTTCTTTGTGGGTAGAAAAAAAAACACACACAACCCTGAGACAAGTATCTGTTCTTCAGTCTACTTGTTGATATCATTACAAGGCAGTTCTGGTTCTGTAATTCCCAGTGTAGCAGAAGTAGAGGGAGACGGGATGACATACGAAGATGAGAATTGGAGATAGAGAGACCGTGAGTTCATAGCACGAGACAGGAGTACTTGGCCCGTGTGTGTTGAAGGCCTTTGCCTGTTTGGGAGCTAAAGTGTATTGACTGTTTGTTTAATTGTGACAACTGTCTGCCTAAAACAGGAATTAACACGCTTTTTCGTACCCCGTACCTTCTTGGCTTTCTTTGAGTAGACCTTCCCTTACCCCCTATTCATTATATACATAATGGAGTTTACAATGCTTAAGTACATACAAATAAATAAAGAGATAATTAATTTTTCATCAAGAAAATTCTATTCGGTTCATATCAAAGATTTTAAGTATCATAAATGTGTTAAATGTCAAAGAAATTATTGAGAATCTTGCTTCGTGGGGTTGTATACTTTTATATTTGTATATTTCAAAACGACAGTGGAAACAAAATTAGTTAAATCCCATATCACTGCATATATTTAAGGTTTTTTCGGTCTTATTATTTCCCTTTGAGTTCTACGAGGACAAATTACATCCCTTGAAATTATATAAGTAAAAATAAAAATTCGTTTACAAAACTTTAGAAATATTTATAGTAACTTCGCAGAGAATCAACAGAATGATTTCCAAGCAACATATGTAGTTAAGTGTGATGCAGATGTTGAAATGTTAAGACATTGACTTTAATTATTTACCCGTCATTGTTTTGACGGGTATACTTACCTCTGTTAGTAATATAGAGGTGTAAAACAAACCTGACATTTTGGATAATGTAACAGAAAATGAAAAAAAAAAAAAAAATGATGATATTAATCGTTAGTGTAGATTATTTAATGAAAACAATGAGTTGTTTGAAAAAATTTTTTTGTTATTGTTACACATCTAATATGTTTCTTCAAATGTCGCGTCATAATCTTGTGTGACTCTGACACACGGTTACATACTTTCATACATGGGTGGCTGGCGTACGAAGCTTTCATAATGTGGAGCTGATAACAAGACCCGGGTGCCAATGGAACAAAGAGAAGACGATGGATAGGACACATAATTAGGAAATCTCTTGTTATTGTTAAACAGAATCGTCATCAGTGCACTCTGGGCGAACCCATACGTGCTCAGTCTCCCTCAGTATATATCGAAGACTATTCAAGGTGTCCATATTCTGTGTGACGAATTATACATTCGATCGTTATATTTTCCTGTAACCTACTTCAACCGTCTCCCGTGCCCTTCCTTTTCTTTTTTCTCAAGCGCTTCTAGTCACACTTTTTCGCTCTCATCGACCAAGGTTATCTTATCATATCTAGTCATTCCCTATTGTATCTGACCGCTTGGCCTGTATTGCAGCCACATCGAAGTGTTTGCTTGATTAATAGCTGACCAGACGGATTTAGAGTCAACGGTTAGCGAAATTCCTATTTTTAAACCCAGACTTTTGTTCGGGAACGTACTTAACGAGCGTTAGATCATGGCTGACAAAAATTGCCTCGAAACCATGTTGTCTCTGTTGTCCAATCTGGATCTCAGACGGAAATCTTAGATAAGGTGCTAATCTTGCAGGTATGACCAGCTGGGAAGGCTAGGATAAACTGGGATCTCAGAGGATAACAATCTTGATAAAGGCATGAAGAATTATGTAACATTTCCAGCAGATTGACTTCGTTGTAATAATCAACTACGTGAAAGTAACCCTTTGGAGGCGATTATCGGCGATAGATCTGTCTTCTTCTTCTTTGATCCTTAGCTGCCGACTGTCAAGGCAGTCAGTGGCCACCACGCCTGGTGGCGTCTTGTAGGGCAGCAACAAATTGCTTCCACTGTGTTCGGTCGGCGGCCATCCTTTGTACAGTGCCTCAACTCTGGTTCATTCTTTGCATCTCAGCCTTCACAGTTCTCCGCCAAGTTGTTTTTGGTCGACCTCTCTCGCTTTCCTTTGGGGGTCCATAGCATAGCTGTTCTTGTAATGGCATCAGGGTCCCTTCTGAGGACGTGGCCAACCCAACTCCAGCGTCTGCAAGCTATGATGGTGTGCATGTCCTCTTGGTTACTCCGAATAAGTAGTTCTTTGTTGGTGATGGTATTTGGTCAAAAGATTCAGTGAATTTTCATTAGGATGAAGCCGTCAACCTCTCTAACCCTGGGTATTCTGTGTTACCTTAAAAAGGCTACAGTGACAGGACATGGAAAGAGGATGTTAAGATGTACTCCAACATAAGGCATTTAAAGAGCTAGCCGCATGAGCCCTTACGTGTCTAATAACCCCAGTGAGCAATTGTGACCGGGCTTGGTCACGGCATCAGTATGAAGTTAGTGTAACCGGGTCTGTTGGCCAGTCAATGGTGTTGTGCGCAGGTAAATATTTTGACGTGAGCTAACTCTTTGTACGTTCTGGTTCAAGTGGTTACAAGTCTTTCGCCTGAGATGGGAATTCTTGACCTTAGTTTATTCTTCTTCCCAAAGTTCGTTCGTACCCTTTTAGGTTTAGTGAAAAGCAATACCTCGTATAATGGTTTGCCGAATAATCCAACTGTAATATTCCAAAGAAAACTCAGCAATGTAGAAAAATAAAATATAGTTTATTAACGTCATTAGAACAGCAATGTTATTGACACAATGGGGAAGTACTTGTTTCTTACGCTTACACAAAATAGTGAGTATCCAAAATGAAAGTGTATATCCTCAGGAATAATATATCCAATAGAATAAAATACAAACTTGTCTATTTAAAAACTAACTTGTATACTAAAAAATACTTGTCTAACTTGAAAACTTGTCTAACTTGAAAACTTGTCTTGATAATCTCAAAGACGAAGTTCACCTAACACTATCTGTAAAATCCTCTCGCCTAATGAATCGTAAATATCTGTAAAAGTCTGTCTATCGCCCACGTCTCTCATTTTTATACTATTTCTTCTTTTTTCCCGCCAATTTTCACACGATGCTTTCTTTTTTCACACGGTACAATTATCTACATTTGCACACGCTTTCTCAGCTTTTCGACTTTTTCCACACGTCTCTCTCTCTAACAACGGAAAAAAAACAAAAATAGCAACTCCCACTTTCACAAAATTTTCCATTCAAAAACATGCATTTACTATTGTTTTGTTCTTGGACAGCTTTACAATGCGTCTCTTAAAGCCGTGAACTTTTCGTGATACTGTGTTTTGTGCAAAAATACCTTAACTGCTTTTAACGTGTTATTCTCATTCTATATGGTTTTAACACGTATAAATGGTAGTGTATGCCAAGCGGTCACACAAGTCCCGGGGCCACAGAAATGTATCCCAAGTGGAGACATTTTCGTCCTATCAACTAAAAAATATCAAGTCCCTAACATACATACTGGAGCAAAATATGAACTTGGGGCATATATTCATGAGTCAATTGGCAATGGACAATGGTTGAGAAAAATGTATGTTACTGGTATAAGTCCTTGACTGGGGGCATATACTTATGAGCCAAATAAGAAAAAAAAATTACAAGGTCTCAGTATACATGTGAGCCAACATAAAAAAATTTTTTCCAGCAAAAAAAAAAAAAAAAAAAAAAAAAAGTTCGTAAAACGAGGGATCCAGTAGATTTATATTGCGTAAAACGGGGGCACATACAAGTTGTTTATACACTATGTCATTAAACAGTATGGGAGATGGATAGCAATGTGCAATACGCAATGTAAATTACTCATGTATTAATTCACTTATGTAATCTTTATTTAACAAAACGCTCGTATTAATTATAAAAATATGGAGTTATGATATTAAATATACATAACTAATATTAAACTTATTGAAGTTTTTTGTTCAAGTCAACACATACAAGGTTTGGTCATGCCAAACAAAATTCGAATTTTTAATCAACACTTAGGACAATAAGTGTATCTTATCTTAATATTCACATCTGAATGGTAACTGACCAGAGCTATTTACGTTTGACCATGACCTCCGCGAGTGTCAACAAGAGCGGGGAAAAGGTCACGCTGTCTGGATATTTGAACTCTCATTGACGGGCACAATCCAAGAAGAACAGTTTGGTTTTAGACGGAACAGTGGAACAAGAGAGGCAATATTTTGCCTAAGAATATTAGCAGAAAAATATACAGAGGTCCAAAAAAGTATGTATATGTGCTTTATTGACTATAAGAAGGCTTTTGACAGAGTCCATCATGAGAAAATAATTGAATGCCTCGATGACATAGGTATTGATGGAAAAGATATAAGAATACTCAGTAACCTTTATTGGGAGCAAAGTGCCACAGTAAGATCGGGAAGGAATTATTCACCATACATAGACATAAAAAGAGGTGTCAGACAAGGTTGTGTGCTGTCCCCCTGCCTATTTAATTTATACACCGAAAAATTTTTCAAACAGATACAGGAAATACCAGGACTGAACATCAGTGGAAGGTCAATAAACAACCTTAGATATGCAGATGATACCGTGTTGTTAGCTGAAAGCGAACAGGAGTTACAAGAACTAGTGAAGCAAGTGAACAGTATAAGTCATGAATATGGACTCGACATTAATATTGAGAAAACTAAAACTATGATAATTAGCAAAACAGACGATAAACCCACATTAAAGATAAGCGTGAATGGGAAAATCCTGGAACAAGTCAAGAGCTACGTATATCTTGGTCATATAATAACAGAAGATGGCAGATGTGAAACAGAAATCAAGAAGAGAATAGGAATGGCCAAAGCTACATTCAACAACATGAAACATATACTGACATCCAAACAGTTATCTCACAAATTAAAACTGAGAATCATAAAGTGTTATATATATTCTGCATTTCTGTATGGTGCAGAAACATGGACGATGAATAAGCATTTGGAAGAAAGAATTGAGGCTCTTGAAATGTGGATATATAGAAGAATGGGGCGTATCTCATGGAAAAGAGATGAAAACAAATAAGGAGGTCCTAGAAAATCTAGGTATGAAAAGAGAACTAATGAGGGAGGTCAAAGTTCGGCAGCTAAAATACTTTGGCCACATAAAAAGGCATAACACCTTTCAGAAGACCATAACAGAAGGGAGAGTTGAAGGCAAACGTGCAAGGGGAAGACAGCGCTATAAGTGGGAAGATAACATCAAAAGATGGACAGGAAAGAGTCTATCAGAGTGCACCACCAAGACAAGAGACAGAAGACGTTGGAGATCCATTACAGCCAACCTTCGTTGTGGAGATGGCAACTGATGATGATGATGATGACGGGCAGTGTGGCGTCAAGTTTAGTACAATGAAATAGCTGGGGGGAGTAGAGAAAGTAGTTCCAGTTTGGATGGATGAATGAACGCGAGGCGTGGGAGAAAGGGAAGAAAAAAAAAGAACTTGCATGGGGACATTTTCACGGGGGGAAGATGAAGGTGGTGAAAACGACGGTTGGATTTGACATAGCGAAATACAGCGAGGTGTTGTAAAGTTCACACGTCTGGAAAGGATGTGCGTAAGGAAGAGGGAGAAGAGAGGTGTGGGTTAACATTTTAAATACGCATTAGAGCATAAATAATTTTCACTGTACGAGTACGCATCTGTGTGTCTCGAACACAGTAATTTGTTAAAAAGACATGATACATGGTACATAGTTTTTTATGCGATATTAATGAAATTCAGCAATGCATAATAAGTAATCAGAAAAACGATCCATAGCATATGTCTGTTTCAGCAACTCCTGAATGTGACGAAAGTACTGAGATTCTGTCTTTCAAATGGCCCATGTCTTTTTCTCCTTGCATTTTGTTCACTATTTTTAGGAGGGATTACAGGAAATCCTTCTCCATGTTTCTTCTCCTTCTATTATTTACGTTTTTTCAAGATGAGATCACGAGGGAGTTTGATCTCATCTGCTTTATGGTTCTTCTTTATGTGTTTAGAATGGGGGTGTAGGGAATTAGACAGTATTTTTTCTAGAAGAAAGATTATAGATGCTAGATCAGGATTGGCACCAGATTGTCTTTTTTTAAAGATATTGCGTGGCCATATACGCATTTTTCGGGAGTTAAATTATTTGCGGCCATTTTTGCTTCATTTCCGCAGTATAGGGCTAGGCTTAATCTCGTTTCTTTGTCTAAAACCCATGCACGTTACATCAGAACGATCTAAGGTTCTGATTGGCTGAGAGGTAACTGCAGTTGAAATGCAGAGCTCTCATTGGCTTTAGAACCACGCCGCGCATATGACGTCATGAAGTCGGCGCGTGGGGGTCTTGATTATAAAAGGCCTATATTTCATGGCCTCTTTCTCTTTTAATGAAAAATTGCCAAAGCCGGGTGCCAGAAGCATATTGTCGATTGCCTTCAGTTGGACATTCGAGATTTGGTAAGCATGAATTTTTGCGTGAGGACTTTATTTAATTTTTCTAGTCCTAGCCGATCATTTAAGTTTCTTTGGGCAGTTTAAGTTTAATGTTAATACTTAAAGCCAGAGCCATCAAATACGATCTTAGTGATAGACTTGTGAAAATTTATAGGTCCATTTCATTCCTTGTTGAAAGAATAGCGGCATGGTTTAAAAGTTGAGATATCACCGCTTTGTATTATTGCAAAGTCGGTCGGGAGAGAAACTCGCATCTGCGAATCATATGTATTTACAGAATAGTCGGGAGCGTGTGTAATGTGTATTTTCATTTGTGATTTTAGTGAGAGTATTGATGCTCGCTATTTATATTATAGTACACATCTATCTGTGGACGGGAGTGAAAGAGGCATAATTTGGAAGCGCGTGGGCGCGTTGGTTACGGAATTGTTATTGATACGACGTTCAGAGGGACGAGGGGGAGATAAGCACGTGGTCATAAAATTATAAACACGTGGCTGAACTACGGGGTTTTCAATTTGATAATCAGGGGTTATGTATAACTTTTGACGGCATGTAGATGCTAGCGTAAACAGGGTTATAGGTTATTGATTGTGCTTTGTTATTCTGTGAATTCAGAAGATGGGAGAAGTAATTTTTAAAGGGAATTGTTTTGTATTTAATTTTGCGTGTGATTACTATTAGTGACGGGAATTTTAGGAATCCCTAGAGAAGGCTAGTTTTAGTTGTGTTAAACATTACGGCATTAGTGTCAGCGTAAGAAGTAGGCCACAGAACGTCTGCCCAGACGGGCCATTGAAAATATTGTTGTTGCTCGGAGTTAGTCAGGCAGAACAAGCGATCTGGGTTAGCCAATGTTTACTTTGTAGGCTCAGGTAGAGAGGGGAGTTACGTGGTGAAGAGTAAGGAAGTTAATTGTTATTTGAAATGTATTATTATGGTTTGTTTAGCTGTTGTTTTGTTTTGTCTATAACAGCAGGTGCCGGCTTTTTGTGGGAATGAGAGCGGAATTTTGAGACCACAAAATTTCTCCCACGGCAAAGTTGGGGCATTCGCAGAACCGCAAGGGTTTTACGTTAGTTGCCAGTAGTGGAAGGAGAGGAAGAAAATACGTTTTCCCAGCCAGGGGAAGACATTTTCCAGCGAATAGGATTTTTGTGGATAAATCCTGAGCTCTGACGCTCGTTACACACGCAGATTTGGCAGGCTGCCAGCGTTGTGGTAATTTTGTGTTCGTTTCTTCACGGCCATAATAAAGCCGACGGCCCAGTTATAGGTACTCGGGCAGGTAATTTCAGAGTGGTAGAAGTCAGCTACAGTTCCAGTCCAGAATCCAGGGGGGTTCTGTTAAACCTCAGTCAATTCCAGAGTTAGTGGAGAGAGAGAGGGTAAACATTCTCTCTACTGAAGTCAGCACCGATAGGCAGAACTGTTAGTTTTGGTGAATCATAGCAGAGGACAGCTGCTGAAGTTTAGAGGTGCAGTTAGTTGTGTTCAGGAGATTCCAGGATAGGCTGTGTAGAACCGAAGTCTGTGCAGAGATTGTGTAGTCACTTCGCCGTCGTTCCAGCTATCAGTGGACTTAGAGTTAGAATTAGAATTTAGAACAGCTAGTTTGGAGTGTAGGCGACATCAAGTGCAGTGTAGTTCATTTCAGTTAACCTTACCTTCTTTCTCCATACAGGTTGCAATTGTGGGAGAAGGGTTGGGGTTGATGCATTTTTAACTGTGCTTGATTTTGTTTCAGGTGTGCATCCTCGCACTTCATGTATTTTGACATGTATATGAGTTTGTGTATAGGTGTGTAATAAACTTGTATAAATTGTAGCTGGCATCAGTCATTTCCTTTAGTACAGTAGCTATATGTTGTCTGTACCTTGGTGTTTGTGAATCTTAATTGAACCTTATCCCCATAGGGTAGTTAGAGGTGGTTCGAGGCCATAGCAATTTAAACGTCCGAAGTGGCGAGGAAAGAATCAACCTCGGTTCTCAACCTCGGAGCCAATGGTCTCAACTTTCACATTTTTGCGCTATATTTCTATCTGAATCTATCATTTCAGTCTTTCTTCTTACTATTGTCTTGTCACTATATGTAGACAGTCTCTAGTCCTAAATCCATTTCGTGACAAAGTGGGTGGCGTCGTCCTTGGGATCATCTTTGTTGGGATCAATTCTAGATTCATAGATTGTCTCTGAAGAAAGTTCTGGAAATAGATTTCAAAAAAAAAAAAAAATCCCCTAGACTTGAGCTATATTAAGACTGATCCAGATATAAGTTTTTTTCCACAGGTTCCAGTTAGTGTAGATGATAGTGGTTGTAAGGTTGTTTATGACTTAGAAGTAATTGATGGCTAATGGAATTTTTTTCTTGACAGGAAAGTAAATTCGGGTTTTGGGTAGCTGGATAACTTGAATTTTTTTCAGGTAGTTATTAGTCAGACTTGGTGCTAGTCTGAGTGCGGGTTTTTGCGACAGCATATTCCTAGTAGGTAACAGTAAATTTTTTCTGTTCCTTTTTTGTCATTTCCCCTCGTTGTGAGTACTGCTGATTTGTCAGGTAAGATGGCTGAATTGGTCAAGCTACTTACTGCATGGAAGGACGCAGCTAAAAGCATGGGGATGAATGAGGCCGAGACTAGGGCTTACATTATGAGGGAACAGGACCGGCAGACGGAGAGAGAGAAAAGGGAAGCGGAGAAAGACCTGCGTAAATTGGAAGCAGAGAAAGAAGAGAGAGCCCGACTGGCAGAGATGGACCTGCGTAAATTGGAAGCGGAGAAGGAAGAGAAGGCCCGACAGGCAGAGGAGAAAAAAGCAGAGAGGAAAGCCCAGGAGAAGATAGCACAGAGGGAAGCCCAAGAGAGGGAGAAGGCAGCAGAGAGACAGCATGAACTTGCCCTGCGTTCACTGGAACTGCAGTACCGATCTTCGGAAGGCAGTTCGGCTAACGGAGATTCTCCCGGAGCAGGGGCAACAGACACCTCAGGAAACGGAGGGCCCCGGATGGCAGCCATGAATTTTCCAATGGACTCTTTCCCTAACGGGAATGAGAAAATTGACATATTCCTGGAAAAATTTGAACGAATGGCAAAAGCGTATGGGTTGGATGAGAGTTTGTGGTGCCTCAAATTATCTCAGTCGTTGAAAAACCAGGCCTACGACATCTATAGTAAGATGCTCAGTGATGAACAAAATAACTTTGAGGCCCTTCGTAACGCACTGTTACAACGCTTCCAGTGGACCCCCCGTAAGTGCCAAGCTGTGTTCAGGGAGAGCAGGCCGGAGAAAGGAGAGAGTTTTCCCCATTTCGCAGAAAGGCTGAAGAATTATCTCACTCGTTGGAGAGAATTGTCGGGTCTAGCAAAAACTTTTGAAGGACTCGAAGAGCTCATCATGTGCGAACAGATAAAGGCCAACATGTCTCCGGACTTAAGGAAGTACCTGGCGGAGCAGGGCGCCCAGCAACTGGACCAGATAATTCTTTTTGCTGAAAGGTTCCAGACGGCACAGGCCGAAGTACTGGGACAGAAAAGAAAACACCCTGACCTGCCAGCCCCGGACAAAGGAGCATCTTCATGGCAGTCGCCTTCCTCTTCAGATCAACAGCAGCAAGGGCCGTCTCGCAAGGAGCTCCCTCCCAGTCATAACATGCGCTCCCAGCCGCCTAACAGAACACAGGGGCCGACTTCTCATGAACCCGTCAGGAACCGGGGAGATAATGAGAGATATTGTAGGTTCTGTCGGACTACTTCTCATTGGACAACACGGTGCCCAAACAAACAACCCGCTCATCAGATGGCTTGTTTAAGGCCTGTGAGGGTGAAACAAGGGAAGAAGTGGAAACCCTTCCAGTCAGAGAAGTTGTTTTCCAACAGCGGGCCAGCAGAAGTGAACGGGACTGAGACAACATGCTTATTTGACAGCGGGCTTACATACCCCAGCATAGTCGCCCGACATCTGGTGAAGCCCTGGCAGATGACGAAGGAAAAAGTGAATATTGGTGGAGTTTTAAGGAAAGGGACTTCACAGTGCTTTCCGGTAGCCAATATTGAGGTGAAATGTAGGTTCGTGTCTGGCACCATCAAGGCAGCTGTAACGGCTCAGCCGGCCTACGACTTCATTCTCGGTAACCCATATTTAGTTTTGGGGAACCCGCCCACACCGATCCTTGCTGATGCAAGGGGGCCTACTGCAGGCCAGATAAGTGAAAAAGGAGAACCCCTAATTCACGGAGCCCCGAGCGAGCTCAAACATAGCTGTCGTGCCAAGGAGGGGTGCAACGCCTCTGACGACAGTGATATGTTATTTGCAGAGGCAAATTCGCCCGCCAGCCCTGTTCAGCCAACCGGCCAAACAGTGGTGACGACGCCTCTGATTCCGGAAGTACACTCTTTGTTGTCGGGAATTAGGCCCCCGATGGTATTAGCTCCTTCAAGTGAGGGACATACTGACAAGAGCGGTATTACATATGTCAACGACCAGCGCCATCTTCATAGGGCACAAGATAGCGGTCTGAGCGAGCATATAGTTCCAACCAGCCCTGGAGCCCCATCCGACCAGCACTTGACTCAAACGGAGGAGTACAGTGATCTGAGTATCCGTTTGCCTATAGACGGAGATGGGCCCCACAACTCTCGTATCTCGTTTACAGGAAACAACTCTTGTAACGAGCAGCCTGAAAAATTGGCTATCTTTTCCAATTCGTTTCACGGAATATTGGAACCAGTTACTGAGAGCTTTAACTCAGATTCTCCGCGATCTAACGGGATCTTAAACCGTCAAGTGTCACTGCAGGACACATTCCAACTGACGCCAGTAACTCTCACAGGGGAGGGCAAGGTTGAAGGTAGAACCAGGGTGTTAGACGGAGAGCTCCCGTGGTCTACATTTTCATCTCACCAACTTTTCAGGCCAGAAAAGAGTGAGAAAAGCGACCTTACGCATTTGCAAGGAGCTATTTTGGAGAGCTCTGTCCCGCTTCAGATTGGTAGGGGAAGAGCGAGTCCAGAACCACTGCCAGGGGCAGATCTTACCTACCTTTCTTCAAAGGTAGAAGCTATTGAGGTCGATCGTGATCCAATAGACACCCAGCAAGAAATCGGAGGCTCTACACCAGAGGAACCCGAGACGTTGCATCAGTTTCGCACGGTACCAGCAGTCACAACTCTGCTGACGCGCAGCGAGGAAGTCGCCATTGCCAGGTCGCCACAGCGCCCGCCGGTCACATCAGCTGACCAGAACAGCCTTTTGACGGTCATAGCAAGGGAAAGTTCAGACCCGCCATTAGACGGCACAGGTCTGAAGAGAGATCAACTCTCCCAACGGAGCATAGGAGCTCATTCTAGGAGAGGAGGAAGGAGGAAACGCAAAAGAGGAAGGTCGAAGAACACTGAATAGGAGGGGTAAGGACAGACAGCCTTGTAGACAGGAATAAGGGCCAATGTGAAACACAGAGATTTCAGTAAGGAGATCGTTGCTCAATCTTTGAAAGGGGGGAGTGATGTGACGAAAGTACTGAGATTCTGTCTTTCAAATGGCCCATGTCTTTTTCTCCTTGCATTTTGTTCACTATTTTTAGGAGGGATTACAGGAAATCCTTCTCCATGTTTCTTCTCCTTCTATTATTTACGTTTTTTCAAGATGAGATCACGAGGGAGTTTGATCTCATCTGCTTTATGGTTCTTCTTTATGTGTTTAGAATGGGGGTGTAGGGAATTAGACAGTATTTTTCTAGAAGAAAGATTATAGATGCTAGATCAGGATTGGCACCAGATTGTCTTTTTTTAAAGATATTGCGTGGCCATATACGCATTTTTCGGGAGTTAAATTATTTGCGGCCATTTTTGCTTCATTTCCGCAGTATAGGGCTAGGCTTAATCTCGTTTCTTTGTCTAAAACCCATGCACGTTACATCAGAACGATCTAAGGTTCTGATTGGCTGAGAGGTAACTGCAGTTGAAATGCAGAGCTCTCATTGGCTTTAGAACCACGCCGCGCATATGACGTCATGAAGTCGGCGCGTGGGGGTCTTGATTATAAAAGGCCTATATTTCATGGCCTCTTTCTCTTTTAATGAAAAATTGCCAAAGCCGGGTGCCAGAAGCATATTGTCGATTGCCTTCAGTTGGACATTCGAGATTTGGTAAGCATGAATTTTTGCGTGAGGACTTTATTTAATTTTTCTAGTCCTAGCCGATCATTTAAGTTTCTTTGGGCAGTTTAAGTTTAATGTTAATTCTTAAAGCCAGAGCCATCAAATACGATCTTAGTGATAGACTTGAGAAAATGTATAGGTCCATTTCATTCCTTGTTGAAAGAATAGCGGCATGGTTTAAAAGTTGAGATATCACCGCTTTGTATTATTGCAAAGTCGGTCGGGAGAGAAACTCGCATCTGCGAATCATATGTATTTACAGAATAGTCGGGAGCGTGTGTAATGTGTATTTTCATTTGTGATTTTAGTGAGAGTATTGATGCTCGCTATTTATATTATAGTACACATCTATCTGTGGACGGGAGTGAAAGAGGCATAATTTGGAAGCGCGTGGGCGCGTTGGTTACGGAATTGTTATTGATACGACGTTCAGAGGGACGAGGGGGAGATAAGCACGTGGTCATAAAATTATAAACACGTGGTTGAACTACGGGGTTTTCAATTTGATAATCAGGGGTTATGTATAACTTTTGACGGCATGTAGATGCTAGCGTAAACAGGGTTATAGGTTATTGATTGTGCTTTGTTATTCTGTGAATTCAGAAGATGGGAGAAGTAATTTTAAAGGGAATTATTTTGTATTACATTTTGAATGTGATTACTATTATTGACGGGAATTTTAGGAATTCCAAGAGAAGGCTAGTTTTAGTTGTGTTAAACATTACGGCATTAGTGTCAGCGTAAGAAGTAGGCCACAGTACGTCTGCCCAGACGGGCCATTGAAAATATTGTTGTTGCTCGGAGTTAGTCAGGCAGAACAAGCGATCTGGGTTAGCCAATGTTTACTTTGTAGGCTCAGGTAGAGAGGGGAGTTACGTGGTGAAGAGTAAGGAAGTTAATTGTTATTTGAAATGTATTATTATGGTTTGTTTAGCTGTTGTTTTGTTTTGTCTATAACAGCAGGTGCCGGCTTTTTGTGGGAATGAGAGCGGAATTTTGAGACCACAAAATTTCTCCCACGGCAAAGTTGGGGCATTCGCAGAACCGCAAGGGTTTTACGTTAGTTGCCAGTAGTGGAAGGAGAGGAAGAAAATACGTTTTCCCAGCCAGGGGAAGACATTTTCCAGCGAATAGGATTTTTGTGGATAAATCCTGAGCTCTGACGCTCGTTACACACGCAGATTTGGCAGGCTGCCAGCGTTGTGGTAATTTTGTGTTCGTTTCTTCACGGCCATAATAAAGCCGACGGCCCAGTTATAGGTACTCGGGCAGGTAATTTCAGAGTGGTAGAAGTCAGCTACAGTTCCAGTCCAGAATCCAGGGGGGTTCTGTTAAACCTCAGTCAATTCCAGAGTTAGTGGAGAGAGAGAGAGGGTAAACATTCTCTCTACTGAAGTCAGCACCGATAGGCAGAACTGTTAGTTTTGGTGAATCATAGCAGAGGACAGCTGCTGAAGTTTAGAGGTGCAGTTAGTTGTGTTCAGGATATTCCAGGATAGGCTGTGTAGAACCGAAGTCTGTGCAGAGATTGTGTAGTCACTTCGCCGTCGTTCCAGCTATCAGTGGACTTAGAGTTAGAGTTAGAATTTAGAACAGCTAGTTTGGAGTGTAGGCGACATCAAGTGCAGTGTAGTTCATTTCAGTTAACCTTACCTTCTTTCTCCATACAGGTTGCAATTGTGGGAGAAGGGTTGGGGTTGATGCATTTTTAACTGTGCTTGATTTTGTTTCAGGTGTGCATCCTCGCACTTCATGTATTTTGACATGTATATGAGTTTGTGTATAGGTGTGTAATAAACTTGTATAAATTGTAGCTGGCATCAGTCATTTCCTTTAGTACAGTAGCTATATGTTGTCTGTACCTTGGTGTTTATGAATCTTAATTGAACCTTATCCCCATAGTGTAGTTAGAGGTGGTTCGAGGCCATAGCAATTTAAACGTCCGAAGTGGCGAGGAAAGAATCAACCTCGGTTCTCAACCTCGGAGCCAATGGTCTCAACTTTCACATTTTTGCGCTATATTTCTATCTGAATCTATCATTTCAGTCTTTCTTCTTACTATTGTCTTGTCACTATATGTAGACAGTCTCTAGTCCTAAATCCATTTCGTGACACTGAACAGACAAGTAGAAAAATGTGTTTAAAAAATGCTCTGAGTATCGTTCACCATTTGTGATTCTCCGGCTAATCACATGGGTAATAATGTTTTAGTTTTCCGCCAAAGTCTTAATATTATGACATAACTGTCATAGTTGTGGTCGGGTGCAGTGCCAACAAAAACTGTAGCGCATTGCTTACAAACGGCAAAATCGCCCGTTTTGGTTGATGTGCTTGTCTTAAGATCAAACAATGTCTTCTTTAACCTTTGAGATTCTTCATGAACAAACTTTTCATGATACTGTGTTTTGTGCAAAAATGCCTTAACTGCTTTTAACGTGTTATTCTCATTCTATGTGGGTTCAACACGTTGTGGTGGATTTTGGTGTTACAGATGTTATCATTCAATATTTCTAGTGTACTGAATGAGGTCAACTGTGAAGGTCCCTGATTATAACAAATTTTGGATTGCGTTATCAGAGTACCTTTGTGCTACCACCTTATGACCTCAATCAGACCTATTCTTGACTAGTACGTATGATAGCTACGTATAATGTCTAGGGTTATGAAAGTGTGTAATGTAGTGTAAGTAAAATTACTACAAATACATTTAAATTCTATCACATATATATAGGACTGAGTCAATACCACAACCACAAACAAACTAACACTCTATTATATATTTTATAGAAGTCTGTGGCTGAATATTATGTAATAGTCTAGATTACAATTTATTATGCCCTGATTCAGAATTTTCTGAGTCAGGACCAACAACAAAATGAATTTTTATGGTTTTATTTACATAAAGATTAATAACACAATGGATCTTCTGTCCATACAAAGGACTATTATAATCTAATTATAGTTAGGTATTTATCTAAACTAAGTAACACTGGTAACTAATGGTGGGGGTGGGGTGTTATCATCATCCCCTCACTTTATATTAGTCTCTTGTGGAATATTTTTTGGATAATCAAATATTTTATGTTCTCTTTAATAAAAGTCAGTGGATAAACTTTTGAGTGCCGACACATAGGCACTTATCTTGATGTAGATAGTAGTATGATGCTGACAGTTCCTTTTGTTCACTCGAATGACCAAACTGCCACAGTCCCTGGTATAGTATAGTATGGTAGACCGCTTGGTCCAGCAAAGTTTCACTTTCTCTCTCTCTCTCAAGTAAATTCACCAGGGTTCTGGCACTAACTTAGTACCAAAACAAACAACCCTGAAACAAGGTTATGATTCTGTACAACATATCTACAATATTATTCCACAATCAATACATGGCATAATTCAATAAAAGAAAAGGGTCAGATCTCTCTGACCACCCCATGTCAACCATTTTCTTCTGAGATAACAACTCATACCAGTGCTCCTATTCTTTTCCCTAATGGCTACAACGCCTCTGACACTGCAACAATGATTCTCTCCCATAGAATATTGTGGGTTAACCTTCCCACTGGTAACTGTGGAAATCATTTTAAGTTATACAACTCATGTCAATTTTTACTGCTTGTGTGCAACACCACATGCCCTGCATAAGTCTGCTGGGGACCTCTGTACTAAGTCGTAAAGCCTTCCCAATCAAGCAGTATCTCATACACCAAATGTTGTTGTAATAACAAGATTAATAATTCGTTCTTAACACAATTCAAAGAAATATCACAAACATACGTTGACTGGCATTAGCATTAAGGTAAGTTTAGCTTTGCCCCAGTCCAGACTGCCAAGAATTATTGTTTCACTCTTAGCACTGCTGTTCTCAACGCAGCTTGCTGACAAAACTTTCTGTTTCAACTGGCGACAAGCCTTTGAAAGCTTTTGCCAATATTACTAGCCTGGCCCAATCACAGCGAAGGTCTAGCTTTTCAATTCAAATTAAAAAAAAAAACTCCAAACTTTTAGGAGTGAGTCTTCAAAATATATTTAGCTTTTTTTTTCCTAACCAATACCCTCCTTCCTATACTCTTATACCAGCCAATCGGATTTGAATCAATCTAATGCCTCTTTTTTAAACTTGCGTTTCCAACTAACGTTATGGATAAATGAGCAAAAACAACAGTCCGTCCGTCTATGCGTTCGTAGACATATAGTATTATTTCAATATCTTGGCTAATAATTAGACTACCATATATTTTAAAACATATTATTGCTCAGGAGACACTAAGCTATCTATATATATGATTTTTATGGCTATATTATTTGTCGTATAGATTTTCAGTTTTGTCACTGTTAATCGTCAATTACAACTTTTCCATAAGTCGGCCATCTTTCCCCCTCCTTCTCTATCATTTTTCCATTCAAATAAACTAACTTGTCTGGGTTACGTCAGAAATACACTACTCGGCGAGAATTGAAAACTGTCTGTGTGTTTATATATTCTGGCTTGTCCCACAGCGTGCAGATATGTATGGAACGGCGTGTTGAGCGAAGAGGGGTTTTGCAAGGCGGTTTTTGTATTGGCGTTAATTTTTACGGCGGGATCAATTTTATAAGCATTTCCTCTGCACAAAAGGCAGTGTTCTACTGGCATAGAGACGACTTTCGGCGAACACCCAAGGGCGGGTTTATTTATTATTATAGGATTAAAATCTTACTGAATTTAGCGATTATTTCACAGATTTCGCTTCACACGTATAAATGGTAGTGTATGCCAAGCGGTCACACAATGCTGTAGTTGAGAGGATATTCTCTCTTGTACCATCATTTAAGATAAAGCAAGAAACATAATGCAGCTGTATCTGCTTGACGCTATTGTAAGAATCAGAACCAAACTGTTGTTTTCGAATAAATGTTGTAAGGACTGCACTCCATCGTCAAAAATGTGAAAAGACAATACTTCTGATAAAGTATATGGCGAAGGTACCATCGGAGATGTCACTGATGACCTCGATCTGGAGCTTTTTTGTGATGTGAGTATGAATAATCTGTTGAAATAGTTTGGATTTTTTAAATATGGGGGGAGGGGGCTTTTATTTGGGAAAATATTTAGCTTTTTTGTGAAGGTGTTTGGCATTTTTGTGAAGGTGTTTGCCGTTTTTGTGAAGGTGTTTGGCTTTTTTGTGAAGGTGTTTGGCTTTTTTGTGAAGGAGCTCAAGATTAAAGTACGAATCACTATCATTCTCATTTTTGCTCCTTCTGTCGCATGGAGCCAACCCTGTATCTGGTTCCGCTTGAAAGAAGCCTGTATCTGGTTCCGCTTGAAATAAGCCTGTATCTGGTTCCGCTTGCAGGTAGTCTGTATCTGGTTCCGCTTGAAAGAAGCCTGTATCTGGTTCCGCTTGCAGGTAGTCTGTATCTGGTTCCGCTTGAAAGAAGCCTGTATCTGGTTCCGCTTGCAGGTAGTCTGTATCTGGTTCCGCTTGAAAGAAGCCTGTATCTGGTTCCGCTTGAAGGAAACCTGTATCTTGTTCCGCTTGAAGGAAACTTGTATTTGGTTCCGCTTGAAGGAAGCCTGTATCTGGTTCCACTTGATGGAAGACTGTATCTGGTTCCGCTTGAAGGAAACCTATATCTGGTTCCGCTTGAAGGAAGCCTGTATCTGGTTCCGCTTGAAGGAAACCTGTATCTGGTTCCGCTTGAAGGAAGCCTGTACCTGGTTCCGCTTGAATGTAGCCTATATCTGGTTCCGCTTGAAGGAAGCCTATATCTGGTTCCGCTTGAAGGAAGCCTGTATCTGGTTCCGCTTGAAGGAAACCTGTATCTAGTTCCGCTTGAAGGATACCTATATATGGTTCCGCTTGAAGGAAACCTATATCTGGTTCCGCTTGAAGGAAACCTATATCTGATTCCGCTTGAAGGATACCTATATCTGGTTCCGCTTGAAGGAAGCCTGTATCTAGTTCAGCTTGAAGGAAGCCGTCATCAAGCATTTACCAGCTCCAGCATTGGCGTTTTCCGTAGCTGTTTGTTTTATATGATAAGGTTCCCAGCCCCACAAGCGGAACCAGATACAAGTTTCCTTCAAGCGGAACCTGATACAGGCTTCCTTCAAGCGGAACCAGATATAGGTTTCCTTCAAGCGGAACCAGATAAAGTCTTCCATACGACCTCATTTTAGTCACGTGGTCGACAAGTCTCACATATAAGAACACTCACAGGATTTCTAAAAATAGCTGCTGCTATTACATCACACGAAACGCCCCCACTGCTATAGCTCACAGTTTCAGGACAAGCAATCTCAGTTTGGCGACCGTTCATTGTTTGTCTTTGAGCGTAGGTGGTAAATTTTGATATGGCTATAAAATTCATAATGTCTTAAATCGTCTCTAAATCGCCCAGAGATGTGGACTCTGTTGGGATGAAAAGCGCCCAGGCGTGAGAACTATCCAGAAAGTTGCTAAAGTAGTTTCCGTCCTTCACAATATTCTACAGCATCACCATCACCATCCTCATCTTCATCATCCTCACTTTTCATCCCCTGAAGGAGCATAAGCATTCAACATATGACAAGTCTTCCTGTCCTGTGCCATCCCCGCAAGGTCTTTCCATGTTTTCCTCATCCCCTTCGTGTCTATCTCTAGTTCACTTCTCCATGTGTTCCTTGGTCTCCCTCGACCTCTCTAACCTTGGGGATTCTGTAGGACCTTCAACAGTCTACAGTGACAAGTCGTATTAAAAGAAAAATAAAGATCGAAGAATAACATTTTAAAAAACATGAATATTTTGTTTTGTTGTGAATAGACCATTGCATTGCGAAAGTTCATGTTTTTGTGTGTGTATATTACAGGATTAGTACGCAGACTAGACACATTTGTAGTAGATTGTACGATGAAGCAAGGGTGATCAGAGCGAATGTGCGAGCTTGTGCCGCGGCTCAAATTCCGTTCCCGAATTCATAGTGTAAAAAGTTGCTGTCTAACGCTGCATATTTTATATTTTTACCATAGAGATGTTACACAAATATTAATAGGAAAGTGATATATCAGTGACACTAATTTTCTTTAATGTAAATTTTTTATAATTTTGATCTATAATCATATATAAACTTTGTTATGCAAATATATATACATGGTTTTTTTAAAACTTTTCTTCAGTATTGCGGCTATCAGAGGTCGCCTAGTTGGCCAGCCCTGGAATAACTAATATTATTTTCCCCTATGGATGTCAAGGAGCGTCCAATCGGGAGAGTGGTTAGAGCGCTTGCCTCTTTATGTAAAGTTACCGTGGTCTGGGTTCAAAACCTTATAGCATGACGCTGTAAACTGGTGCCTTACTTTGCTCATGAGCGTCCGACTGACAGAGTGGTTAGAGCGCTTGCCTGTTTATGTAAAGTTACCGTGGTCTGGGTTCAAAACCTCATAGCATGACGCTGTAAAGTGGTGCCTTACTTTGCTCATGAGCGTCCGACTGACAGAGTGGTTAGAGCGCTTGCCTGTTTATGTAAAGTTACCGTGGTCTGGGTTCAAAACCTCATAGCATGACGCTGTGAACTGGTGCCTTACTTTGCTCTTGAGCGTCCGACTGACAGAGTGGTTAGAGCGCGTGCCTCTTTATGTAAAGTTACCGTGGTCTGGGTTCAAAACCTCATAGCATGACGCTGTAAACTGGTGCCTTACTTTGCTCTTGAGCGTCCGACTGACAGAGTGGTTAGAGCGCTTGCCTCTTTATGTAAAGTTACCGTGGTCTGGGTTCAAAACCTCATAGCATGACGCTGTAAACTGGTGCCTTACTTTGCTCATGAGCGTCCGACTGACAGAGTGGTTAGAGCGCTTGCCTCTTTATGTAAAGTTACCGTGGTCTGGGTTCAAAACCTCATAGCATGACGCTGTGAACTGGTGCCTTACTTTGCTCTTGAGCGTCCGACTGACAGAGTGGTTAGAGCGCGTGCCTCTTTATGTAAAGTTACCGTGGTCTGGGTTCAAAACCTCATAGCATGACGCTGTAAACTGGTGCCTTACTTTGCTCTTGAGCGTCCGACTGACAGAGTGGTTAGAGCGCTTGCATCTTTATGTAAAGTTACCGTGGTCTGGGTTCAAAACCTGATAGCATGACGCTGTAAACTGGTGTCTTAATCTTGAGCGTCCGACTGACAGAGTGGTTAAAGCGCTGGTATCTTGCGGCAAAGGTGCCGCGTTCGGTTCATGGTATTGACACGCTCCAGTTTACCCTGCTGTAAATGGGTACCTGATTTTGATCTTGAGTTAGGGAAGGAAAAAGCAGCGATGAAGGGAACTGATCACCCCATCCCTCGATGCTGGACATAGAATTGTGAAGTCTCTAACACTTCACTCCCTTACGGCAGTATTTGCTATGGGACTACCTTTTTTTTTTAACTTTGCTCTTAAGTTTGGAGCCGCGGTAGCAAAGTGGTTAGTGCACTGGCTTCCTAGCTCGGTGGTCCATGGTTCGATCCCCAGTTTATACTGACCACATCACCCCTAGTGTACCCGGTGGTCAAGAAAATATGAGCCTAACACCATATTCCCAATATGCCTCAATGGGCGCGTAACGGGATCCTTTAAGTTAGGGAAGGCTAATGCAGCGAAGAATAAAACTGGTCTCACCCCACCCACCTCATAAAACTGAGACCTAGATAGGTGGTCTTTAACACTTAACTCATACCACAGAATCTGCTAAGAGCCTACCTATAACGTGTTGTCTTCAGGAAGAGATGGGTGGGGGGTACCTAATTCAATGCAGATTCTGCTTGTCCATCTTTTTTATTCTTCGTCATCTCCTTCCCCACTCTCTTTCTTTTGTCTTCCTTCTTTTTTAAATCTTCTTTTAGTTCTTCATCTCTCCTTTCTCGTTTCATATTATACAATAACCACGGGAGCCGCGTTGGTGTAATGGTTACCACACTGCGCTGGCAATCGGGTGATCCAGGTTCGAGCCCTGGCTAGTACATTTGAAGAAGTGTCTTCGACCGGGACTTGGACTGGAATAATTCGAGCCCTGGCGAAGACATTTGAAGTATTGCATTCGGCCAGGGACTGGAATTACCTGAACGGCTCCTGAGCCGACCCAGCTCTAATGGGTACCTCCGAAATCGGCGAGTATCTGCCTGAATGGCGAGAGGACACCTGTCAGTGTACAGGGAAAAAGGGATACTCACGTAAAATCAGTCTCAGGTTAGACATATTAACCAGAGATTTCGCCTCGAGAAATAGCGGGCGTACGGAAAAAAAGCTTACTTTTTAACTTCACAAAGTTTCTAAATTTCTCACCAATTAACGCGTTAAGCCAAAACATTGACATATACTAGACTTTCAAACAATTGATGGTGTGGCCGTATGACCGACCACTTGAGCATTTATTCGTGCTGGGATCTAGTCATAATAATAAAATATAAAACTACCATTCGCTATAATAAACAAGCAAGATCTTAACTAATATAAAAATACCCCAGACAGCTAAGAGCAGGGTAGAGCAGGGTGAAGCTAACTGTGTCAAATTAGGGTAAAAAGCCACGGGACAAATCGGCGGCAATTGGCATGGAAATGTAGTGACGTAAGTAGGGACAGCTACATCACGCCATGAGAACGTGATGTTTGACCAATAATTTATCAAATAGAATAAGCTTCCAACCAATGAAACGTAGCCAGCCCAAGCCACTACGAATTTGTCGGCAGGAAAATAAAAAATCGGCAGTCTTGGAGAATTGAGCAGAGTATGAGGACGCTTCAGTGACGGTCCTGCTCCCAAGTTGAGGTATTCAACGATTGTATGAAACATTCGTGTATATGTATTTGTATACACGAAAAGGTCATTTTGATACCTATTCAAGTAAGTAGTGCCATCGCCCTACCATTTTATATTTCAGCGTATTTTCGTAAAATGAAGACATAATAATAGCAGAAGAGAAACAAAATGGAGGATACATATGATAAAACGAGGGAAGAGGATTTGAAACCGAGAATAGACAAAATGAAGAAAACTACTGAGAAAGAAAGAAAATATGAAATTATGATTATCCAGGAATTGGTAAAACTTGATATTGGTAAAGAATATTATGAAGCATCTTGGATATGCGGTGAAGGATGGAAAATATATTCTTCATGAAAGGAAAAATAACTAAGATTTGTTTGATGTACAGAATGCATAATTGTAGAACATTGTTTGACACTAATTGACCAGTTTTTGCTGTTGAATAAAATTCATTTGTAAAGGACAAGGCTGTTGAAAATTGATTGTCAGTTGGATAACATAGATGTACTGTCAAGGTTCATATCAGGCCACCACTAATACTCTCCAATGCACAACATCTATAAAAGGAACGAACGAACCACGTCACTTAAACAGAGTCTAAGAAATAAATATCTCCGGCGAGCTATAAACCAGTACAAGATCACTTAGACATGGACTAAATAAAAAAGGAAAAGAAAGCTTCTATAAATAAAGTAATAACACCACACTGCAACATAATACGTTTAAATGATACCGTGCCCAGTCACGCAAGGAAATAATACGGCAACACTGGGTGAGACGGTCACATGTAACGTTATAAATGGTGCCAAGTTACCAGTCCTTTTACGGAGAGTGGACATCATAAAAGATCACGGTGAACCACTGACAAATATAATCAATAGACATGGAACAGCCGACAGAGCAACAGCAAATGCAACAACAATATATGCAGGGACAGGATCAGCAGCAAATGCAACAACAATATATGCAAGGACAGGATCAGAAGCAAATGCAGCAACCATATGTGCAGGCCCAACAAACGCAGCCTACAGCCTCAGTACTGTCACCGCCCAATGCAGAGCCCACCATGCTGGCGCTGCAACAAAAAACTACCACATTGCATAATGTAGACCATTATGCCAAATTCACTCTGATCAGGTCCATCATCCCGCCCTTCAGCGGCGATACGAAAAAATTTAGGAGATGGCTATCTGATATCGACAAGTTTGCCTCCATAGTCGATGCTGTCAATGACACGGAAAAGAAGCTGATTGCTTTTTTAAGCTCGGACTCACTAGTCACGGATTTTTTGAGACGAAGGGGACAACTATACCCTAATGAAACCTACGACTCCCTGAAGAAGGAGATGATTCAAAGGTATAGCGACATTGTCGATGACCAGCACGCTTGGTCTTTGTTAAGGAAGATCAGGCAAGAGAAATACAAGCCTGTGCAATTTTATGGGGATAGGCTTCTGAATCTAGCAGAGGAAGCATTTTGTGGTAGTTCAACAGATACCCCAGAACTGGAAAGACACCTTGTAGGTATCTTTGTGGATGGACTGTATGCAGATCACTTAAAACTTCATTTAATACGCAAAGATACCAAAACTATTACTGACACTATCCAGGCAGCAGTGACAGGAAAATGTCAGAAAACGCTTCCACCAGCGTGTTGGAAGAGAACCAAGGGTAGAGCACGGACACACAGTTGAACATTAACCCATGGAGATTGGTCACTCCAGACAAAAATGGAATCGTCCTGTCGCTTATAGTGGGAATAACAGCCGTCCTCATCGCCCCCCCTGCGCAGAGGCCAGACAATGTGTATAATGTCAACCCAGGAGGTTGTTACACTTGTGGTAGGACAGGTCATAATTTTAGGAGTTGTAGAGCAAACCATGCCACTAGAACATTGAACATATAACCAGCATCAGCGACCCGTACAACAAACCAGTTATACTACACCACCCTGACGATACCCCTCACAACCCCAGTATAATAGCTATACCCGAAGAGAAACGCAACCCTTTACGCGCCAGGGAAACGGAAACGCCACACACTAGGCAGGACCGCTAGTGGTGGACACAACAACATTAGGACACACTATAGTTCTGAAAATAGGTCTTTTATACGTGAGAGAGAACAAAACAGTATTAGAAATATGCGCCCACCCCAGGTGAAACATGAAGACATTTTAAATACTGACATTACTATACATCCTGACCCTAGTTCCTGCCTGTTGAACATCCACGACAAAAATTATAGGGCGCTAATAGACACTGGAGCATCAGTTAGTCTGATTCGCTACCAACTGTTTCGCAAAATTCAACATCTCGTCAAGTTCCAACATTCTAAAACATACATGGCATCGGTTACAGGACATGAATTAAAATCGATAGGCACTGCGTGGATTACCTGCAAATTGGGAAATCACAAAATTGTACATCCCTTTGTTATCACCAAAGGCATGTCCAGAAACATGATTCTAGGACGGGATTTTCTTCACAAACACCAGGCTAGAATTTATTTTGATCTTCATAAAATCAGGATTCATGATGAATATATAGAGCTGTAAGATGACATACACATTGCATCCTTGGTACCCCTCACCGCCCCTGTCACAATAGCACAAAATTCTCTGCTGATAAGAAAAGGGCGTGTTAAGAATTCGTCTTACATTGTGCCGGGCCAAACGGTTCAAGTCAAACCCCTGATAGATGAAGCGATCAATGATGACCCGTTGATAATGATAACAGAAGGAATCGCTGAGGTTTCCACATCCAGGGATTGTCCCATTATGATCCTCAACACTTCAGGGAAAGCCACCACCATTAACAGAGGTACGATTTTGGCACAGGCAGATACATCATCTCTAAAAAAAGTGAAAGCAAACAGGAGTTTTGCCCACTATTCACCCGCCCTAAGTCAGTCTTCATCACCTACTTTTCAAAGACATCACACAGACTCTATAATTAGAAGGCACCAAAGCTTACAACGAAAGGATAATGAACACTCAAACATAAGAAGTAACCGGAATAATAAACTTGAAAAACAATGGGCTGATCATGAAACTGCAGGAAGAAAACGTCATCAAGATTACACCCCACGACCTTTTATTGGACGTTCAATGGTTGGGAAACACGGCCGCCCATATGTCGGTCAACATGAAAGGGATATGCTATTATTAGGTCAAAATCGCAGCCATTCGTTCCACCCCTCACGAATGCACAACAAATATACCCCGCGCCACCCATCTGATTTTGACAAGGGGAATGAAAATTTTCTGCCAGGAGGTTATTCTACAGCACATAAATCTAATGCATGTCCCGCTGCGCACGAAGAATTTATGTATGATTCAGCTACAGGAGGTTACTATGCCATTAGGAAAATGAACAGACGGAACGACACTCCTCCACCTGGAAGGATAATGCAACCCTACATTCTCCCAGGAGGACATGATGACAATTGTTTTACCAATGATAGTAGAGTAACAAACGCGGACGTGCGCAGTTACACTGTTGAAAATAGGAGGAACTTACAAAAACATAACAATCGTCCCCAGTATGAAAAGGATAGACACATGATTAATTTGGTGACGCACGAGAACTCACGTAGAACATGGCAGAGACAGCAATACCCAGCCCAGATGTGGTGGGTTTCGATGTTAAAAAGATCAATATTATTTGTCTACAGAGTGAGGTCAGCTATGCAAGTCCCTGAGTCTAATAGTTGATGATGATGTTCTCAGGGTACCTGACTGCTACCACCCTACGACCTCAATCTGCGATATATTTTGATTCTATTTTATATATTTCTGGTGTCTGTGTGTCAATCTGGCTAGGTGTCTAGGGTAATGCAAATGTAATGGTGAGTGTATGACAACAAACACAATTTAACTCAATGAAAAGTAATTAAACAAGTCAGTGGTTAAAGTTAGAATAGTATTTTACAATTTTTAATTTCCTGTACCACAAATCTTTTTGGGTACAGAAATGTTTAAACTCAAAATGGAATGAAATATATTTACAGTTAATTAATTAAGTCTATAGGACAACTTGTCCTTACCTGTCAATATGTAAATGTTTTTAACATGGAAATCCCTGGTGAAGCTTTAGATTCTATGACTAGTCACGATTATGAGGGACGAATTGTCTCATCACTTTATAAACTGTTTTCTTGCAATATTGGAGAGTTTTTGTTAAGTGAACACTCATTAAGCCCGTGGAAGATGTGGCTTATCTGTATTTTCTTGTGAAATCTGTTGACTTTATCAGCAACCATACATTCGTCACGACATTGAGATTTGGAAACTGCTTCAGCACACTTGCTTCAAGTTATAGGCAAATAAACACTGTTGCCTCGAACTCTGCAGCTCCAATAATACTTTGTGGCACACTGAGTGTTTTAGGATGCAACTTGCAATCAATAAATTAATCACAAATAATAGGTTAACCGGCGATCAATGGTTCAAGCTGAGATCGCCACCGGCCAGAACAGCAAAGGCAATGGTCATGAAAACCTTGTGTCTGATGATAACCTTATTTGAAAAGTTTTTTTCTTCAAGTGGCAACTAAGCGTTAGCAAAACGTTCGTTATATCCCTTCTTTAGTTATGCTCCTCTAAACCAATCAGAATAGGGTACGCTGACTTGACTCTCTTTTCAAAAATACACGTTCAAAAAATGCAACGTCCCCAAGATTTTCAAAGTTGTGTGGGGATATCAAGGTGTTCGTCTTTCTGTCTTTCAGTTTTTATTTTCTACGTTATTTCTGTTAATATCTAAGCGATTTTAATGGGGAAAAGCAATTATTAATCAGACGACTGCCTGTCATCTAGCCCTTATGTTTTTATTTCTCTCTTTATCATATTATTCGTCTTCGATTTTTCTTCTTCAGTTATTCAAATAACATACTTTTCCTCTACGGTAAGATAACATATCATAATAACCAAGTATTATCATTTCAGTCGTTAACTGTCCTTTCTTTCATTTATTATTCACTTAGAATACAATACTTCATTTATGTTTATTACCACCGTTTCCGCTACCCTGCCCAATTTTGGTTACATTAGTTTCACTTTTGCAAGGCATATGCTAGCATTAGGTTTTTCCTCCATGTCAATCCCCTCCCCTTTTATTTTTCTCTCTCTCGCTTGTTATAAGAATTGAAACACGCGTTTGGCTGTTCGCCAATCGTGTTTTATGTTAGATTTAATTTCCAAGACGGAGAGGGACCAAGGAGTGGGTTTCATCGCGTGCATTAGCAGATGTCCAAATACTTTATTCAAACCTTAACGGTAGGAAAAAATTTTTCCCTAACGACGGTTGTTAAGGCCTTAGTTGATTTTGTCAAAACGCCAGCCTCTCATTTGCGTTTTGTGGTACCATAAGCAAGACCGTAACACTTTAGTCAAGGTTTTATTCCTCCTTCTCTCCGTTCACTCCTCCTTTTTCTATCACTCTTTTTGAGAAAGACACACGTGTTATGTTATTTTTAAATCTTTTGACAGCGTAATGAAAAAGATAGTGGTTTTGGTATAATTCACTTTGGCGTTAATGCTTTTTCAAATCCAGCGCGAATCGCAGGCGTGGGCGATGACTATGGGCAAACAAACATGGTTGGGGTGGTAAATTTACTTAGCGTAAGGGTTTTATATTACTGTATTTGGCGATTGTATCACTGATCTCACTATACCAGACTATATCCAGTTCGAATCCCGGAAGAATACAGTCATATGTACCAATAAGGAACTCTCAAAGATATCAGGGATCCATTGACCGGAAATCATCACAGGACGTAAGAAACTCACCACATTATTCCTGTAGCGGAGTAGAGAGCACACTTCATCAATTCCATGAGAGATCGGATAGCCAATATCAGAGTCAATTATCACAGTTGCTAGAAACCTTACGTACAAGTGACGAAAATAAACCAAGTTTGACGAAATTTGTTACGAAACATCAAGACGTTTTTGCCTTGAATGACATAGAATTGGGCAGAACGAATACTGTCAAAATGGATATCCAAACAACCACAGAGGAACCGGTTCATTTAAAGCCATACCACACCCCACTGAAAAACAGGGAACTTGTTGAAAAGTCTATAAACGAGATGTTGGCGGCTGGAATTATTGAACGTTCCAGGTCCCAATGGTCCTCTCCAATTGTGATTGTTTCTAAGAAAGATGGATCCAGCCGTTTTTGTTGCGATTATCGTGCTCTCAACAAAATTACTAAAATCATTTCTTATCCCCTGCCTAGGATTGATGATTTACTGGCAACATTAGGGAAGTCCACTTACTTCACCACGCTTGATGCAAGGTCTGGTTTTTGGTGCATTCCAATGACTCCAGAGGCAAAACAAAAATCCACCTTTTGTACTCACGTTGGAAGTTTTGCATGGAATGTCATGCCTTTTGGTCTTAAGGGTAGTCCAGCAACATACATGTCATTAATGGATGAAGTCCTTAAGGGATTGCAGCCATCTGTGCTGGCCTACATAGACGACATACTAATTCACACAGCAGGCTCTATTGAGGATCATCTCCAGAAAGTGGAATTAGTTTTCGACAGACTTAGACATCATCAAATCAAACTGAAACTGGCGAAGTGTGAGTTTTTAAAGACAGAAACAAAATACTTGGGATTGATCATAAATTGTGATGGCATTAGACCGGATGGAGATAACGTGAAAGCTATCAGGGAGATGCCCAGTCCAAAAACAGTTAGACAAGTAAGATCTTTTATTGGCTGCGTGGGGTATTATAGACGCCACAACATCAACTTCTCCAGAGCAGCTGAGCCTTTAATTGCCCTCACACGAAAATATGCACGTTTTCGGTGGACTGAAGATTGTCAAAAATCATTTGAATATTTGAAAATGCCTTAACCACCTTCCCACTTCTAGGACATCCGGATACCTCTCAACCCACGATCCTATATACTGATGCCTCGGATAACGCGATCGGTGCTTGTCTCTTACAACCACTATCGTCTGATGAGACACCCATCCTGCCAAATATTCCAAATGAAAAACCAATAGCATTCCTGTCCCACGCATTGTCTAAATCACAACTACGATGGACCACCACTGAAAAGGAAGCCTACGCGATACACTGTGCGATACAAAAATTTGATTTTTATGTTCGTGGTACCAAACTCATTATTCGGACTGACCACCAACCCCTTGTTAACTGGCTTACAAAAACACAGGAACAACCGAAGAAACTGCAAACATGGTCGATGAACCTACAGTCGTATGATACTACCATTGAATACATTCTGGAACGTTGAACATATGCGCTGACTTATTGTCCAGAATCTTGTATGATGATGAATCAAATACGAACATCAACAGGGACACAAATGACTTAACATTGACTGAATTTGATGATAATGCCAAAGAAATAAATGCCGTAATTTCGCAACAAACAGGTAGCTGTTCAGAGCAAACACCCTTAGTAGAGGATGAAAGCCCGGATAAATTTGATATCTGTATAGAACAGACTAAAGACATTGAAATAGCCAAAATTATTAAACGTGTGAAAGAAGATCCATCTAAACTTAAAGAGTTTACTATTCTTCCCTATGATGAAGCACTATATTTTATTGATGACAAACAAGATGGTCGGTTGAGGAAGGTCATTCCTACACACCTCATCCCTGACATATTGTCACAGTTTCATGATAACAATGGTCATATAGGCCGCGACAAAACTATTGATGTGATCAAAAGACGATATTTTTGGCCAACTATGTACAAAGATGTTATCGAATATGTTGCTACGTGCAAAATATGCAAACTAAGAAATATGAAACCCTACTCAATACCTCTTCAAGAAATGCAGCCTTTGCATTTTCACATGCAGACAGTAAGCATTGACATATCCGGTCCATATCCACTCACTCACTCAGGAAACAGATGTTTGTTGCATCTCGTGGACCAATATTAAGTGTGGCTTGAGAGCTACCCCATCAGAGATGCCACATCAGAGTCCATTTCTCAGTTTTTCCTTCAAGAGTTTTTTCCCCGGCATGGCTGTCCACAAAGGATCGTTTCGGATAATGGGAAGCAATTTACTGGAAACCCATTTAAGGCCACCCTAAAGAAATTGAACATAGAACACACCACAACGAGTTATTATCACCCAAATTCGAATAGAAGGAATGGACGCATGCATGCTACCCTTCATGATGTAATCAGCAAATACATCAATGGTAATCATCAATATTGGGATGTTTACATCAACCTGGCCCTCGAAGCCATACGTGTCAATATAAACGACACCACAGGCATGTCTCAATTTTTTATGTTGTACGGCCGAGAACCATATTTTTCTCTTGATAACCTTCTCCATCTACAGCGGAAGTATATGGGAGAAGACCCCATTGAAATCATTTTAAGAGAGAAACATAAGGCTCATCAAATTGCGCATAGAAATACTGAAAAAGCGTTTCGCAAGAAACAAAAGCAGCATGACAAATCAGCAAAACTTGAGACGTTCAAAATTGGTGAAAAGGTCTATTACAAGAAGCATGTCAGACACACGAAATTTGACAACCGCTGGATTGATGGTTACAAAGTCATTGAACAGAAATCCCTTATCAATTACATCATATGGCATGAAGAGAAAGATATAACCACGAAGGCACACGCGAAACAACCTCGGCGTGATGACCACCGCCCTATTACGCCCAAGATGACATCTACTCGGCCAGTTAGGAAGGCCACGTTAACTTACCAACCCTCAAGTCACACCTCGTCGGATGGTACAGACTCTGAAATGGAACAATACGATCCTACCCCTGCGCCACCAGCAGATGCTATACAAAGACTTATACGTGAAAGGGACTCCTCGGCAAGCAAAAAGGATATTCCTTGGACTGAATTACAACAACGTTTACAATACAGAGACTCCCGTCTGTATGATGATACAAACATGTTACCGACAACGCAAGCAGAAGATACTACAACCACCCTAATACATACTCAAACGTATTCGCGCAGCGAACATTCATCCGCCAATCACCATACCCCCAGCTCAGAGTGGGACAGCAAGGAAAACAAACCGCGAATACACTGGAGGGATACAGTTGTCTTTCAGGAACGGACAGAACCTGATTGTAATACTCAAGAACATACGGAGAAACATTTAAACACTGATGAAGTATCACAACATTGCCCAAACGAAACGAACGGTGACGCGACATCATACCTATATCAACAAGAGACGGATATAGATACGCTAGACCCGGATAGCAGCGTAGAATCTATGGACAACATTCCATCCCTTGAAATACGCACCACTGTAAAACGTCCGTACCTTCCCTCCTCTGACGATTCGCCTCCAGTTACAAAGTTTGTGAAACTTCCCCAAGAACATGTAAGGACGAAGATACGTACCAGGCGGCGTCACGTTTACAGACAGAAAGATGACTCGCCAGTCAACCCTCCTTTAGCTCGATCGCAGTCATCTCATATTTCTCCAGCTTGCCGACAATCAGTCAACGCCATGTCACATACTGTGCAACATTCACAGTACGATTCTAGATTGTCTAGCAGAGAGATTGCAATGCTAGAAATGGCAGAAAAACTAAAGGACCTAGCAAAATTTTTATAGGCACCACAGATGTGTCCTATGTACTTGTCAATACAAGTACAATCATCGCAGCTGTGTTATTTTTCTTTTTTCCAACGATTATTATATTTTTTTGGCCGAACAACACGTCTCGTTTTTATCATTTTTTGGTGACCAATCACAGTTTGATTTTATAATTGTTTTTTGGCCGACAAAAGTCCCTCGAAATTTTTTTTTCAGCTCTCCTGAAGATGACAGATTGGCTAATGATCCAGTTCCTGATTGATATGTCACAGCCACACTTGGTACCAATTTCTTTCCCGGTGAGATAACCGCTGATGATCAGATCACCTCCAGAGAAACCGGCATATTTGTCATTTTTTTTAAAAGAAAATTTTTTGGTACTGACACTTGTTCAGTCAATACATTACCATACTTTATGTTACACTGTATGCCATTTTATTATATTGAATTAAAATAAAACAAGCATTTCGGTTGGTAAACAATTTATGCATTTCTACAGAGATTGCAGTTTATAAGTTGCATAACCACACTTACTAGTTAGAGATGGTCTTGATGTTACATTTAACCAATTCAGAACTTTAGGGTCATGTTTACGGATCTCCTCATATAGATTACAAACAATCTTGAAACTATTGATTCACACATTGAGAATTGATCACCTTTTCATTTATCTCCGTTCCTTGTTGTTCCAGAGGTACACTCATTCTCTTTATCTAAATCTTTTGATATTCACGCTGTATTTTTGCAAAATGCACTGATAGCCATGTCTGTTGATTATCTTTGTTGAAGCCTATGATCTATATATTCCATTCATTCATCTATACGAGTAACCATTATCTATTATAGCGATTCTATCAATCATCCCCTGACAGAGTATACGTGGAACGAACCATGCTATTGTAATTTATAAACATGATTGTCATGGTATGCCATTCTTTCTCCACAGAGATATATTTTGAGTGTAAAACCACACAAATTTTGTGGGGGGTACTGTTAATAGTTTTTTTTATTACCATGATTCAAATCCATACTGCTTATGTAATAGCCATTTTTTAATATAGGGAAATTAAACCACTTTGCAGATTTTTGAAATTGTGTATGATGAAAATGTCACAATATAGTCATTTACAATGATTGTACATCCAACATTGACCCACCATTATAGGACGAATGAGACTTCTTTCTCCACTCCACCCTTCACACCCCTTTATCTTACTCGTTTCCTTTTCTCACTCTGAGACAATATTCAGGAATTAGGATTTTTCTTTCATAACTATCTTCATCAACTTGAATTACAATTTTGTTGTAATCTGGAGACCTTTTGTTTCCTTCTTTCCATTACGAGACCACAATTACTATTCTCACAACTTGCTGACGACAGACTTTATTGACTGTTCTTATTTGATTTCTAAGCTAACTATTATTGACACCCCACTAATAGAATTCACCATACCCAGTATCAGGATTGCTAATGGAAATTTTTGGAGTCATTGTTATTATTGTATTATTATTATGGTCTGGTTACTAACTTTTTACCCCCCAAAAAATGAATATTGGAGGAAATGAACAGAAATAGATTGATGAGAATGTAGACATAGATTAGTGATACTAATATCCCTGAGACACCCACATGTTCATGGGACCACCCAGATGAATATCTTTGCAACCATTGTTCCCCATGTATCCCATGGAATCACTTCATCCCGCACTGACTCGCCCCTGACTGTTTCAAATATGAGTATTGACTGGTTTTATGATTGCAGCTGACATGGGTATGACATTGGAGAAAATAAAACATCGCATAATATTGTGAAACTTCTGTTTGCATATGATGCATATGCCATTAATGCCCTCATGATAGTGTTATACATTGGACATTTCTGTCTTTACGTAACACGTGACAGATGGTTAAAAATGACTGAAAAATTTTGACATTGAATAAAGATTTGAGATTTAGGGAAATAATAGTCTCTGGTGATCATACTATACAAGTGGTGATAATTACCTTGCTGATAATACATATGCTCATGATACACACTGAGGATACATATTGATGAGATATGCATTTACGACCCTGTTATTACTTGAACGATTCTGCCTTTACGTAATCATGTGACAGATGGTTAAGAATGACTGAAAAATTTTGACATTGAATAAAGCTTTGAGATTTAGGGAAATGATAGTCTCTGATGATCATACTATGCAAATGGTGATACTTACCTTGCTGATAATACATATGCTGATGATACATGCTGAGGATACATATTGATGATATATGCATTTAAGACCTTGTTATTACTTGAACGATTCTGCCTTTACGTAATCACGTGACAGATAGTTCAGTAGGACTGATAACACTTTAATGGACCAGTTACACTGCCACAGTAAATTTGACATTGCATTTGACGGTATAACTATAGCCTATATTGTTTCCTGAGACTGCGTAACAGATTGACCAGCTGAGCACCTTTCACCACTGACATGATGATATTTCCATCCCTTTCTTTACCGGCACCATAGAGATATTGATGGTAAGATATTCGCCTGCTTATCTGACTGACTCAGACTGTTATAGTTCTGACAGTAGATGTTACAGACACAAACGATCTGACAAATCTTCGTCTCAGAAGGCTGATTCAGTGTCGCACTTGTAATAATGTAAAATATTTTTTTTTCATCTTGTCAATTATGCTGACATATTGAGATGTTAATTGTTGGATTGAGGTTAAATGAATTTTGACAACTGTATTATTACACATTTTAGCTCACATGGATACTTAGAAATAAATTGGATGCATTTTGGATGGACCACCACTACATTTTCACATGGTATAGTACTTTACAAAACTTAGATGCATTATGGTTGGAGTACTAGGAAAGTTTCGCAACATAGATGTTTTGAACTACATACAATTGGGTTGATTGATATATGACTCGATATGACAATTTAGCAGTGTTGCCATTAACATAAAATTTAGATCATTTATGAATAACTTTTAACATTTTACAAGGTTACCACGCTGTAAAATTTAGATAGCCTATGTATTGATATGATATAAAAAAATTTTTTTACAATGTTGTCCATTTGAAAAGCTTGGCTAGTGTATGACAGTCTGATAATGTATATATACAAGAGCCCCCGGTTAATGACTGAAGTTAAATTTTTCTGAAAAAATTTTGGACTTATAATTTTTTTGGGGGGATTTTTTTTGTATATTGATAGTACTCAAATGTCTCTCGGCGGAATACATTTGCATAGCCCCGGGATCTATATGTGGCCGTATGACCGACCACCTGAGCATTTATTCGTGCTGGGGTCTAGTCATAATAATAAAATATAAAACTACCATTCGCTATAATAAACAAGCAAGATTCTTAACTAATATAAAAATACTCCAGACAGCTAAGAGCACGGTAGAGTAAGGTGAAGCTAACTGTGTCAACTTTGGGTAAAAAGCCACGTGACAAATCGGCGGCAATTGGCATGGAAATGTAGTGACGTAAGTAGGGACAGCTACATCACGCTATGAGAACGTGATGTTTGACCAATAATTTATCAAATAGAATAAGCTTCCAACCAATGAAACGTAGCCAGCCCAAGCCACTACGAATTTGTCGGCAGGAAAATAAAAAACCGGCAGTCTTGGAGAATTGAGCAGAGTATGAGGACGCTTCAGTGACGGTCCTGCTCCCAAGTTGAGGTATTCAACGATTGTATGAAACATTCGTGTATATGTGTTTGTTTACATGAAAAGGTCATTTTGATACCTATTCAAGTAAGTAGTGCCATCGCCCTACCATTTTATATTTCAGCGTATTTTCGTAAAATGAAGACATAATAATAGCAGAAGAGAAACAAAATGGAGGATACATATGATAAAACGAGGGAAGAGGATTTGAAACCGAGAATAGACAAAATGAAGAAAACTACTGAGAAAGAAAGAAAATATGAAATTATGATTATCCAGGAATTGGTAAAACTTAATATTGGTAAAGAATATTATGAAGCATCTTGGATATGTGGTGAAGGATGGAAAATATATTCTTCATGAAAGGAAAAATAACTAAGATTTGTTTGATGTACAGAATGCGTAATTGTTGAACATTGTTTGACACTAATTGACCAGTTTTTGCTGTTGAATAAAATTCATTTGTAAAGGACAAGGCTGTTGAAAATTGATTGTCAGTTGGATAACATAGATGTACTGTCAAGGTTCATATCAGGCCACCACTAATACTCTCCAACGCACAACATCTATAAAAGGAACGAACGAACCACGTCACTTAAACAGAGTCAAAGAAATAAATATCTCTGGCGAGCTATAAGCCAGTACATGATCACACTTAGACATGGACTAAATAAAAAAGGAAAAGAAAGCTTCTATAAATAAAGTAATAACACCACACTGCAACATAATACGTTTAAATGATACCGTGCCCAGTCACGCAAGGAAATAATACGGCAACACTGGGTGGAGACGGTCACAATAGTTACATAATGTCGTTTAACTAATTTGTCTTAATTTCGACCCGCCCGTTTATTTGGTTTTTATTTGAGTCTATTTTAAAACTCGTAGGCCAAGGATTTTGACCACAATTTTTGTTTTTATAGCAACTTTGACGTAAATTATTAATTGTGTCTGGATATTGTGGGCGACTAAACCATTTTATCGTAAAACAAGCGATTGTTATCGAAACAGAACCAGGCTCGACAGTGAACATGACAGTGTCTGCCTTATGCGCCGTGTTTGGTGCTTAAAGAATTTATTATTATTATTAAACCATTCATTTATTCTGGGATGTTGATGGGAGTAGAGTGGAGAGTGAAGTTTGTAATGGGTTCAGATTTAGCAGCACGTAAGCCAAATTTGTGGTGAAAGTCAGATGATATACAACAGTGTTTAGCCACTTCGTTTAATATGGAAATATGTAATTCAGTAAATATATCATCATCATTATCATCGTCGGCGTCGCCGTCGTCATCATCATCATCAACGTCACCGTCATCATTATCATCGTCGTCGTCATCATCATCATCTTCGTCGTCATCATCATCGTCATCATCATCATCACCGTCGTCATCATCATCATCTTCGTTTTCATCATCGTCATCATCATCTTCATCGTCATCATCGTTATCATCATCTTCATCATCATCATTATAATCTTCGTCATCATCATCGTCGCCGTCATCATCATGATCATCGTCGTAATCATCGTAGTCATCATCATAATCAGCTTCGTCACCATCAATATCATCTTCGTCATCATCATCGCCGTCAGCATCATCATCATCATCATCATCATCATCATCATCGTCACCCTCATTATCTTCATCATCATCATCTTCGTCGTCATCATCATCATCGTTATCATCATCATCATCGTTATCATCATCATCATCTTCGTCGTCATCGTTATCATCATCACCATCGTTATCATCATCATCTTCGTCATCATCATCATCATCGTTATCATCATCTTCGTCGTCATCGTCGTTATCATCATCATCATCGTTATCATCATCATCGTCGTCGTCATCATCATCATCATCATCGTTATCATCATCATCATCGTTATCATCATCATCATCATCATCATCATCATCATCGTTATCATCATCATCATCATCATCATCGTTATCATCATCATCATCGTCGTCATCATCATCATCGTTATCATCATCATCATCGTTATCATCATCGTTATCATCATCATCATCGTTATCATCATCATCATCGTTATCATCATCACAATCTTCCTTTAGGGTCCTTCAGAGAATGAAACTGCCACTTCTGCTGGTCCCTTGCAGGAAGCATGCCCGCCCCCCCCCCCCCCCCCCCCTCAGCATTCACATGCTCCTTCAACGGTGGTTTCTGTGGCAGTTAGTTTTACACGGTGAGATTGCCATCTCTTTGCACAGCTTCTATGTTTAGTCGCCTGGTATGACATGCCTGAGGGTGCAATGGTCCTATTTGTTATTTGTTTCTTCAGAGACCGCCGGGAGCTTCAAGGGTTCACGGGGGTCAAGTAGTAGTGGGTTCACATTAATCATACATCTCAATTTCCTCTTTTGAGCCTGGAACTACCACTGCTTTGCTGAACACCCCCTCCCCCGTTTTTGTGTTTGTATGCATGCAGGATAGGACAACAAGCAGAAGACAAGACAATACGCAGAGAAGAATGGCCACTGCTGCTACGCAAACAGAAACAAAGAAAGACATCGGCACACAAACAGAAGTTGACAAGTCGGAATCACTTCTGAGAAGGAACAAACAAGAACTAGAAAGGACACAGAATGTTAGAGACATGGAGAGTAGACAGACAAAATCAGAAACCACCAACACCAACACAGGATGACTATCAAGCTATGAACAGATCAGAACAAATTGTCATTCTGCGCCTCAGAACAGGACACAACCGACTACGCAGCCACATGTATAAAAAATTCAAGATTGGCAATTCAGCCATGTGTACATGTGGACAGGCACCCCAGACTGCGGAGCACGTACTTCAAGATTGCCCCGAATATGATATATTGAGGCAAACCCACTGGCCCAGAGAAACAACACTGGAAGCAAAACTATACGGACCTCTGTATGAACTACAAAAGACAGTGAAGTTTATACAAGAAACAACATTGCAGATATAGGCAATATATTTCAAGCGAACGAAAAAAGAAGATCAGACTAATTGTTTACAGTTGCCGAAAAAAGAGCGTGGTACAATAACAGACAGGCAATGGGTACATACATGAGCAAGTACTCACACGCAAAATGGAGATAACATCACAGCAGAAAGATAACAACACGAGAAGGAATAAGAGTAAAGATCTTTTGCGGATACTACCTGTACCAAAGCATTTATGTTTTCTTGCATCAGTTCTTTATATAAATAATAATAAATAATAATAGGCCCTTTAGTTATAACTAACTATAGGAATGCGCCCCTGTGGTGACAGCCGCCCTCCGCGGCTTATTTTCCTGGTGTTCCTTTTGACATTTTCTCCTCTCCCCTGCTTGTTGTGTGAGCTTCTTTTCGCCCAATCTAAGGTGCCGCCGTAGATTTCATCGCCACTTGGTGCGATCGTCAGCTTCATCCTCCCAGGTTGCTGGGTTTATGTGCAGTGCCCTCATGTTTCTCTTACACACATCTTTGAACCTCAGCAGTGGTCGCCCAACTGCTCTTTTGCCATATGCCAGTTGTCCGTAGAAGATATCTTTCGGGATGCGACCATCTTCCATGCGGCGGACATGGTTTAAGCCTGCGTAGTCTGCACTGTCTACACAGTGTATACATGTTTTGAAGCATGTTTTGAAGTTCTTTATACAGCGATATGTTTTAAATGATGAGGTTGCAAGCTTTATACATAACCTCATATTTGTCGCCTTGTGCGGCATTGTCTGGGGGATTAGTAGCATTATTACTTCGTTGTCTCCTCAGAGAACTACGCATGCCAGATCAAGCGTTATGTAAGCCAAATTTCTGATTAAAGTCAGATGGAACACAACAAGACAAAGCTATAAGCAACCGTTTAATTTGGAAACATGAGAAGTCAAGAGTTTGTCTTGGTCACATAATAACAGAAGATGTCAGATAAGAAACAGAAATCAAGAAGAGAATAGGAATGGTCAAAGCTACATTCAACAACATTAGACAAATACTAACATCTAAACAGTTAACTTAAAAATTCATACATGAGAATCATCAAATGATGTATTTATATTATATGGCGTAGAAACATAGGCAACGAACAAGCAAGTATAAGAAAGAATTGAGTCTTTTGAGATATGGATAAAAGAGAACAATGGGGGATGTCATGGAAAGAGAAGAAAACAAATAAAAAAGGTCCTATAACATATAAAAATGAAAAGAGACTTAATGAAGGAGATCAAAATTAGATAGCTAAACTATTTTGGCTATATAAAAAGACATAACACCTTGCTGAAGACCACAATAGAAAGAAGAGTTGAAAGCAAACGTGCAAGAGGAAGACAGCGCTATAAGTGGGAAGATAACATCAAGAGATGGACAGGAAAGAGTCTATCTGAGAGCACCATCAAAACAAGAGACACAAGACGATGGGGATCTATTGCAGGCGAACGTCGTTGTAGAGATGGCAGACGATGAAGAAGCCACAGTTTTTAACCTAACTCAAATGAAATACAAAAAGGCAAACCTACAAACAACAGTTTAATGTGGGCAAATGAGAATCAGAAAGATTCACTCTTTCACAATTGGGTGTTTGCGGTTAGTATAAGGATTGGCATTGTATAACATAAAAAGCTACAGACTTCCACAAATGGGTGCTTGCGTAGAATAGAGGGATTAAAATGGTATGACAAGGTTACCGACGTGGAACTGAGGACAAGAACTAGACAAGTGCCAGTGGAACAAGAGATGAGAAGAAGACGATGGCGATGGATAGGACACACACTGAGGAAACCTGTTGATAGCATTACAAGGCAGTCCTTTTTCTGGAACCCCCAGGGCAAGAGAAGCAGAGGTAGACCAAGAAGCACACGGAGAAGAGAGCTGGAAACAGAGGTGAAAATGATAAGGAGAACGTGGAAAGAACTTGAGATGATGGCACGTGACAAGAGGACTTGGCATGTGTTTGTTGAAGGCCTATGCTCCTTTGGGAATGGAGGGTTATGAATGAAGGAATGGTATAACATGATCACATATGGGGAAGTGATGGAAAGAACCAGGTAAATATCAGTGGGGCGAGATATCCGAGAAGACACTGGCTTTGGATAGGACGCACATTGTAAGAACTAGATGGTAGTATTACAGAACTGTCCTTGTTCTGGAATTCTCAAGGACATGGATGGAAGCTTAGATCTCCAGGTTTCTTGTTGTCTCTTGTCAGACATCTTCAGTTATTGCTTCTTCTTCTTCTTTGATCCTTAGCACCGTCTGTCAAAGGAATCAGTGGCCATCACCGCCTAGTGGAATCTTGTAGGGCAGCAAAAAACTGCTTCCACTTTGCTCAGTCGGAAGCCATCCTTCGTGCAGTGCCACAGCTCTGGTTCATTCCTTTCATCTCGGCCTCCTCCACAGTTCTCGGCCTCCTCCACAGTTCTCGGCTATACATTAACTTTGTCGATTTTGAAAAAGCTTGTGCAATGTTATTGCCTATCCTGCTTTAAACAAAATATCCATAGGGGATCGACCAACCCAGAAGGACTTGAACAATTACTTCTGTCCACCAAAAAACACAGCGAGGCCCAGAATCTATACCTAAACACCAAGAAGACCAAAGTATTGACAACAGACAAAGTAAAGACCAAACCAGAAATTGAAATTGATAACGAAGAACTGGAAAGTGTCAATGAATTCGAATACTTAGGATCAATCATTAACAGCTCTGGCGACTGTGCAGTAGAAATTAAAAGAAGACTTGCAATTGCTTCACATAAGCTAATACAGATGAAAAACCTATGGCAAGGCACAAGCAAAGAAACAAAGTTACAACTGATCAGAGCATGTATATTCCCAGTAGCAACATACGGCTGCGAGACTTGGACACTCAATAAAACCGTTGCAAAAAAGATTACATCATTCGAAATGAAATGCTACAGAAGGATGTTGAGAATACCCTGGACAGAAAAAAAGACCAACAGAGAAGTACTGCACTCACTAAACGTACAGGAACATTGGCTCCTAAATACCATCGCAATAAGGAAGCTGAAATTTTTCGGTCATATAAAAAGACATAATAGTCTGGAAAAAACAGTGATGGAAGGCATGGTCCCTGGAAAAAGGGGAAGGGGTCGACCTAGACGACGGTGGACCCAGGACATCACAGAGAGTCTGAACTTGTCTTTGGCTGATGCAGGTCGACTTGCCCAGAATCGTGATGCGTTCAGAGCAGCTGTAATGGAGACAACGTTCTGGAAAGAATACGTCACATGATGAATCCATAGGGGTCGCCTACATTTGACGTCACACAGTGAGGCTGAAGGGAGTCAAGAAATGTGAAGGTAGGAGGAGGGGGACTTGAAGAAATGTGACGTCACACAAAAATGCGAGTGAGGATCGCTTTTTTCATAAATACTGTCGGAACTAATTATATAGATTTGGTAACCTCTATCCTCATAGTCTGCTTTTATCCGGAATGGTTAACACCTCCCTTATGGTGGACTTGTAATAATATTGTAATCTCAGATGAAATACTGAATAATTTATATAACCTTTAACTGGTTTAAATTATTTTTAAATTATATATATATATATGGACACACGACTTTCCAATCAATGATGTTGGTCTGCAAGCAAAAGGTTTTCTAGGTCGTTCAGTGGAGGAGCCTGTTAAGTTTGCCGTGAGACAAAGACAACGACTTCAGTTTTTAAATTTTTAAATCCTAGAATTTTTGTGGATTTGCTTTCAATATAGAACATTATTTTATGAAACTTTAACCGAAGTAAAAACTGAAGTTATTAATGTGTTTACTTTATATTTAATTTATTTTGTATTGTTTGAAATGAAATTAAGCCAAAAATGAGGGATATTTAAAAAAATAAATTTAGCAACATTTAACCAGTGAAGCAGTCTTTGCAAAGGCATGTTTAATTAAACACTATATTACTTGAAAGATTCTTTTTTTTCTGCACTAATTAACCTATTTAAATTCGATTACATTATTTCGTTTCAGCATTACCAAAATTGGGATAGGGCGGGGAGGGTAATATATTTGTGTCGTCTCGTGAGAGAGAGAGAGAGAGAGAGAGAGAGAGAGAGAGAGAGAGAGAGAGAGAGAGAGAGAGAGAGAGAGAAGGTGGTGAGGTTTCCTGGTTTTTTTAGGCGAAATGTGAAGTGGACAGGAAAAGGGGTAAGGGGGTGTTAAGTGGGAAAAATTGGGTGACGTCATATGTGGACCACCCTAAATTACGAAAACAAATTGTTATCTCACTACAAGTAATTAACTACTGTCTGAAACTATTTGTGTACTATATTGGTGATTTCTCAACGTTTGTTAACAATTGAGCAACTTTGCTTTTCACATTAGTGTTGAAAATATCCAATTTATGGCTGTGTCTAAATACTATTTTTGGCCAGTACTGTGCTACTAAAATGAAAATATCCGTTGACGTTCTGCGCTCACATCTTCCACACCGTTTGTTAAAAAAATGTTTCTCTTGCAAAGGGATGTCGTGGTTGAGTTAAAGTGTTAGAGTATTTGTCGAGTTAGACAATTGTAGTGAAATTGACAATGAGAGTGAACTGACAAAATTATAGATTACACATAGATATTGTGTAAATATGGTGAACTTGAGACCCACCTGGAAGAGGATTCATTAAATTTATCCCTCTCTCCAAGCCTCAACACACTTAAATAGTCTAAGCACCACCCGCTCTCTCTCTCTCTCTCTCTTTTCTCTTGTCAAAAATAGAGACTATAGTGAGAGCTTGTAATATTAAGTATGGATGAAGGGTCGTGAACAGCGTGTTAATAAATGCGTAAAATTTATTAAAAGGTTCTTGAAGAAGAAAATATATGAAAATAAGTGTATCAGCACAACAACATAATAAATGTATCAATATTCACATCGTTACCAAATAACCAATTAAACACCAATGGACAAAACAATTCACCAACACACGAAAACCCGCTGTAAAACACTTGAGAAATAAATAAACACAGCTCTCAGTCCTTCCGCTTTTGGGGAACCACGACCAATACTCCAGTTAGTGTCTTTATGTATATATCCTATAGGTGATGAATTTTCCGTAATAAATACACTGTAGGCACTATCCATGCACTGGTAGTTACACCCAAATAACGAGATAGGTTGAAGATACTCTGTCTATATCCGACTGGCTGCTAATACGTGCGGGGTTTTACATGACCAGAAACACACACAAGACGAGGTCACTTTAGGACAAATGGTCAATTGCGCTATTATCCCGGCGCGTGAAATTAGGCCTGCGTACTTGGTGTTAAATCCGGTTGGGCTGGCTTGAACTCTTATTTGTGACTGAGTGCTTCGTTTAAGCACAAAGTCTGGTGATTTTTAAATTCTGCTGAAGACGCTGGTCTGATAGATATGTTAGAAGCAGCAATGCTCTGACTGGTGATCAAGAGGCGAGTAGGAAACCGCTACTGCCAAATACGATTTTCAGATTTGCTATGGCTCGTTACACACTGCGTGAGTGATAAATGCTTTAAATTCAACATGGTCTTTCTTTTAAGGTTGACAATCTCAAATAACAAGGAGTAGACTTCAATACAACGTAGGTCTTGGTATCGCCATCAGGTAATAAGATATCTCCGTTCTCCGATTGACAATTCAAAACAGACCAACAGTGGGATTCAACATGGCGCCGGTCCAAGTGAGCGACGTTCATCCAAAAGATATCCTCACTACAAATGAAAGTTTCGTTCATTTGCTCATCTAATGTCTTTGGGTTTTCCATACCCATAAGGAATGTTACATATTACTACTCACAGTGCTGCTAGTACAGGAATCGTCTACATACGATCCATCAAATATATAGATAGATGATATAACATCTATGGCGTCGTTACGCCTAGGTAACGTTTTAGAAAAAGTTCCTTCTTTTTCTTGAGTTCAGGAAATACTAGTAACTAGCACACTAACATATATATTCTGGGAGAAGTATCGACCATCATAGTATACTGAGAGAAAACTCCTCTCTTTCCCAGAATCAATCACAATGACGAAAAACTTCGGACTCTCATTTGTCCGACAGTCTTCAAGATCCGTCCATCTTCACGGAAACCCCAACGACGACTGATCGTCTCATAGGGCATGCGCTAATGTTAACCTTTCAACTATATTCAAGTGGGGCGACTATATATTTACTTTCACTCGAAGCAAAAAATGAGTATTCGCCCTTTGACTAGAGTCCTAATCTTAGACTCAAAATATCATTACCAAATATTTCCAAACATAACAAGTATACAAACAAATAAATGTCTTTATATTCATTGCCACCTGTAATCTGTTGGTAACAGACTACCGCAACCCCCGGGGAAAAAAATGAATTTTTTTTTCCCCATCTGAGAGCAATATACAATAGGCTCACAACGCACGAATAATGTGCAGATGACTAATAAGAGCAATTTATAATGTCAAATTAAGGTAAAGTCGCAGCATAGATCGACTCGTGAGAATATATCTCAACATCTCAGAGAAAGCATTTCTCTTAAGTATAAATATTTCCAGGGAGGTGCCACCAACGTATACTACAATGTTGGCAATAACACAATGCATATAACCATTTCATAATTAAGCACTATAAGTACATGATTGACAAAGCAGAAAAATTATCAAAGAACAGTGGTGAATATATATATCCATGAACGTAGTGATAATAGTGATACAATCACTATATTACAAATTACAATGTGTATCTATCTTGATATAGAAAAAAAACTGTTGTAGACTTAGATGTGTTAAGAAGTCCAAGACCTAACAGTTAGGTGGAATCATGTGGGCATCTAGACAAAATGTCTGCCATCACATTATCTGATCCACGGATAGCTCGTACTGAGAAATGAAAAGGTTGAAGAGCAATTGCATATCGAGTAGACCTCGAGCTCTTCAAATTCTTACTCTGTATAGCTGTAAGAGCTTTCTGGTCGGTTTCTACTATGAAATGTGCGCCTAGAAGGAATCTTTGTAGTTTGAGAATTGACCATACCATAGCCAATAGCTCACGGTCTAAAACCGAATAATTCCTTTCTGCAGCATTAAGTTTTCTGGAGATATACATTACAGGATGCAGAGTTCCAGAGTACTCTTGCATTAGTGCCGCTCCAATCCCAGTGGATGAAGCGTCACTACGAAGAATAAATGTCTTATCTGTAGTAGGTAACACTAAAATAGGTGGTGTTGAAAACATAGTTTTGATCTCATCCAAAGAGGATTGGCATTCCTGTGACCAGTGGACCATATTAGGCACCCTTTCTTTAGTAGTGTAGAAAGAGGTGCCATGATAGAGGATAGATTCGGAATGAAACTTCCATAAAATTGAATAAGACCTAAGAGACTTCGCACTTGCTTTTTAGTCTTAGGAATAGAGATGTTAAGTATCTTAGTGATATTATGGTCCTCTGTCTTTAGGAAACCATGACCAACTCGATGGCCTAGGAAAGAAATTTCGCTAAAACCAATGCAGGCTTTAGAGGGTTTCGCTGTCAGGTTATACTCGCGTAGAGTAGATAGTAATTCAACTAACCCTGAATAGTGATCTTCCCAAGTATCGCTGAAAAGACAGATGTCGTCTAGGTACGCTATGACATCTGACCGATAAGATAGGATTCGACGCATCATGCGTACGAATGTAGCTGGTGCGTTCATAAGGCCGAAAGGCATGAAATTCCATTGAAAAAGGCCTCTAGGTGTAGAAAAAGCAGTAAAAGGTTTGGCGCGTTCAGATAAAGGAACTTGCCAATATCCTTTAGACAAATCAAGTTTAGTAAAAAAAAATGAGATTTAGAAAGCCTAGTAAGTAGCTCTTCTAGTAAAGGCATAGGTTCAGCATCAAACTTCGTAACTTGATTCAATTTGCGATAGTCAACGCAAAGACGTATGTTATTGTCTTTTTTCCGAACAATAACCATCGGCGAAGAATATGCAGAAGTGGATGGTTCAATTATTTTTAAATCTATCATCTCATCCAACTCCTTCTCAACCTGTGCTTGAAAATGTATAGGGATAGGATAAGGTCTGACCCTAATAGGATTATGGTCAGTTAGAATAATGTAATGTTCAATGACATGAGTTTGTCCAGGGATGTCAGTAAGGACATCCTGAAATGTTTGTAACATAGCCGAAACTTGTCGCTGTTCTCCTAGAGATAAATCAGGAGAGACAGTAACATTTTTCCATGATTCACTAGAATGAAGTGGAATCATCGGAAGCGGAAGATTAACATCCGAAAAACTTGTTTCCTCATCCTGTATTACGGACAGTGATGAGTAATGACCATGTTGGACTGGTGAATCGTCCGTTGCCTGGAAAATAGGCTGTAAATAATCCGGACGCTCATGGAATTCCGTAAGCATATTGATGTGGAAGGTTTTATGCTTTCCATCAATATCGACAATGTAGTCAACATCGGAAATTTTTGAGATTATATCGTACGGACGTTTCCAAGAAATCAGAAGTCTGTTTTCCCTACAAGGTAGCAAAAAAAATGCTTTGTCACCAGGACAAAGTTGTCGTAAGGTTCTTTTCTTATTGGCAAATTGTCTTGCCTTCTGTTTAGCAAATTCAGAAGAAGAAGTTGCCAATTTGCATGCTTCGATAATCTTTTGTCTCAGCGCGATGACATATTCGTAAGAAGATTTTGTGTCATCGGTAATATTATCAGCGGTTATGAGATCATGAAGCAAAGACATAGGGCCGCGCGGTCGCGCGCCAAAGACAAGTTCAAAGGGAGAAAATCCTGTATGTTCATTGGGGACCTCTCTGTAAGCGAAGAGGGCCGCGGGTAAAACCCTGTCCCAATCTTGAGGATGATCCTCAGTTATCTTCCCTAGTAAGTTTTTAAGTGTTCTATTTAGCCGTTCGACCATCCCATTGGACATAGGATGATAGATACTACTCAAAGATCTCTCTATCTGCAGAGTAGACATTACTTTAGACATGGTATCCGATATTAGTTGGGTGCCATGGTCTGATATCTCTCCGGGGAATCCCAGACGAGAAAATATAAGCCAAAGAGCATCTGCAATGTCAGCAGTAGTAATGCTCTTCAGAGGAATAGCCTCTGGCCAACGTGTGCACATATCAACACACGTCAAGATAAATTGATGTGCTCTAGCAGATTTGATCTTAGATGGACCAGTGATGTCTATCGCCATTTTCTGAAATGGTCGAATAGGAATGTCTGCAGCCTGAATAGGTGCAGCATGGCGTGGACCTTTGGATTTGACCTCTTGACATGCTTTACAAGATCGACAATAAATCCGTATGTCTTTGTTCACAAAAGGCCAAAAGAAAGCCGCAAGAACTCTTGACTTAGTACGGGAAAAACCCATATGTCCAGCACACTGAGAGTCGTGAGCGTGCTGCAAAATTTTAACTCTCAAATTCTTGAGAACAAGAATCTGAGAATGCATTGACGTAGTAGAGTCTTGGACCATACGCACAAGTACGCCATTTTTCATTGTAATCCAAGATTTTCGATTTGTATCTTTATTCGGATCACCTTTTGTTGCAAGAGTGAAGAATTTCTTTAGAGTCGGATCATCTTCTTGCTGTTTTATAAACGAGTCACGAGAAATTACCAAGGAATCATCTTGGTTATGCACTTCATTATCTTCAGTAGATGAAGTTTGAGGCATATTAAGATCTTGAGCTCTAGTGACTACAGCATTAGCAGTTTGCATATTTTGTTTTTCCCAAAAGGAAATTTGTTGTGGAGTGCATTCTTTGACTCCGTGAATACGACCGATGATAAGATCAGCGATCGGATTCGGCAGAAGACATGCGTGTACATCTCCTGTAAAGAAAAGAGTAGCAATATTAATGATAGCAGTAGAGTATTTCTCTAAGGTGCCGCCAAATGTCACACATGTGACTACTTTTCCGGTGGCACGAGAAGGATCTACAAGTGATTGCCTAACACCAATTGTGGTGCATCCAGAATCAAAAAGAACTGAGACTGGATTGTCATTTACTAAACCTTTATGTAAGACAAGAGAACCTCTTCCATCATGCGCGACTGACGCAGGAAGAGCGGGAAGAGGATGGCCACAACTTAAAGTGGACACCGTAGTTGGTTCAAATAATGTTTTGCATTGGGGGCACTGAGATGCTCTCCCAAAATCAAAAGCGGAACATGCCATATTATTAGCGTCATTATTATCTTTAGTCTGCCTATAGGCTTCATGTGACTCTTGCTGTGCAGAGTTTCCCTGATAATATGGTTTTTTTTTTGTATTTTGATCTACCACGATTATTATCGCCTCTGTAATCATTATTATTTCCTCTATTATAACCCCTATTTGGGTTTGAGTCATAGTTCTCCTGGTTACCATTATCATATTCATTATAATGAGTATCTCTGTAATTATGGTCTTGTTGTCTCCATGATGGATGACTTGGATAGTTCCTATAATGACTTCCTCTGCGGAAACTCCTATAATTATGACCACCCCTGAATCGAGGGCTGTCGGCTCGTCTCCAGTTCTTCGCAGAAGAACCCTGAAATGATTGGTTACCTTGGTTTTGATAACTATTATGGTTACCCTTTTTATCAAACCTGTTTTGTGGTCCCTGAAATTTGTGTGAGTAATTAGGGTTGTATGGTGTTGCTGAAGCAACTGGCATGCCTTCCTTAACCTTAGCATTGCTAAAAGCTACGTCCGGATGTGCCGTGACGTATTGGGTACAATATTCTTCCATTTGTTTTAGTGTCTTGGGTTTACGCTCATGTAGGAATTCAAGGAATGGTTTATTTACTTACTTACTTAGTCGTTCCCCTTCTACCGTGAAGTGTAGAGGTTTGGAAGAGAGAGCGCCAGACCATTCTATCAGCTGTCTTCTTCCTGGCCTGGTTCCATTCTAGTCCTCGGTCCTTCAAAGATTGTCTAATGTTGTCCTCCCAGCGAACTCTGGGTCGTCCTGGAGGTCTGGATCCCTGGCTCTTTGTTTCCCATGCTTGTCGTGGTAGCCGATCTTCTCCCATTCTGCAGACATGGCCAAACCATTTGGTTTATTTACACTTGACATAATCTTGTCTCTGAGCAACAAGTCCATAAGGGCTTCATATGTCTTTTCTGTTTTGGACAATTCAATCCAACGATTAAATGTAAGACGTGTCCTTGCAATGAGTTCTGAGAATTCTACCCCTGATTCAGGAACCATTTTCTTAAACAAAATACGGTAACCTTCCTCTGTTAATTGATATTTTTTCAATAAAGCTGCCCTAATAACATCATAATTATCCTTGTCAGTCTCTTCAAACAAACTTAAACTAGTCAGAGAATCACCTTTCAAATATTCTGATAACTGGTTAGCATATTGTGATTTATCCACATTATGAGCTCGACAAGAGCGTTCAAATCTATCCAGCCAGAATGTTATGTCATCACTGGAAGGATTGAACGCTGGTACCTTGACCTTGTAAGTAAAGGGTTTAGCATTATTACCAGTTGACTGATTAGCAATACCCATATTTGTCAATTTTAATTTTTCTAACTGCAGAACACAAAAGATCCCACCCTGACGTGTAAGACCTCTCAGTGTATCACAAATGCTAACAGTTTTTCCTCATGTTCCCTTGTTGCTTTTTTCTCCTCGGCTTCAGCTTCTCTATCTAATCTCTTTTGTTCAGCCTCAGCTTCTCTGTCTAATCTCTTGTGTTCAGCTTCTCTGTCTAATCTCTTTTGTTCTTTTTCCATTTCCATCTGGATTCTCTTTTCTTCTACCTGCATCTGCAATTTCTTTTGTTCAGCTTCCAATTTCATTTTTTTCTCCTCAGCTTTTAGTTTTTTCTCTTCAGCCTCAGCTTTTTGTTTTTTCTCTTCATCCTTCTGTGCTTTGGCATAATGAGAGAGTGCAAACTCTTTTAACTCCTCAGGAGTCATCCCAAGGGCTCTCCCTTGCTCAATGAAGTAGTCTAAAGTTGCCATACTATTTATTAATATGTGGCTATTATCACTGAAATAACAAATTTATTTCAACCAAACAGGAGCAAGTTTTTAACCAAACACTTGTATAATCAGCTCTTTATATCCCAATCTCTGTGGGTACCAAGCCTTTAAATAAGGTCTTGTATTATCAACTGTATACCTCTAGTAATAGCAATTAACCATCAGTTGATTCATTACCAAATATTTCCAAACATAACAAGTATACAAACAAATAAATGTCTTTATATTCATTGCCACCAGTAATCTGTTGGAAACAGTGAGCTTATTTCCCATTAGAGGGATGGGCGTTGATAAAGGTTGTACTTCAGGTAGGGATGACACCTCGTGGTGCTAATTGCTTTCAGAAACCGTGAGATCGAAGAGAATGTGTCGTTCTTTGCCTGACTGGAATCCTGCTAAAGCAATGCGGTGCCCTCAAACTGAGATCCAAAAGAAACGACTTTTACATCAAGCAAACAATAAAATTACAATAATGTTATAATAAACAGTTATGCTCCACTATGGGATCTATAATTATGGTTGTCATTGCTATGATAGTCTCGGCTGTCTTTATCCGTGTGAGTCGCCATCCTGTTACTTCCACTCTATCAATTATCAGCATGCGCCTGCATAGGCTAATATATTTTGTACACACATGTACCTGTCAGTAAATTTTCTGACAGCAAAATCTACTCCGTCCTCTTCCAACTCAACATAAGGGATATCTAACCCTGTAGTTCCAGCTGACTGGATATGCTATTCATCTTACAACATTCAAAGTGAATTTACATAAAAATACAGCATTTGTCATTACGTAATAAATGGTATGCGCCCCTTGGGGTCGATACACAAAAAAAAGGAAAAGTAATAACCTTCCAATAATGAATACATAGAAAATGCAACGCTCTTGCTATAATAATACAGTTGTGACTTAAGCATAAGATATAATTATATCTCCAGCTGGTGGCTGCTTTCTGGATTGCTGTTAAAGTTCTAAACTGGTGTCTAACTACCCAAGTAGGCATATAATGATTCCACACAACCACTGGAAGTTTCTATCAGAAAGTAATAAGTGACTATCTCCTATAATTCAGTGTTATGGTGCCTGCTCATCACTATTCAGTTTTAAGTGAATAACCTACACCGCTGACATTTCCTAACAGTAATGACAGTTATTTTAGCCTACTCTTAACCCAATGGTAAGCACTGAACGGACTATGAGGTTATGTCTAGTAAGTATCTGTTATCGTAAGTTTACCATTAACCCATTGTAAACAATAACACAGGGAGACACGTACTGCTTAAGCACCCGTTTAACTAAGGCGGTGGACGGCGCTACACTATCACTGAACTAATTACCGGGAGAAATCACCTAATTCAAGTCACACTCATATCAGATATATATAATAGCTAACATGAATATATACAGTATATTATAAAATATATCTATTTACCCCGAGATGACGAGAAAATAGGCAACAAAATCTAGTTCTGTGTTAATGTCTGTCTGTCTCATTTGTTCATCTACGGGTTGGAACAATTTAACGAGTGTGCTTGACTGAGTAACCTATCTAAATTTATAGTCTACCAGAGCCGCGAGAAAGTTTCCCGGATAGATACATAATATTATTCTGTGAGCGATCAGGGGCCGCAACCAAAAATTTCAAATGAACGTGAGTTTGTCTCCCCTTTTGTTCCCGCTATGGACTTCAAAGAACTATTTCTCGCTTGTGCTGTTACCAGCAAGAAACGTTCCCCTGGTCAGACATACCAGGTGCAGCTTAGGTAATATTATCGTAAGCTGACCGCTACTGACCAGTGGGGAATTTATAATGAAGGCCAGAACGAAATCAAACCGCGGGTGGGGTATGAGAGGGGAATAATGGGCTACGTAGGTAAAATCCGAAAGAAAAGAAAACTGAAAGTGCAAAAAAAAAATCGAGGAAACCAGAACATTAAAAGATAAGAAAAATGGGACGTGTTGGTAAAATAAAATTATCAGTCAAATCTGTGACAAGGGACACAAACAAACATGAAACCCAAAGAAAGGGAGACGATTCTTAAATAGAAATAATATTTATTTCTTCGTTATTTCAGTTAATTTACTTGTGTCGAAATCACAGAATGGTATGTCAATTTGAAGAGATTTTTTTATAAAATCAGCTGTCGCTTATAACAACGTGTCCTTTACAACAGACATTTAAAGAAAGCGGTAGACAAAAACAAGGATTGCCTTAGCAATGCAGCCCAGACAAGTTATAAGTACGGCAGTTAAATTAGTTCTGTTTCACGCGTGTAGCAACGGACCGCACTGTTTTATATTTGGACATATGCCCTAGTTTAAACGACGGACCTTGTGTTCAGGTTACACTGCGTGCGTCTCACCGAAACGAGGCAAAACTCCGTTAAAAAAGAGATTTGAATAAAAAATTGTGTCCAATTTCTTCCTCAGTTTTTCTGCTTCTATTCTTATTCTTGTTCGCTGGGCCTAATTTATGTCGTCTCTGCCGTTTATTATATCTTTTGTTCGTTTAAGCACTTCATTAATCCGTTAACTGTCATGTCTATGCCCAATTCCCATTTCATGCGTGTTTTTTGCCCACCATCCCGTATTTTTCTTACCTTGAGAATTCCAGAAAGGGAGGTTTGTCTTGTAGTGCTATCAGCTGGTTTTCTGTATGCTTGTCATATCTAACGCCAGCGTCTTTTCCTTACACCGTGTACCACTGGTATTTGACGGGTCTTTCCATCAGTTCATATAAGTCCCTGATTGTTGTGGAAGGGCAGAATGTTAGACGGGCCTGCGCGCCCAATTCTTAACCCTTTGAAAATAAAGTTCGTTCGTTCGTTCGAATTTCGTATTTCTAGTTTTGGTTTGGGTTTGCCTTTAAGGACCATCTTCATCGCACACGGACAACTCCATCAGTGCTCCCATCTCCTCCCTTAGATCACACAAGGAGGATCTCGGCACAGTGCACGAACTCCGTAGCACCGGCGAGGATCCCAATGTGTGTATACAGGTATCACATATTCTATAACTATTTTTGTGGTCGGGATGTTTCCTAATTTTTAAATGTTGCCAGGGCAGCGGCCATATGGCTTACTCTTTACGATTTCCAACTGCTGAGGGATTTTTAACGTGCGCAACTTGCATACGGGACCTCCTATTTTTTAACCCTGATCCGAGAGGCTAGGCATCCGATCTCACTACCCAGAGGGATCAGGAGGGAAGTATGACATCATTAGGAACCAATGGTTCGGAGGAGATCGGAGAACTGACGGAATGTTCCGAGTGCAATGAAGATGGTTCTTAAAACCAAACGAAATTCCCCGGTCTTGCGCCGTTAGATTAGCGCTGTTTCGATATAACGCTGTTTCGATATAACGCTGTTTCTATTTTATGCCACGTGCCCGTTATACGCTTAGTTAAGAAAATCCGATCTTACTCTGTCCGCAACATTCCGTGGGAGGTAGGTATAGAATTTTCAAGTTCATTTAGGGTGATAAGCAATGCCCAGAAGCATTGTCATTGCTAGCTCAATGAAGTTATAACCTCAAAATGGAATGGCACATATTCGCAACACAAACTTGCCTCTCCTGTCCTGTGCCATCCCTTCTATGTCTTTCTGTATCTTCTTTATCCCTATCAGCCGCGCTGGTGTAAAGGTCACCACACTGCGTTGGCGATCGGGTGATCCAGGTTCAAGATTAATTCGAGCCCTGGCGAGCCCATTTGAAAGAGTGTCGTCGATCAGGGACTGGCATAACCTGAACGGCTCCTGAGCCGACCCAGCTCTAATGGGTACTCTCTGAAGACAGCGAGTATCTGCCTGAATGGCGAGAGGATACCTGTCAGCGTACAGGGAAAATAGGATACTCACGTAAAATCAGTCTCAGGTTAGATATGCAAACCTGAGATTTCGCCTCGAGTAATAGCACGCGTACGTTTAAAAAAAAAAAAAATCCCTATCATGTCTGTCTCCTCCAATGGTCTTCTCTCTGTGTTTTTGTGTGTGGCCTCACTAGATATCTCTTCAGTTTGTTCTGCCCTACAAGGCTCCGCCAGGCGTGATGGCCAATGACTGCTTTGACAGTCGGTGGCTAAGGATCAAAGAAGAAGAAGATATCTCTTACCTTGAGTACTCAAGAACATGTTCTGTCATGAAATGCTATCAGCTGAATTTCTCTATGTTTGTCCCATTATGTCAGCAACTTGTCACATCTTATTCTACAGGTGTTTGTCTGGTTACTTTCTCTGTGTAGATTTTGCGAAATTTTTTTCCCGAAAGAAATAACTTTTTAATCGTATTAACTTTTGTTCTGTCGAGTACCTCTTAAATTGACATAGCGTCCAATTGACAGGGTGGTTACAGCGTTGGTCTCTCGCGGCAAAGGTGCCGGGTACGATTCACGGTATCGACACGCTTCAATCTACCCAGCTGTATATGGGTACCTGACTTTGCACTTATGTCAGGGAAGGAAAAGGCAGCAAGGAAGGGAACTGGTCACCCCACCTCTTGATGCTGGACCTAGCACAGTGAAGTCTCTAACACGTCACTCCTTTCCGGCAGTATCTGCCACGTCACTCCCCTCCGGCAGTATCTGCCACGTCACTCCCCTCTGGCAGTATCTGCCACGTCACTCCCCTCCGGCAGTATCTGCCACAGGACCACCTTTTACCTCTTAAACAAATCGATTAAAATATCGATCTACTAGTCTATGGCACTCACGTTTTCTCAGTCAGTATTCACTGCTGTGACTAATATTATATACATCAAGGTATGTTCCATGCACTCTTGAGAAATACAGAAGTAGAAAACTAGACAACATGAAAACAACAGACGTGAGTGGCTTACCGGAGAATCGAACCAAAGACCTTCCGAACGGCACCACCGCCTAGCTGCGGAAGCAAATCACACTATCATCCCTGCCAACTAGGCATCACAAAAATAGTGCTTCGTAGACAGGAGTCATTAGCGCGATTTGCAAAACGGAACACTGGATATGTACCTAGGGCGATCCAGCCTAAATAATGACGCAATCACGTCTGTTGTCTCCATATTATACAGTATAGATCAGATTACACAAGACAAAGACCTTACCAGTGAAAACCCAGACGCTTGTTTACTACAGTTCACTTTATTTGTGAACTGCATGCGTGAATTTAACATAATTTAGGTTGAATGTTCCACAGCTCTGTCTATGGAATTGAAGGACCCAGATCATCGGGCTGAAATGGAAGTGTCATGTAGGCTGCACTTACTCCAGATTCAAAGTTCTCTGAACCCTAAAAACATGACTTTATCAAGGTTGATCTTTAGAAGCATAGTAATACCAGATGGCGACACAAGCAAAGACATCAGCAACAGAATGGATAAAGCCAGAATAGCCTTCGCCAACCTGAACAATATCTGGAAATCCTCCCAGTATAGTACAAACATTAAATTAAAAATATATGAAAGCTGCATTTGTTCTGTACGGTGAAGAATGCTGAAGAGTAACAGAAAAGGAAATGTCCTAATTGTCCTCTTTCCACACAACCTGCCTAAGGAAAATTCTTCGAATTTTCTGGCCGAACACCATCACCAACCATGAACTGCTAACTCGGAGCCACCATGAGGACATGCACACGGTCATGGCGGGTAGACGCTGGAATTGGGTTGGTCACATCCTCAGACAAGACCCCGACACCATCGCCAGAACTGCCATGCTATGGGCTCCAGTAGGAAAGCAAAAGCAAGAACCGCCAATAGCCACTTGGCGGAGAACAGTGGAGGCGGAGAACAGTGGAGGCGGAGAACAGTGGAGGCGGAGATGCTAAGCATGAACCAGAGTTGAGGCACCACACGAAGGATGGCTGTTGACCGAGCAAAGTGGAGAAAGTTTGTTGCTGCCCTACAAGACGCCACCAGGCGTGACGGCCACTGTTTGCTTTGTCAGTCAGCGACCAAGGACCAAAGAAGAAGAATATCTTTACAGATCTTAGTTTTCATAAACTATAAAGCGCCGCCAATGTTTTCCTTTCATCTCTTGTTGAGCTGGCATCTGTCTGATTCTTGTCATCACTTTCAGTGGTCTTGTCATACCATTGCATTATCGCTATTCAACGCAAGCACTTATTATGGAAGCCTGTAAACCCCTATGTTGTTCTCCATGTTCGGGAACCTCTATTAGTGAAAAAACATCTCCGCGCGACCGTGTTCCGATTCCCCGTCTAGTCATTTCTGTCTTTATCTTTTCTGTGCGTGTTTTTTTCCCCTTGTACCATCGATTATCGATTACTTTACAACCCAGCGCCAGATTTAGCGACTGATGCGCTATATTCAAATAACAGAAAACAGCTTTAAAATCTAAATGTGCGTTTATCAGGTGTATGCATTTATCAGTTTGCTGTTTGCAAATAAACGCTGGAGACCTTAACACGATGCGACACTTCGATTTCATCATGCATACTGTATTTCAATAAATGAACGCAGGCAAACTCAATAAAGCGAGCTTCGCTTAAAGGTCACAATTAACATTACGTATCATTTACACTTCACAGCATCATTCAAAAGTCTAAAACGAAATGTCCAAATTAACCCAAAGCTGGTGACATACTAAATATTCAAATTTCGAAGCTATTTTCAGGTTGTCAGACACTGGAATGGTTCGTTGTTCCAGTGTGAAGCGTCAGCTTTAGAGAAGATTAAATATTGAGACGTGCCAGAAGGGGAAAGTATTGTGTTTGTGTATTGATAAAAGAAATTGATTGACATCAGGTTAATTATAATCGGGGACAAAATCGGCGCCCACGCACATTGTCTGATCGCAATTAAGTTGCTCGAGAGGTTAACTGCTGTTTATCAGGAGCGCACCGGTTCACGTTACTGATACGTCTTCTTCTTCTTCTTCGTACACTCTCAGACGTCCACTTGAATGTTCTCAAAGAAAGCAGTAGTCAGTTTGAGGCTATTTGAATCCCCGTAAATCTTGTCCACGAAAGGAGCTGGCGTCGGCCATATGCACTTTCTCTGTACCACATATAAGGGGCAACTTTGAAGCAGATGTTCAGCAGTCATTTTATCAGTGCCACAGTTACACTGATCGGTAGTTCCTATCTTTAGCTTGTTGAATAGTTGAATCTGTTGTGGCCAGTGCGGAGTCTGAAGATTACCACTTGTTCTCTTCTTTGGAGCTGGTAGTAAGCATCATTTTGTGTGTGCCCTGGATGTTCTACATTCCATTTGTTTCTGTATCTGATTCTCATAAAACTCTTTGCCTTCTCAAAAGTTACGCTTGCATCAGGCTGAGGTAGATGTGAACCTTCTTTTGCCATTCTGTCAGCCTCTTCATTGCCGGTGATGTTACAATGAGACAGGATCCATTGGATCACAACACTTTTGAATTGTTGACAAAGTTTGTGGAGCACTATTCTGAGATCATCCAGGTCTGTATTATTTTGGCTTTTCAACGATGCAATTACTGACTGTGCATCAGTAAAGAAAGCAACTTGTCTCTCTGCGCTTTCTTCTGTCAATATAACCTCTGCTGCAGTTTTCAAGGCCTCTGCCTCTGCTCTGAAGTTGCTGGAGAATCGTCCTGTCGCCACTGACAGCCTTTTTTCTGCACCAGTGCTTAAGGTCAGAAAGACACCCCCACCTCCATTTTCTGTTGCATTTGTTGCTGATCCATCAGTGTATGCATCGTTATTGATACGACCACTAGGATTTACTATTACTTTCACTGACAGCTATGACGAGAGAAGCCTGAGACGCACTGTCAACTTTGTAAGAGAGATTGATGTGGTTATCTGAGAGCAGACGAAGAAAAAGAACTGATAATAACAGATCCATTAGATATATTGTGGGGCCATTATCGTCAGTGTTATCTATACAATGAGGGTCAGCATTCTTATCACCGTCACTATTGCCATCAGCTTCACCATCATCATCACTATTATCACCATTATCATCACCATACCATCAGCACCAACATTGTCATAAATCTTCATCATCATCACCATCATATTCATCATCATCATCACCACATGGGCTGGCCAACTCATCATGTAAAACTAATTGCCCCATAAACCACCGCCGTAAGAGCCCGTGACTGCACGTTGCAAGCTTCCTGTAATAGGACCAGCGGTATCATGGCTCCGTGTTCTGTATTGAAAACAAAGGAAAATGATGATGAAAACAAGGATGGGAAGGGCCCCGTTACACGCCCATTGAGGCACATTGAGAATATGGTGTTAGGCCCATATTTTCTTGACCATCGGCACACTAGGGGTGCAGTGGTCAGCATCACGCCGGCCGCCTGAACCTTCCAAGAGTTGCTCTGGTACCCAATTCGTGAGGCTGGGTCGACCGCGGAGCCGTTTGCGGTCTAAAAAAAATCCCACCTCAACTAGGGATCGAATCTGGACCACTGAGCTAGGAAGCCAGTGGATGAATGCAAACCAGGGCTGTTTAAGAGTCGTGGAGTCGGTCACTGTTAGTGCAGTCGGGTTCGTAGTTGGTAAAAAAAAGTCCAGACTCCGAACACCCACCCTAAAATGGGTTATCTTTTTAAAAAATTAACAGAAAAATAACTAACAAACTTGTTGACATACAATTTGGCCACATGTTACAAGAGATATTATATTTTATGATGAACAAAGTTTACTTTATAAATTTTAATGTTTTATGTGAAAATAATTAATTAACATGAAGTGATGAAAAAAAAATGAAAGGAAAACCCCCAGTGCACCTGGGAATGAATTTCACTCACATAAAAAGTGCAAAGAATGCCAAACCAGCGGATGATGTGCATAACATCCCTACCTATGGCGTGAACCACCCAAAAATGTCTACCTCAATGAGCTTTGTAGATATGGCTCTTGCAATATGACCCTTTTATATAGCACAAATTTAGAACTTTGTATAGCAATATCTCTGTTTCTATACCATGTAAGAAAAAAGTGGAGGTTCATGCCATAAAGGATAACATGGGCTATACGTGTGCAAAATTTGAAAGCTATAGCTTTAAAATTGTAGAAAATATCACCGGAACTGTGAATCGCAGGCCCTGTTTTCGTTAAAGTTTAGTTTTTAAAATGTTAAAACACTTATCTGATCTCTTTAAACATTGATAACTCATAAACTATTACAGATAAACACATAATTCAAAAAGAATATCGAAGTAAAAATGCTTATAAATATTTAAAACACAATTATTATATGCAAATCAAAAATAACCTTTTTTGTCTATTTCTGGGTGTATATGCCCCCTTAAGTCAAGGTAGATCCACGTTTGATCCATGCAAGGGGGTAAGAGGGGGGGAAGGGTTCTTAAAAAATTTGAAATAACATTTTTAAGTAGTAGAACTACTAAACCCACTTTCATGTTAAAGGACATCCATTTTTACATAATGTAGGAAAATATCAGTTGCTTGGGATCATAAATAAAGTTTTTTTTTAAAAATCACAATTGGAAATGTGTTGGCACATTTAGAAAAAGCACACAAGAAATGAGAATAAACTATAAACACTGTCCATTTTCCCGTCATTGTTAAAATGACGTAGTTAAAATGTTTAAAATACCCTGGACAGCCAAAAAGAGAAATGCAAGAACCCAGTGCGAAAAGAAAACTTATTTCACAAGTTAGAAAAAAGCAATCCACTTTTTTTTGGGACATGTTATGAGAAGAGGGACGGCGTCTGTGGCCTAATGGATTGTAGTGGGTTTGATGGTATTGTATGATGGTGATATTACTAAATGTAATGTATGAGGCCAGCTGTGAAGGCTCCTGAGGTAAAATGTAGTTGTGAATTGTCAGAAGGCCTTTCTTGCTACCACTACGACCTCACACTCAATTTTTTTTCTTAATGAATGTAGCTATGTAAAATGTCTAGGGTAATGATATGTAATGTGGTGTGATAGTTATAGATACACCCACAGATATTTAAGCAGACTAATAATATTAACAAATGTTAAAATACACTGAACTAACTCACGTGTGTAAAATTTTTGATAGAAATGTTTTTACATTTATTTGTCCTGGATCAAGTTTTATGTTGACCAGAACTTATAAAAGATTAGAAATTATGAAAGATATGCATGTAATATTACATAATAAATGCAAGAGTGTACATATATAAGTACTAGACTAGTTAGTTTTATTAAAATGTTCTAGTAGTCATCTACTTGGGAGGATAGTTAATGCTTGTGCTGTTGGGGTGGCCTCATCACACCTGTCTATATTGACTACACAGTGTCCAGTAAATTACAGGAATTTTATGGGGTATTAGTAACTAAAAGGCGTTGGTGAACTTCCAGCAGACCAGAGGCTCACTCAACTTGCATATGTAGCTCTGGTGCTGAAATCTGGTGGTCCCACCTCTCCGTGCTGGCGGGCAATAATAGTGGTCTCTGTCACAACGTACTGCACAGATACACTCGAGTAAAATCATCAACTGAATGGACACCGCCTTGTTGACAACTGAAACTCACAGCTCTGCAATCAAAGTATTGGCTATGTGTCAAAATTCTATTCTCTACCCACGTCTGGACAAAACACGGACACAACAACCACATCATACAGACAGGTCAGATCTCTCTGACCAAACAGCACATTTACCATGGTGGTTTTACATCAGATAGGTCCTCCCAGACTATAGATTCTGAAAAATATTTATTAGTTTCCTTCCCTAAAAGTGGATAGGTAATATGTTTCATTATTCTCAACACTTGATCTGTCTTTCCTAACCCTTGCTGGAGTTTATGTATATTGTTGGTCCCTAGACCCTGACTTGGGCGGGGGGTCTAGAGCAAATCCCTACTTGTTTGTAAGGCTAGATTATGATATGGCAGTATCAAATCACTCGAACATTAAACAATATTCAAAATATACAAAGAAATAATTTCAATCTTACCAGATTATGAATAAAGAACACAGAAATGCTAGCAAAACTCAGCTGAGCTGCTGGCTATAGTATGGCGTCCCTGAACTTATTTCACTTTCTTTCATTTGGAAATCACCACACTTTAAAATACTGTGTCTATCATCGAACAACTATTGAGGAATGGCCCCACTTGCGCGTCTGAGCGCCGATAAAATGATTGTCTGTGGCCAATCACTGCCTAGGTTTATTTCAAATTCAAATTTCCTACCCTAAAGTCATTTCAGTCATGCTTCAGTCAAGTATGGATGTTTATCTGTTAGTCTGTCCGTCTCTACTTGTTTTTTTTTTTCAAAAACGTACTTGATTTTTGAACCAACCTTTCTCTCCCCTCCAAAATTTTGTCGTTAAAAGTTATATTTAGACACAGCTCCCACCAATGTCCCTTCGCTTCCCTACTAAGTAGATTTGAACACCTGCGTCTCAAGGTCGTGTTTTTTTGTGCAAATAGCGACACTTTTTATTCCATACAGTCTGTCGCTGATGTGAACAACACTGTCTTTTGTCATTATCTTCAATATTATCTATCCGTCTGTAAAATTAAGAACATATTAGTTCACTGCTCAGAATGGGCCATCCGGCCAGCTAATTTTTATCTTCCTAACATTAATATTACGAAAAAGTTACTTTTTAATTTTTGTAATATTCCAAACATCTGCGTTCTGCCGCTGAATTCAAATCAAAGGCTTGGTATCGCAAAAGCGACCAATAAATGACTGTGGCGTAACATATCCAAGGTCCCTTCTGTCGAGTTCCTTACTTTATGTCAACTTGGGAAACGTGACTTTTCTCCGTTTCCCCCCCAATTGCGTCTCCTTAGCCTTTCTAGTCTCACGCAATCTTTCCAGTCATATTTTTTCCTTTTTATCCGCCGTTCCCCTCCTGTCTAGCAAGTCAATTTTTATGGAGGGTGATGACCCGCGGTCTGGGCGATCATGTACTATCAGCAGCCTACGCATTATGTTTTTATCCTTACATGTTATCTTTGGAGGTATTTTTACCGTTGTATCTCTGTCAATTTCACTACACATCTCCCCACTTGAAAACATGCCTATGGCAAGTTCCAAAACCAGCGATACACATAGGTAAAATTACTCCTCACGTCTGCCACTACTCTAATTTTGATTACAGGGGTGCCGACTGAGGAAATCTGCACCGACATTCAATTTACGGCTTGCATAAGCGACTGGTTTCAGTTCCCCATCAGGTGAAGATGATCTTTGCAACAAAGCCCCTCCTAGTCCTACATTACTTGCATCGGTTCTTAAGACAAAGTCCTGTGTCAAATCAGGCAGTTTGAGAATAGGCTTGCTAGTGAGTTTTTCCTTTAACTCTTGGAACGCTAGTTCACATTGTGCAGTCCAAATAATTTTATCTGGAAGTCCCTTGCGAGTCAGATCAGTCAGAGGAGCACAAATAGCGTTAAAATTCTTGATGTATTTCTGATAAAATCCGCATAACGACACAAATGATCGCACGTCCTTTTTTGTTTGCGGCCTAGGTGCTCTCTGCAGTTTTTCCAAGTTCTTAGGATCAGGGGTCATATTACCCTGATATACAGTGTGTCCCAAGAATTCCAACTCTTTGCATCCAATACAACATTTTGTTGGCCTAGCAGTTAAGTTCGCCTCCCGAAGTCTATCAAACAACATCTCCAGAGCTTCAATGTGTTCTTCAAATGTCTCTGTGGCGACGAGAATATCATCCATGAAATTCGTGATACATGGGTTATTCAGGGGATCCAACAATTTGCGCATCATCCTTGAAAACACACTCGGAGCATTTTTCAGTCCGAATGGTAGCATATTGAATTCATAATGTCCATCCGAAGTGCTAAAAGCCAAATAAGGTCTCACTTCAGGCTTCACTGGGATCTGGTAATAGCCTTTACTAAGATCCACCTTTGAAAAGTATTTTGCCTTGTTCAGTCTGGCAAATAACTGTTTTGTGTCTGGTAATGGATCCACTTGTCCTTCTGTGACAGCATTCAGTTTCCTGTAATCTATGCACAGTCTGTGTTCCCCAGACGGTTTTCTCAACAAAACGACACTAGAACTAAAAGATGATTCACTGTGCGAAATAATCCCCTCCTTCAACAAATACTCTATTTCTTCCTTCAATGCCTTCTCCTTCGCGAACGGAATAGAATAGGCTCTCATACAGATTGGGTTTGAGTCTACCAGTTTCATGTCATACTGTAGCAAATTTGTATGGCCTGGTTTATCTGTTAATACATCTGTATGTTCCTCCAGAACTTGTTGAACTCTCTCCCTCTGGTTTTTAGTCAGGTGCTTACTGACTTTTACCTGTGCTGCGGTTTCACAAGGATGTAATGGGTATTCATGTGAGGTGAGTGGTTCTTTTTGCATCTGGGTTGCAATAGCCAAGGTCAATAAGGGGGTGCTTTCCTGGAGTGGTCTGTCCAGATACTTCTTTAACAGGTTTACATGATAAACTTTCTCCTTCCCCTTTTTGTCAATTTTATAGTTTGTTCTAGACACCTTCTCTAGAACCGTATATGGACCTTGCCAACCAATTTGTAATTTATTCTGGCTTCCGGGTAGTAGAAGCAGCACCTTCTCTCCGACTGCCAGTTCCCTGTCCTTTGCCTTCCTATTAAAATATGCTGCATGTTTCTTCCTGGCTTGCTTCAAATTATCATTTGCCAGTTTCCATCCAGCTTTCAAACGAGTGGTCAGTTCGTTCACGTATTGATACGATGAGGTAACAGTCTCTTCCGCCTTCTCATCTGTCCAGGTCCTTAATAGAGCTTCTAATGGACCTTTTATTGGCCTCCCAAATAGCAGAGTTGCGGGAGCCATCCCGGTTGAACTATGTGGTACCTCCGGTACGCAAACAATGCGGCGGGCAGGAATTGATCCCACAGATCCGGTTTTTCGTGTGCCAGCTTTCTCAGGATAGAAATGAGAGTCCCGTTGAACCTCTCTACCTGGCCGTTCCCTTGTGGATGGTACGGACTACAATGAAAGTGTCTGGCTTGAAATAGCTTAAAAACTTCTTCCGTTAGTTTCCCCTTGAACTGAGAACCATTATCCGTCAAGATTTGATGCGGGAATCCTAATCGGGTAAATATTGTAAGTAGTGCCTCTGCTACATGTTTTGAATCAATTGATGGCAGGGCTACCGCCTCTCCCCACATAGAACAAGTGTCCACCAGAGTCAGGATGTAACTGTTCCTCCTCTTGGTCCGAGTGAGAGGTCCTACAATATCCACTGCAACCCTCTCAAAAGGTGTTCCCACTATGGGCATTTCCCCTAGAGTTGCAGGAGCAGTCCAGTGCTTTGGAGCTACCCTTTGACATTCTGGGCAGGATTTGACATATCTTTTTATATCCTCCGTTATCCCTGGCCAGAAGTAATGACAAGCTATACGCTGTCCTGTGGCGCTGATCCCCATGTGACCACTGAAGGGAATCGCATGCCCGAGTTCCATCACTTTATCTCTATATGAAGTGGGAAGAACCAGCTGGTTGTGACCATTTGTTCCAGTTCCGGCCTTCCTGTATAAGAGTTTGTTCTTCATGAAATATTCCCCCTTGCTCGGAGGTGTGTGGCATTTGGGCAATTTTTTAAAACAGGGCTTGAGTGTCCTATCCTCAGCCTGCGCCTTCCTCATCTCCTCTGGATGAGCATTTATAGGTTCACCTTCTTCCTCCTTCTTCTGTGACCTGGTCTGCACTGTCGCCATGATCACAGGTTTCTCGGGATTCCCCAAGAAGACGTATCTACACCCCAATATCAGAGGGTAGATTGGTTCATCTATCACTGCTGCTCTGATTTCTCCCTCCACATAGCGAGTTTTCACCGTTATCCTTGCGATGGGAAGTGTCATGAGTGGTATGTCCTTAGTCGCCCCTTGTATTTCCACTGTTTCTGTGGTATACTGACTTGGGTCCACTAGGCTAGACTTCACAACTGAATCATAATCCAAACCTGTATCATAAAGGCACCTTATGGTGACCCCATTACAAATAACATCCTCACAAACTGGGGGGTGATAAGGTTCCTGTTGTCCATTAGGATTAACCTTTAATCTTCGCGTCCCCGACTTCATTGCAGCAATGTTTGAAGGTTTCCTTCTACAAAATTCGGTGTTATGGTTATCCTTCTTGCACCATTTACACCATCTTTTTCCTTGGTTCAACGGTTTTCTTTCATTGAACTTTTGGTCATTGAACTGTGAGTTTCTGTCGCGATAGTCATTTCTTGGCCGCTCAAAGTTTGTCCTACCTTTATTTCCCTGCTCTCTATTATCAAATTTATTAAATTGCTGTGGAGCTTTAAAATTGTCTATGTGCTTCTTTTTAGCACCACTTACCTCTGCCTGAGCTGCCTGATACCTCTCAGCAACATTTAAAATTTCCCCCAACTTCTCTGCACCTTGTTCCATGAAAAATTTTCTCATGTCTGGAGCCATGGACTCTCTCAATTGCTCAATCATGATCATTTCTTTAAGATCTTGGGTCTTCCCCAGAGCCGTCCATTTCTCCAAATAGGTTTCTAGTCTAGCCGAGAATTGGTGGTATGTCTCCCCAGACAACAGTTTGGCATTTCTAAATTTCTTACGATAAAATTCACCATTCTTCTCGTACCTTAATAACAAAGCCTGCTTTAACATGTCATAATTGTCTTGGTCTTCCCTGTTCATTTTGGCAAATACTTCATAAGAAGTACCTCTCAATCCCTGTGATAGCTTTAAACTCCACCTCTCTCTCTCTAACCCATATGTAGTAGCTAATAACTCAAAACGTCCTAGGTACCCCTCTATGTCATCGTCTTTTTCAACAAAATGGTCTAAATGAAACCCCATAGCTGAGTTTGAGGCTCCCAGACTGGGCGTAGCATCTGAGGCAAAAGGGCTGGCACCCTTTCCAGGAGCCGGGCCTTGTAATTCCAGCTCCCTTAGTCGTAATTCGTGCTCCCTCTGCAACCTTCTATCTTCTGCCTCCCTTTCGGCAGTCAACCTTTTTTCTTCTGCCTCCCTTTGCTGTCGTTTTTCTTCTGCCTCAATCTGCAGCCTCTTAATTTCTCTATCAGCCTCAATTTGTAACCTCTTCTCTTCAGCTACCTTTCTATCTTCCCTTTCAATATATTTATCACATTCAGCCGTTACATATTGAATTAAAATTTGACCATCCATTCCCATCTCCTTTGCGGTCAGCACAGCAGCTGATCGGAATTTTGCTAGCTCCGCCATACTTTTCAGACAATATAATAATATACAAGCTAAATCTCTAACCAGTAAATACACTAAGTACTTCTTATGACTATAGTCTAACTAATTCTAACTAACCAGTTAACTAATTAATTATCACTGGCTGTGAAGATTCACCAACTTTTATCTGCAGGGACACTTTTAATTTTAAAGGGAATTTCACAATTTTTTTTCCCCTAATTTTATTTCTCCAACCAGGAGATCCTAATATTACTGTTGGGCTAATTATCCCTGGACAAGACCCCAATGTATGTAGTGGGTTTGATGGTATTGTATGATGGTGATATTACTAAATGTAATGTATGAGGCCAGCTGTGAAGGCTCCTGAGATAAAATGTAGTTGTGAATTGTCAGAAGGCCTTTCTTGCTACCACTACGACCTCACACGTAATTTTTTTTAAATGAATGTAGCTATGTAAAATGTCTAGGGTAATGATATGGAATGTGGTGTGATAGTTATAGATACACCCACAGATATTTAAGCAGACTAATAATATTAACAAATGTTAAAATACACTGAACTAACTCACGTGTGTAAAATTTTTGATAGAAATGTTTTTACATTTATTTTGTTCTGGATCAAGTTTTATGTTGACCAGAACTTTTTTAAAAAAGATTTAAAATTTATGAAAGAAATGCATGTAATATTACATAATAAATGCAAGAGTGTACATATATAAGTACTAGACTAGTTAGTTTTATTAAAATGTTCTAGTAGTCATCTACTTGGGAGGATAGTTAATGCTTGTGCTGTTGGGGTGGCCTCATCACACCTGTCTATATTGACTACACAGTGTCCAGTAAATTACAGGAATTTTATGGGGTATTAGTAACTAAAAGGCGTTGGTGAACTTCCAGCAGACCAGAGGCTCACTCAACTTGCATATGTAGCTCTGGTGCTGAAATCTGGTGGTCCCACCTCTCCGTGCTGGCGGGCAATAATAGTGGTCTCTGTCACAACGTACTGCACAGATACACTCGAGTAAAATCATCAACTGAATGGACACCGCCTTGTTGACAACTGAAACTCACAGCTCTGCAATCAAAGTATTGGCTATGTGTCAAAATTCTATTCTCTACCCACGTCTGGACACAACACGGACACAACAACCACATCATACAGACAGGTCAGATCTCTCTGACCAAACAGCACATTTACCATGGTGGTTTTACATCAGATAGGTCCTCCCAGACTATAGATTCTGAAAAATATTTATTAGTTTCCTTCCCTAAAAGTGGATAGGTAATATGTTTCATTATTCTCAACACTTGATCTGTCTTTCCTAACCCTTGCTGGAGTTTATGTATATTGTTGGTCCCTAGACCCTGACTTGGGCGGGGGGTCTAGAGCAAATCCCTACTTGTTTGTAAGGCTAGATTATGATATGGCAGTATCAAATCACTCGAACATTAAACAATATTCAAAATATACAAAGAAATAATTTCAATCTTACCAGATTATGAATAAAGAACACAGAAATGCTAGCAAAACTCAGCTGAGCTGCTGGCTATAGTATGGCGTCCCTGAACTTATTTCACTTTCTTTCATTTGGAAATCACCACACTTTAAAATACTGTGTCTATCATCGAACAACTATTGAGGAATGGCCCCACTTGCGCGTCTGAGCGCCGATAAAATGATTGTCTGTGGCCAATCACTGCCTAGGTTTATTTCAAATTCAAATTTCCTACCCTAAAGTCATTTCAGTCATGCTTCAGTCAAGTATGGATGTTTATCTGTTAGTCTGTCCGTCTCTACTTGTTTTTTTTTTCAAAAACGTACTTGATTTTTGAACCAACCTTTCTCTCCCCTCCAAAATTTTGTCGTTAAAAGTTATATTTAGACACAGCTCCCACCAATGTCCCTTCGCTTCCCTACTAAGTAGATTTGAACACCTGCGTCTCAAGGTCGTGTTTTTTTGTGCAAATAGCGACACTTTTTATTCCATACAGTCTGTCGCTGATGTGAACAACACTGTCTTTTGTCATTATCTTCAATATTATCTATCCGTCTGTAAAATTAAGAACATATTAGTTCACTGCTCAGAATGGGCCATCCGGCCAGCTAATTTTTATCTTCCTAACATTAATATTACGAAAAAGTTACTTTTTAATTTTTGTAATATTCCAAACATCTGCGTTCTGCCGCTGAATTCAAATCAAAGGCTTGGTATCGCAAAAGCGACCAATAAATGACTGTGGCGTAACATATCCAAGGTCCCTTCTGTCGAGTTCCTTACTTTATATCAACTTGGGAAACGTGACTTTTCTCCGTTTCCCCCCCAATTGCGTCTCCTTAGCCTTTCTAGTCTCACGCAATCTTTCCAGTCATATTTTTTCCTTTTTATCCGCCGTTCCCCTCCTGTCTAGCAAGTCAATTTTTATGGAGGGTGATGACCCGCGGTCTGGGCGATCATGTACTATCAGCAGCCTACGCATTATGTTTTTATCCTTACATGTTATCTTTGGAGGTATTTTACCGTTGTATCTCTGTCAATTTCACTACATGGATATGAACGCAGTTTCATAATCCAGATATACCAGGTTCGAAACCTGCTGCAGGCGGTTTGGTACCAGATCGCTTTGTGTGGATTTTTTAACAATGGTATAAGCGCCGTACCGTTCAGAAAGGAATGGCAAACTACTGAATGAAAAAAATTGCCTAGAAAAATCACAAACAGCCAATAAAAGTTGGGGTTGATTGCCACGTCCTGTAAAGGATAAGCAACTAACTATGATAAGAGGAAAGCTGGAATATATCGTAACAACAGGTAAGATTGAAGGAAAAAGAGATAGGGTAAGACAAAGAGAACAAATACTGGACAGTTTGATATCGTGGCATGGCAAGAAGTCAACAGCAGAACTGATACATTGTACTGGAGACCGGAAGTTATGGAGAGACAAGATCTCCTGCGACACTAGGCATGGTACTTGAAGAAGACTCCGAATGATTTGTTATTTTGTATTACTGTATGAATGAATGAATAGTTTAAAATGTAGTCTACCAAAGCCACGTATTCATTTATTCATACACACACCATACTTATACATATAACTCCATATAAGGGCATAATTTTATGTCTCAGCACTAGTTTAAAAAAACAAGAAAAACTGTAGTCGGAGTATTTTGGCCAACTCCAGCACCCGATTACAAACATTCAAAAAAGAGTAAATAGAAGCGGAAAGAAATTAGCATAGTGATTAAAAAAGAAAATCAACATTAATATAAGAAGGCGAGAGTTCACAGAACAATACAGTGAGATAACAACAAGGGTAGCTAAGGCGGAATAGATAGATATACCTCTCGTGTGTTACCGGGGCCTTAAAGGGAGCACAAAATAGTAAAACTGCTCCCTACCAAGCGACTGAGGAGGGTTGGGCATGAGGCTGGTTACCTTATCCGCTAAAAGACAATAAAAATGTTAAACCACAAAGACTTCAACAAACATGGACAGGACGACGAAGGAAAATAAAACTCAGCCATCCAAGACAGAAGGTCCTCTGGCAGGGAGTGCATGACGCAACATGGCGAAAGCCAGAAGGAGTCTGTGTTGCTGGCTAACCTTCTTTCTTCTAGGACATGACAGGGATGAAGAAAACATGGAACGACCTCGGGCGGATGGCACGGGACAGGAAGACTTGGCATAAGTTTGTTGAAGGGCCTATGCTCCTTGGGGAGCTGAAAGGAGGAGAAGAAGAAGAAGATAGATACACCAGAAAGTCGAGATATGAACGAGAAAATACAGGAGTTTAAAAAGACACAGAAAAAAAGGGGTGAGCCAGAAAGAAAAAATGGATAAGGTTAAAAATGTATCTTAATTTAAAAACAAATACGTGACAGAACAACATCAAGGGGAAAAAAAAAATGAAACGGCAAATTGATGAAAAAAACAAAAATACAAGAAATTAGAACACTGGGCTGATGAGGGATTAGAAAATGGTATTAAGCGGTTACAAGAGATTCGTTGGGAGACGAACCTTTCTGTTTGTGAAAAAAAATTTTCTGCGAGGTCACAGACTGAGATGGGCAGATGTAAAGAGTGTAGGCAAGTGTAGGCGTTTTAAAAAAATGTCCCAAGCAATGACCAGAAAAAGGTGGGTGCTGAACCCGCGGATGCAATGGCAATTTTTGTGTGTCTGTTTTTGTTTAGCTGCCAGCGCTTTCACGGGATGAGATATAGAGACGTTTCCAGTTCTTCGAAACATTAGTTCAGGGATTCCCAGCCAGCGATCTGAAGAATCATAAGGATTCTGAGAAAATAGTTTGCTCAGAAATAGCGAAAATAGTAAAAGAAATGTTGTTCATGTATTACGGACGTTTTCATTCATTCATTCATCAATTCATCCATTTATTCATCCACTCATTCAATCATTCATCTATTCATTCATTCATTCTTTCATTCATTCATTTATCCATCGATCCATACATTCATCCACTCATTCATTCATTCTTTCATTCATTCATTTATCCATCCATTCATGCATCCACTCATTCATCCATTCTTTCATTAATTCATTTATCCACCCATCCATACATTCATCCACTCATTCATTCATTGTTTCATTCATTCATTTATCCATCCATTCATCCATCCATTCATTCATCCATTCTTTCATCCATTTTTTCTTTCATTCATTTATCCATCAGGATGGAAGATGTGGTGAGAAGTCGCTGGCGTTGGATTAGCCACACATTTATAAGCCAACTGTTTAGCATTAAAATTCCTTTTTCTGGAATTTCCAGGGTTAGAAAAATAAAGGAAGATTTAAAAATATACAAGGAGAAGAGAACTGAAGACTGACATGATAGTAGTGAAGAAGGCACAAAAATACATTGAAGGGATTTAGCATGTTTTTTGTTGGCGCCCCACGAGGTACACAAAGGTACTGATGATGATAATGATCAACCTCAGGCTGTGTACCACACTGAATCAAGTTGACGTCTGAAAGTCGGTGTCATTTCTATCACATGGTCTTCACATGGTGCCTTTCACCAAAGCAATGGTATACTCTGGTAGCTGTGGTTTATATGTTAATTGGTTTTACGTGACTCGTCTGCTAACCCCACACAGCACCTTTTATTAGTAATCTCATACACACCACAGTTATTGTAATATTTTTCACTTCCATTCACATTTCACCTCATTACGTTTCGTCACCCAGATTTAAAAAAAAAAGTGTAAGCGCTATCGAGTGGGCGGCTGTGTGCCCTGTTCATTTCTCAATCCATTAAAAAAAAAATATATATATATATAACAGAACAGCTTGCAGATCCTTCATCCTTCACTTCTGTTACCGAGTCTTATCCTCGCCATGATTGTAAGAATAACAATCAACGTCAAAAGAAATAACAATAGAGGCCAAATTAGTAGGACAAATAACAATTTTAACAGTGGTTCTCAGCAAAGGCCATCTAACCCCGCAGCAGACCGTGCCATATTTCTAGGGGGCCACAGTATGACGGTAAAGTACCTTTTTTACAGCTAACAGCAACAGTGGGGGGAGGGGAGGGGGGCGCACAGAGGTAAATGAGGATCAGACGGGTGTGACGAAGTACATTGATACAGCGATAAAATCATTAATTATCTGTAATTCTTCTTCTTCTTCCGTCCTTAGCCACCGACCGTCAAAGCAGTCAGTGGCCATTACGCCTAGTGGCGTCTTAGGGCAACAGCAGATAGGTTTTCTTTGCCATTGTTTCCCATCACGCCTAGTGGCGTCTTTAGGGCAACGGCAAATCAACCCATTTGCTGTTGTTTCTGTAATCGAAGTGACTGGCAAACGGGTGATCAGCCCGTTGTGAATTATCTGTAATAAAGTCATAATAATATGTATAGAATTAGTAAAGTTGTAACGCGTCTTCTTCCCTGCGCCAGAAAACGCATTGATTTAGGTAGGATAGAACGTAGTCAAAAGCCTTATTGCAGCGATAGTAGTATTGGACTTTATAACGCGCCCGTCAAGGGTTAACGATAAAAATTTGAAAAATCTACAAGTGTAGTGGTTCCAGGAAAGATGGAAAGAATAAAACACACGAACGCATAAGATTGAGAGAGCTGCCGGCTTGTCAAGTGTTAGAAGTTTGAATTAGCTACTCAGGCCGACAGTGCGAGACGATGCTGTTAGCTTGTGTCGAAAACGATGTCGCTTCGAGCTTTAAAATTTAAAAATAAACCGCCAAGTCCAATACATTTTCTAACAAAAGGCACACTGTAGAATCATATATACACACACGCATAATTACTTCCTGCCGGGAAAAAGGAAGATCTGCGATGATTTTTATAACATTCAAGTAGTTGAGACTTAGAAAACAACGAACACCAAAATGGAAAATATATTGAATTATTTATTAATAAGTTTAAGATCATAAAAGTTAGCTAGTCTTAGAGCTGGTCTTGTCCTGATGGGTAATATTCTTTCGAATAAAAAATCCGACAGATAGAAATAAAGTTATGGACAAAAGACTGTATTTGTTCGTACAGACAGACCAATAAAGGCTCGTGTGGACTTGCACTAACGGTAACATTTTTTGACGCGTCCTTGAAAAAGGCAAGAAAGGATACATGTAGAAAGGGGTAGACAAGGGGAGAAAAAGTTATGGGATGGCTCAAACTGAATATGTTTTTTGGTAGTGTTAGGCCAAAACCAAGTTTATTTTTGGTGAATGCCAAGTTCGGACGGACAGACCGACAGAAGTACATTAACATTGGACCAAAATTGGACCTTAGATTTAAAAATTTGAATGGGAAATCTTAGTAGTAGATCCCATTGGTCAAAACATTTCATATTATTGAGTACATTCAAAGGCTTGACGCCATTTGTAGAAGATAGTCCCTAGAGCAGGACGTTGTGTATTTCTGGAAAAAGTGATTAGCCTTATTAAAGCAAATATATATTAAAGTAATAGGCATCACAGTTCAGCCAGCAGTATATCTGGAATCTGCTATTCAACGTACCTGTGTTTTTTCATTGAATTTCTGGGTTTTTATCTAGCACTAGTCCGGTTCCAGATGTCTATGAGAAGCAGTGTGAAGTCGTTTCATGCACAGTAGTGACAGGGACCTGCAGAGTCTACCCTATTACTTTTGGCCATTATCATAGCGAAATCGTGTGACACCAAGTACAGACTGTTCAAGTGTGCCCAGATAAGTAAAATATCTGGCACCCTAACTCTACATCAGCTTTAAGACCAGCACACCCCTGTATAACAAGAATAAACTATTTCCCCAGAGAACTTAACAGTGACATTGTATATTAAAGAGACTGGGAGTGATTATAGAATCCCAAACCGCCATCCAGTGTTAGAAACCAGTAATAGACAAATTTTAGTAACACTATTAGTATAGTTAAACAGTATTTGTTTGGACAATTGTCCCTTTGGGTCTAAAATTTACATTTTGTATATATCTTGAATTTTTTTCATTTTAAAGTCCTGACCAGAAGAATACTAGGTTCAGGACCAAATAAATCATACAAAAAATTATTAATTGTACAAATTTATCCCAGGTGTTATTTCCTTTAATCATAGACCTTAATACTTGTTTGTATAGATGTGTATTATTGTTAAAGTACCATCACACCACACTTGCATATCCCTAGACATTAGACGTAGCTATCATTCATACTAGTCAAGAATAAGTCTGCTTGAGGCCATAAGGTGGTAGCAGCAAGGTACCCTGATAACTCAACCCTAATTTTGTTAGCATCAGGGACCTTCACAGTTGGCCTCATTCAGTACAATAAGGAAACATATCAATAACATTTCATAACATCAAAATCCACCACAATAAATTGGGGTCTCTTCTTCCGGGATTTGAACTTGTTAGTTGTTTAGAAATTTAAATATTGTAGCACAAGTGTCCCCAAAAGTTATAAAAGTATTTAAAAGGGAAAATAAAAGCTGATGAACTGTTAAGAGCCAGTAATTAGTTAATTAATTGGTTAATTAATTAATTAGTGTTAGTACTCTGTTAATTAAGAGGTTTGAAAATTATATTAGAACATTTTAAAGATTGATATTATGGCAGACCTAGCAAAGTTCAGATCTGCTGCTGTGCTGGCTGCAAAAGATATGAATATGGATGGACCAGAGTTGGTCCAGTATGTAACCTCAGAGGTTGATAAATTTATTGCACGTGATAGAGAGGATAGGAAGTTAGAAGCAGAAAGAAAATTAGAGGCTGAGAAAGAAATTAAAAGGTTGCAGATTGAGGCTGACAAAGAGGCTAGGGCATTGGAGGCGGATAGGGAGGCTGAAATAAAGCGGCTCCAAATTGAAGAAAAAAAGGCCGAAAGAGAAGCTGAGGAAAGAAAACATGCTGCAGAGAGGGAAGCAGAAGATAAACGGTTACAAAGGGAACATGAGTTACGACTAAGGGAGTTGGAGTTACAGGGCCATGCTCCTGAAGGTGGTAACAGCCCTTCTACCTCCGATGCCACTGCTAGTCAGGGAGCCTCAACTTCAGCTATGGGGTTCCATTTAGACCATTTTGTTGAGAGGGACGATGACATTGAGTCATTTTTGTCTAGATTTGAGGTTTTAGCCACCACCTATGGGTTGGAGAAGGAAAGGTGGAGTTTAAAGTTATCTCAGGGTCTTAGGGGAACATCTTATGAAGTGTTTGCCAAGATGAGCAAAGACGACCAAGACAATTATGACATGTTAAAGCAGGCTCTTTTGCTAAGGTATGAAAAGAACGGAGAATTTTACAGGAAAAAGTTTAGAAATGCCAAACTACTGTCGGGTGAGACCTATCACCAGTTCTCTGCACGTTTAGAGACGTACTTGGAGAAATGGACTGCTCTGGGGAAAACCCAAGATCTTAAAGAGATGATCCTTATTGAGCAATTGAGAGAGTCCATGGCTCCAGACTTGAGAAAGTTTCTCATGGAACAAGGTGCAGAGAGGCTGGGTGAGTTACTTAATGTCGCTGAGAGGTATCAGGCAGCCCAGGCAGAGGTAGCTGGCGCTAAAAAGAAACAGATTGACAATTATAAGGCTCCACAAAACTCTAATAGATTTGATAACAAAGATCAGGGGAACAAAGGTAAGCACAATTTTGATAGGCCACGCAATGATTTTAGAAACAAAAACCCACAATTCAATGATAGGAAATATGATGAAAGAAAACCTTTTCATCAAGGTAGATTATATTGTAAATGGTGTAAGAGGGAAGGTCATGACATCAAATTTTGTCATAAGAAAACTTCTGGATTTGCTGCTATGAAGATGGGGAACAAGGGAAAAAGGACAAACCTACTGGACAGCAGGAACCTTATCACCCCCCAGTGTGTGAGGATGTAGTCTGCAATGGGGTCACCATTAGGTGTCTCTATGATACAGGCTTAGATTTTGATTCTGTTGTGAGTGCGCACTTGGTGAACCCAGATCAGTATACCACAGAAACAGTGGAGATACAAGGGGCGACCAAGGACATACCACTTATGACACTTCCCATTGCCAGGATAACGGTGAAAACTCGCTATGTGGAAGGAGTAATCAGAGCAGCAGTGATCGACGCACCCATCTACCCTCTGATATTGGGGTGTCGTTATGTCTTCTTGGGGAATCCCAAGAGACCTGTGGTCTTGGCAGCCGTCCAGACTCGATCACAATCCAGAAAGGAAGAAGATGAACCTATAAATACTCATCCAGAGGAGATGAGGAAGGCACAGGCTGAGGACAAGACACTCAAGCCTTGTTACAAAAAATTACCTAAATGCCACACACCTCCAAGCAAAAGGGGACTATTACATGAAGAACAAATTATTATATAGGAAGACCGGAACTGGAACAAATGGTCACGGCCAGCTGGTTCTTCCTACTTCATATAGGGAGAGAGTGTTGGAATTAGGACATGCGATTCCCTTCAGTGGTCACATGGGGATCAGCGCAACAGGACAGCGTATAGCTTGTCATTATTTCTGGCCAGGAATAACGGATTATATAAAGAGATATGTAAAATCCTGCCCAGAATGTCAAAGGGTAACTCCAAAGCACTGGACTGCGCCAGCAACTCTAGGGGAAATGCCAATTGTGGGAACACCTTTTGAGAGAGTTGCAGTGGATATTGTGGGACCTCTCACTCGGACCAAGAGGAGGAACAGTTACATCCTTACTCTGGTGGACACGTGTTCTATGTGGGGAGAGGCGGTAGCCCTGTCGTCAATCGATTCCAAGCATGTCGCAGAGGCTTTACTTACAATATTCACAAGGTTAGGATTCCTGCATCAAATCTTGATTGATAATGGCTCACAGTTCAAGGGGAAACTAACGGAAGAAGTTTTCAGGATCTTCCAAGCCAGGCACTTTCATTGTAGTCCGTATCACCCCCAAGGGAATGGCCAGGTAGAGAGGTTCAATGGGACTCTCATTTCTATCCTGAGAAAGCTGGCACATGAGAAACCTGATACGTGGGACCAATACCTGCCCGCTGCGTTGTTTGCGTATCGGGAAGTTCCACATAATTTAACTGGGATCGCACCCGCAACCCTGTTATTTGGGAGGCCAATAAAAGGTCCATTAGAAGCCTTAAGGACATGGACAGATGAGAAGGCAGAAGAGACTGTTACCTCATCATACCAATATGTGAACGAGCTGACCACTCGTCTTAAAACTGGCTGGAAACTTGCAAATAATAATCTCAGACAAGCCAGGAAAAAACATGCTGCCTATTTTAATAAGAAAGCTAAAGATAGAGAATTATTTGTGGGAGAGAAGGTGCTTCTTCTACTGCCCGGCAGCCATAACAAACTACAAATTGGATGACAAGGTCAATATACTGTTCTAGAGAAGGTGTCTAGAACAAATTATAAAATCGACAAGAAGGGGAAAGAAAAAATATATCATGTGAACCTTCTAAAGAAGTATCTGGACAGGGAAATCCAGGAAGGAACACACTTAATGTCTTTGTCGATAGCAACAGGGATGAAGAATAAACCGCTCACCTCCCATGAGTATCCCTTGAAAACATGTGAGACACCTGCACATGTAAAAGTCAGTAAAACACTTGACGAAAAAACAGAGGGAACAGGTTCAAAAGGTTCTGACTGATCATACGGACGTGTTAACGGACAAACCGGGGCACACGAATTTGTTGGAATATGATATGAAACTAGTAGACCCAACACCGATCTGTATGAGAGCCTACACGATCCCGTTTGCCAAGGAGAAAGCTTTGAAAGAGGAGATTGAGTACCTATTGAAAAAAGGAATTATTTCTCATAGCGAATCTCCATATAGTTCCAGTGTGGTTTTGCTGAGAAAATCCTCTGGAGAACATCGTCTGTGTATAGATTACAGGAAACTAAATGCTGTCACAGAGAATCAGGTGGATCCATTACCTGGCACAAATCAATTATTTGCCAGGCTAAACAAGGCAAAATATTTTTCGAAGGTGGATCTGAGCAAAGGCTATTATCAGATTCCAGTGAAGCCTGAGGTCAGACATTATTTAGCGTTTAGCACTTCGGAAAGACATTATGAATTCAACATGTTACCTTTTTGGTTGAAAAATGCTCCGAGTGTATTTTCTAAGATGATGCAAAAATTGTTGGATCCACTAAATAACCTATGCATCACTAACTTTATGGATGATATCCTCATTGCTACAGAAACATTTGAGGAACACATTAACTCTTTGACTATGCTGTTTGATAGACTAAGAGAGGCTAATTTGACGGCTAGACCAACAAAATGTTGTATTGGTTGTAAAGATTTGGAGTTCTTGGGACATACTGTGTTTCAGGGTAGTATGACCCCTGACCCCAAGAACCTAGAAAAATTGCAGAGAGCACCTAGGCCACAAACAAAGAAAGACGTGAGATCTTTCGTGTCGTTGTGTGGATTCTATCAGAAATATATCAAAAATTTTAACTCTATTTGTGCTCCTCTGACGGATTTAACTCGCAAAGGAAATCCTGATAGAATTGTTTGGTCAGCCCAATGTGAATCAGCCTACCAAGAGTTAAAGGAAAAACTTACAAGCAAGCATATCTTGAAATTACCTGATTTGAGTCAGGAATTTGTGGTGAGAAGTGACGCAAGCAATGTGGGCCTGGGGGCTACGTTGTTACTAAGGTCATCGTCACCAGAGGGAGAGCTGAACCCAGTCGCTTATGCTAGCCGCAAGTTAAACAAAGCGAAGCAAAACTATTCAACAAGCGAAAAAGAATGTCTAGCTTTGATCTGGGCAATACGAAAGTTCTAGATCTATCTATATGGTAGAACATTCGTGGTCCAAACGGATCATCAGCCTATCGTATTCTTATCACAGGCCAAGCATGAAAATGCCAGATTATTTCGATGGTCGTTATTATTACAGCCATATCAATTTACCATTGAATATATTCCAGGGTCACAGAACGTGGGTGCAGATTTCCTCAGTAGGCATCCCTGTGATCCAAATCAGAGTATTCAGCAGGCGTAGGGAATAAATTTTATCTATGTGTATCACTGTTTTGGAACTAGCATCAGGCATGTTCTTAAGTGCGGAGATGTGTGATGAAGTACATTGATACAGCGATAAAATCATTAATTATCTGTAATAAAGTCATAATAATATGTATAGAATTAGTAAAGTTGTAACGCGTCTTCTTCCCTGCGCCAGAAAACGCATTGATTTAGGTAGGATAGAACGTAGTCAAAAACCTTATTGCAGCGGTAGTAGTATTGGACTTTATAACGCGCCCGTCAAGGGTTAACGATAAAAATTTGAAAAATCTACAAGCGTAGTGGTTCCAGGAAAGATAGAAAGAATAAAACACACGAACGCATAAGATTGAGAGAGCAGACATATGCTGCCGGCTTGTCAAGAGTTAGAAGTTTGAATTAGCTACTCAGGCCGACAGTGCGAGACGATGCTGTTAGCTTCGAGCTTTAAAATTTAAAAATAAACCGCCAAGTCCAATACATTTTCTAACAAAAGGCACACTGTAGAATCATATATGCACACACGCATAATTACTTCCTGCCGGGAAAAAGGAAGATCTGCGATGATTTTTATAACATTCAAGTAGTTGAGACTTAGAAAACAACGAACACCAAAATGGAAAATATATTGAATTATTTATTAATAAGTTAAAGATCATAAAAGTTAGCTAGTCTTAGAGCTGGTCTTGTCCTGATGGGTAATATGCTTTCGAATAAAAAATCCGACAGATAGAAATAAAGTTATGGACAAAAGACTGTATTTGTTCGTACAGACAGACCAACACATGCTCGTTTGGACTTGCACTAACGGTAACATTTTTTGACGCGTCCTTGAAAAAGGCAAGAAAGGATACATGTAGAAAGGGGTAGACAAGGGGAGAAAAAATTATGGGATGGCTCAAACTGAATATGTTTTTTGGTAGTGTTAGGCCAAAACCAAGTTTATTTTTGGTGAATGCCAGTTCGGACGGACAGACCGACAGAAGTACATTAACATTGGACCAAAATTGGACCTTAGATTTAAAAATTTGAATGGGAAATCTTAGTAGTAGATCCCATTGGTCAAAACATTTCATATTATTGAGTACATTCAAAGGCTTGACGCCATTTGTAGAAGATAGTCCCTAGAGCAGGACGTTGTGTATTTCTGGAAAAAGTGATTAGCCTTATTAAAGCAAATATATATTAAAGTAATAGGCATCACAGTTCAGCCAGCAGTATATCTGGAATCTGCTATTCAACGTACCTGTGTTTTTTCATTGAATTTCTGGGTTTTTATCTGGCACTAGTCCGGTGCCAGATGTCTATGAGAAGCAGTGTGAAGTCGTTTCATGCACTGTAGTGACAGGGACCTGCAGAGTCTACCCTATTACTTTTGGCCATTATCATAGCGAAATCGTGTGACACCAAGTACAGACTGTTCAAGTGTGCCCAGATAAGTAAAATATCTGGCACCCTAACTCTACATCAGCTTTAAGACCAGCACACCCCTGTATAACAAGAATAAACTATTTCCCCAGAGAACTTAACAGTGACATTGTATATTAAAGAGACTGGGAGTGATTATAGAATCCCAAACCGCCATCCAGTGTTAGAAACCAGTAATAGACAAATTTTTGTAACAGTATTAGTATAGTTAAACAGTATTTGTTTGGACACTTGTCCCTTTGGGTCTAAAATTTACATTTTGTATATATCTTGAATTCTTTTCATTTTAAAGTCCTGACCAGAAGAATACTAGGTTCAGGACCAAATAAATCATACAAAAAATTATTAATTGTACAAATTTATCCCAGGTGTTATTTCCTTTAATCATAGACCTTAATACTTGTTTGTATAGATGTGTATTATTGTTAAAGTACCATCACACCACACTTGCATATCCCTAGACATTAGACGTAGCTATCATTCATACTAGTCAAGAATAAGTCTGCTTGAGGCCATAAGGTGGTAACAGCAAGGTACCCTGATAACTCAACCCTAATTTTGTTAGCATCAGGGACCTTCACAGCTGGCCTCATTCAGTACAATAAGGAAACATATCAACAACATTTCATAACATCAAAATCCCCCACAACGGGGTACATGGGCAAAAAAGGGTTGAGAACCACTGAGTTAACATATAAAGAGACATGAACTATGCATTAGTTCGGTGGGCTTTCTGCGGATAAAATTAAAAAACAGACTTACTGTTTCCCTAGGAAAGCTATCCAGTATATAAAATCCCAGCTTTTTCTGTCAGTGCGTAACGCTAAGGGATGCAACTTTGGTTGAAAGTTAGACATTAATTGTATTGTTTCCCTTATATGTACTCTCCCGAAAATAGTAACACTTACAAAAGAAGAATGCGCAAATGACGGTGTGCACAAAAATATATTTATAAAATGTGTGATCCCGTATACACACATTGGGATCCTCGCTGCTGCTACGTAGTTCGTGTACTGTGGTGTTTTTTAATACTTTTGAATAAGTAAAATTACCGTTAGGTATTGGTGCTTTTGAATTTAATTCCCGTCTTATGACGGGCTTTTACTCTAGTAAAGTGATAAAAAGAAAAAAAATATGACTACTATTCCCCCAAGAAAGACATAAGAGAAAACAAATATGAGATTGTGCATGGGGCTGGCAAAGGCATCATGTAAAACCAATTGCTACATAAACCACGCTGAAACAGCCATGTGACTGTTTTTATGCAGACTTCCTGTAAGGTGATCAGTTGCAGCGGTGGTTCTATGCTCCATAAGGCAAGGTCTGCTCTTGGGCGGAGCGACCAGTGCGTCACCACTGACTTCAGTCAACACCCGTTTGCTCCCCAGGGAGCGTAAGCCGTCAACACACACATGCCAAGTCCTCCTGTCACGTGACATCAGCTGAAGTTACTTCCACATCTTCCTGATGGTTTTCACCTGTGTCTCCAGTTCTCTTCTCCATGTGTGTTTTTGTGTATGTCAACCTCTGCTTTTCTTTCCCTAGGGATTCCAGAACAAGGACTGCCCTGTAATGCTATCAACAGGTTTCCTTAATGTGGTGTCCTATCCATCGCCAGTGTCATCTTCTCATCTCTTGTTCCACTGGCACCTGTCTGGTTCTTATTATAAGATTGTTCACCGCTGACTTGGGGGAAGTTACAGAAAGTTCTCGATTTACGTCGCGATATACATCTTTTCGCATTCGCGTCGTTGATTAATTAGGGACGGTAAACTCGATATACCTTGTACATCATATATATTCACGCTTACGTTGTTTGAACTGGAACTTACATCTTTATTTCTCTCGAATCTTTTCTGTCGCCTTCTGTATTTAAAATCATAATTACATACCATATATAAAATGTAAAAATATATACAGTATGCATCATAACATAAGTACAGTTAATAAGTATGTATTAAATGTTTAATGAAGCAAATACATGTTACAAAACTGTATAGCCATTACTGCACACTATAGAGTACTGTAAACCATAATTTTACAGCACATATAATGAAATAATAATGTAAATAATAAATAAATACTAAATTCTAGAAAATAAACAATACAACTTTCTAGAACAATTCAATTTTTAAAAAAGTCAGAGAGGCTCAACCTCAACAGCTAGTCACAACATCAGCAGGAAATTCAGCTACAGTTGCAGCAACTTCAAGTGCTGAGGGGGGAGTAAATGTAACAGGAAGAATAATAAAACAATGTTATTGTTATGTTTTATTAATAATGTCAAAGTGGATTTTTAAATGATTATTTAGCAATTACAGTAAATTAAACTGTATTACAATTTAGTGTACAATAAAATAAGTATTACCTATTCATTTACCTGTACACTTCCATAGCTGGTCTCTGGCGGTAAAGGTGCCGTGTTAGGCCGCTTACACACGAGCGTTTCTTGACGCGCGTTTCTCTCGCGTGACGAATGGAAGAGTACGGATTTACAGACAGTCTCGCTCGGCTGAGCAGCCTGTAAATCCCTTACTCCTTCATTCGTCACGCGTGAGAAACGCGCGTCAAGAAACGCTCGTGTGTAAGCGGCCTTAGATTCACGGTATCGACACGCTTCAGTTTACCCAGGTGTAAATGTTTACCTGTCACGGATTGCCTCCCTTGCTCTGCAGTAGTGGTCCAATAGTGGCTAAAACCTAGAGTATCTAATATGGGCCTTCAAAGGTATCTACCTTCGCACAAGATTACTCTTGGCAGAGATGTAGATAAAAGGGTAATGAGACTTCTATCACAAAGGAGTGTCCACAAGATATTCAGATAAGCGAAAACAATGCTGCATTTGGCTGAGCACGTTAATTCTAGAATCTGCCGACAACTTTTGTGAAGGATTGAGCAATGGTATATGTTAGCTCGTTTAAGCCCCCAACTCTGATTAACTCAGGGGAATTCTTATTATTCTGCTATAGCTCAGTTTAGAGTGTGTTTAGTAGATTGACTGAGACAAACATGCAGTACATTTAAAAACGATTAAATCGAAGTTAAATTTGTAAAATTACAAATAACAAAATTTAATAATCACTTTAGGTTTAACAGTTAAAAAATTTGAATAGTTATGGATTTAGAAAGTTATCATCACGGTTGTGATGGGTTGTACATTGTAAAAAAGATAAGTTCAAGTGGCAGCAAATAGATTGAACTTAGCTGCCAATGACGGTTCCGCTCCTTCTGGTGGGTTGGTTCTTGTTACACTGCTCACGCTCGTCGCTGGTCAAGATTAAAGGCGCCGCACGTTAATAGAGCGTCAAGGAGTAACAGCCAAGCTGGTCCTGCGTCTTACTATAAGACCCTCTTATGATGACGTCTCGCACAACGTCTGTCCACGTCTACCTTCACTTGGTTCCAAAGATAGTACTTTCTGCTGGTACCACCAATAACTATGATAAAGAATAGAAAGGAAACGCTCTCCTAAGTATTGCGTTTTCCGACACATAGTTATGTGCCCACCTCTTCTATTCCACAATCCCATTTAACTCAGAATTTACCCTCGATGAGAATTGAATTTAATCCCTCGGGATAAAACTTTCTATTATTTAAAATTAAATATCTTTAGGTTTTCATTACATTTAACTGAAAAGGTTAATAATACAGATAGAATATGTTTACATTTGAAAAGGGTTCACAATATAAATTGAATATGTTGTCATTTATATTTACACTGATTGAAAAGTTTGAAACTTCCTTTAATTTTAAAGTGAATATGTTTTCGTTTACATTTACACTGATTGAAAATGTAGATATTATACTTAGAATGTACATCATTTCTTTCATCTTTCCCTCCTTGCTCCATATGAAACCTGGGACTACTTTATGCTTTTTAGTTCTCTTTACGAAACTAGCAATAAAGCAATCACCAGCCCTTGGCAGTGGTGGTTCATGAAATCATCATTCTATACGCTGAGGTTTCCAGCCTCAAATGACTTGGACATTCCTAGCACTTTTCACACATAAAAATTCACATGGTAATATATACATATATGTTAGTTCACATGTTAGTAATGAAATATAGAATGTAAGATCACAACTTACGGCAATCTTGGCTCACAGGCGTTTTTTGCTCAGATGAATAAGTTAAGGCACTGGGTTAGGCCTCTTACACATGTACTTGGGGTCGTTAATTTAGCACTAAAACTTCCTCTTTGACTTTGTGTGTTCTGTTTCCTCAGAGTCCGGTTCCTTATAAAAATAGATTTCCTGGACTGTATAAAGTCTTACAAGTAAAAGTCCCGTCTGATAAATGGAAATCCTGAATTTCCTTCTGGCACATCTGGTTGTTCGTGGCAAGCGATTCCTCAGAGTAAATTTTCACAGTGAAATAACACTGAACAAACGCCAGCTTATATTCACGGTCCTGCCCCGCTCTGTTTGTTATGGAGTTCAAATGATCAGCCAATCTGATTTGAATATTTTGCATGACTCATCTAGTGCAAAATTTCGAACATTACTTTTCTGAAAATAGGCTGTAAACATCCGACTGCCCTGTGTTCGAACTCACAAACATGTCGATAAACTCATACGACAACGTGTGTCAGGTGTAACATCTATTACTTTCTTACAAAGTAATGTCGTGGACAGAAAATGATTATATCATACGTGTTCGTCCCAAATGTGTCGCACAGACAGGTAATCTTGTTATCTGTTGCCTGAGCAAACGAAAACCGACTACGGGCGAGTAAATTTATCACCCGGCCCAGCTTGAGAAAACAGAATCATACGAAACTGAGCAAACCTACATTGCTCTTCACCTGCTCTAATCTCAGCAAATCTGTGCCGCATCAAGCAAAATGTGATTGTTATCACCTACAAGGAGTGTCAAAATGATTTGACAATATATATCAAATATCTGCTACTTAGCAGAGAAAGAAAGAAAGACAGTGCGACAATTGAAAGCACGCAATAAAATCCGTACCACAAATATACCGATTACTGCCGTAGTGAAACATATATTAGGAAGAAGAAGGGGTTGACCCAATCCATTCTGTGACACGTACCACCAACCTAGTAACTAGACAAATCTTTGACGTCTTGCTCAGGTAAATAGACTTGGCAACTTAACACAGATGCCTCGAACACACGTGTGGGATATTATTTCTTATTCTAGAATTCCTCTTTGACGTGTGAGTAGTTTCGATAGGAGTCCGGTTCCGTATTAATATTGGCGAGTTTTCTTTTCCATTGGATAAAAGATGCTCTAATACGTTTTTCCATTCCTAAAAATTCAGAATCCTGACTCTATTTTTGTCTGTGGCAAGGTCCGAACTGTCTATATTTACGATTTCAGGAATGCAGTCGTATGCTAGATGTTGTTTACGTTATATCGTAGCTTTCGGCCAACGCTTCCTGCATTGCGCTCAGACAAATCTTCCAACCGCGTGGTTGTTTATTGGCGTCACAGATGTCAGCCAATACATTCAAAGTTCATATTATGAAAACTTTTCCTCATGTTGTATTCTGTATGACTCACGCGTTTGAAAATTTCAAACAGTCATCCTCCGTATATGGAGTTACATCCGAAAAATGTTGTCAATGTTCACGTTACAACTTCTCACATTTTTCCTGTCGAGTCGGAAGTAATTATGCAATCTTAGGAAACACTTCATGCTCGCATTTACCCTGGCTCAATGTGGTGTTATCACATTTTAAGGACTCAATTAATCTCTCAATAATGGGTGATACGCTTATCTGGCCCTGTCATGCATCGATGCGTGAAACGTGAACAATGACAGTAGGGAAAAAGAGAGTGCTAACAAAAGAATAATGCACCAAATTTAATACGCACAACAAATGTAGTTCAATACTTCCGGAGAGGAGAAGAGAGCGCACAAATTATGTCGCAGTACCTGACTTTGCACTTAAGGAAAAGGCAGCGAGGAAGGGAACTGGTCACCCAATGTCTCGATGCTGGACCTAGTATAGTGAAGTCTCCAACACTTCACTCCCCTATGGAGTATCTACTATTTTTTTTACACTTTCGTATAAATTCAAATTTTTAGTTTTTATGGAATGTATCTACCACAGAATACACTAGTTCAATGAAAAATCAATGTCCAATATACGTCGTTTCGATATACTGTTTTAACTTCAACAATATTTAGTTGAAAAGTCCGTTGTGGTGAGAGTCCACATAATATATTTTATTGACGGCATGGATTCCACAAGACATTTCATCAATTGAATATACATAATGTTCATGCAAATATAAGAATCGTCTCCTGAGTTTACTTCACTAATCGTCACAACGTCTGGCTATTTACTCGCGATTCCGTAGGTCGGTAATCCGGTAACGAACAGCTAGAGTTGAGCGATCATTATGATTTAGATACTTATTAATCAAAATACTCCCTGAAAATATACTTGATCTGAAGAATAATTCACTTCATCAAACTGATACATTATTTGTATCCATATCCAATAGGCAGACCCTGGTGCCATATAACTCGTATGTTGTGCTTTTAAGGAATATAACTGCAACGTATATCGAGGACCGCCTGTATTTGCTCCTATGAAGCTGATCGTTTCCCTATATGTCTATATTATTCCTTTCAAGAAAAATCAGCTTATAGAGCGCCCATGGATAATTCATAATGATTAAAGAATAACAATGTACATACAATGAGAATTCATGATTTGGGTACCAAAGCAACTCTGGGAAGGGCCAGTGTGATGCTGACCACATCACCCCTAGTGTGCCGATGGTCAAGAAAATATGGGCCTAACATCATATTCCCAATATGCCTCAATGGACGTGTAACAGGATCCTTTACCTTTTCCCTACAATGAAATTTGACAAACATAAATGCATCACGTTGTTGGAAAATGCTGCAGCTAACATCACCTGCGTAAATTTCAGTGTGATCCAACTCAGTAGCATGAAATTGAGTGTTGAAAGAGTACTGGAGACAGAAGTGAAGATGATAAGGAACATGTTGAAAAAGCTTGAGCTGATGGCACGTGACAGGAGGACATAGCATGTGTTTGTTGAAGGCTGTGCTCCTTAGGGCCTTAGGGAACTAAAGAGTATTGATTGATTGATTGACTGATGAAGCTAATCGTTTTCCTATATGTCTATTTTATTCCTTTTTCAAACACAACGCACTGAGTGGCCATCTGGAATTCATAATGAATAAAGAAAAAAGTACCTACAATGAGATTTGAGAAACATACATGTATCATGTTCTGTTGGAGAATGCTACAGCTAACATCACGTGTGTAAATTACAAGAATGATCTTACTCAACAACATAAAGTTGTGTCTTGTAAGAGCACGTGCATGTACTTCATGAGAATGGAGGTAGATGCAGCTACTGCAGCCTTAAGGTGGCTGTCTGAGACTTCGTTAACAAGGGCAGTTATTGTATCAGACTCACAATCCATGCTTCGGAAGGTCCATCGTGGATGGCTCCGGCATGAATGGAAAACCCCCATAGAAGCCTTGAATCTTTAGGAAGTGGTGTGCACCTATTGTACATGCTGGGGTACGCAGCAATGAAAGAGCTGACAGACTAGCTTGAAGAGCACCCATAGAAGGTGCATTGGATATGAATAAAGGAGAGATACTGAGGGCAATTAATGATCGCCTGTTAGAGAATGACACTGCAATCGATGAATCATCAAGGTTAGGATTACTGGAATTTGGCTTCTAACGTAAGACCAACAGTGGCGGACGTATGAGAGGATGCATCCGGCGTGTATACAACCGGCGCGCAACAGGAACAATTAGCATTCAGACCCGTCAACATTTGCCGAGGGAGACTGAGCATCTATGGGTTTGCCCGGAGTGCAATGACGCCGATTCTGATCAACAATAACAGTACTGAACTGTACGGCGGGTGCGCGCCATCGCGAGACACAAGTCGGCTCTGCTTAAGGAGTGATAGAGGAAAAAAAAGAAGATATAAACACTCTACATAGGGCAGTTGCGATGTACGTGGGAAGGACACATTAAGAAACTATGGTCACTGATTTTCCTGTTGTTTTTTTTTTCTCTCTCTCCATGTTGCGTCTGATAAGATTCTATCACATCTCCGTATCGATCGATGGCTATAAAGAATCTCCAACATAATATATCTCTTGCTTAGAACCAGGACGGTAAATTATTGCATGCCTGTTGATGCATCCTTTTCCCCATTTGATAAGAAAACCATTACTGTATTGACCGAGTCCATAAATATCGCATTGCTGTATTTTGCAGTCCTATTCCATAAATAATTTACAGTAGTGGTCGTCAACCCAGAATCAGCGTGAATCTACTTTAGAACAACTGAACTCTCTACCGTGATAAAATTATTTCCATTTTCAGGTTTCAGAGAGCTTAGAACAGGGTTTCTTAACCGAGGTTCCACGGAACGCTACAGGTTCCGCGAGAGATCATAATTGAAAGAAAATGTCTTTTTTTTAAAACTTAGCACGCCGGACGATGTTAGCGCTCGCAGTGGTTGACCGAACAACCCCGTATGACAGTGCGCAATAGGACCATGTTCACTCTTGCTCATACCATATTTCATTGGTCATGTAAAGCAGACATATGTGATAAGACTGTGGTGTCTACTTGAATAAGGTAAACAAAAAAACCAAGCAGGACATTTAATAAAAGAAAATACTGAAGGTTCTTCTACCCACACTACGGACTTGCATTCCAGTTGATACCCTCTGTGTGGAGGGGGAACCAAACAGCAAGATTAGACTAATGAGTTGGCCAAACTAAACAGACCCAAAGAAAAATAATCATTCTCTACTCAAAAGAACACTGACAATTTTTATTGGTTTATTATATTTACAATTTACTGATCACGCTAAAGAACTATGAGCTGTACTTATAATAATTTATATGTTAGGGGTTACCTGAGACGTGAGAGTTATTTCAAAGGTTTCTCTTCCAGGGTAAAAAGGTTGACAAGGGCGGAATTAGAATTTAAAATAAGTGAATCCTTATTGTAACTTTTATCTCTGCCGGATGATTTGTAATCCCATCTACAAGAGTAGTTGAAAATAAAACGAAATTATAATTTACCGAATGTTAATTGTAATGAAGTCTGAATCATATCTCGGCATCATTCAAAATTTCTCACCGCGCAAACCCCGTGGATGTAACTGACCAATAAAACGCGAGCTTGGTATAAATAGTGTCGGAAGATACGCAAGACATGGAGGAAACAAAAGTGTAGATGTTGATGCTATTTCGGATGGCAGTGTGCAAATAATCACGGAGTACCTGGATAAAGAAGGGCCCAATTCGATAATAGGGATCATTAGCCTTAGGCAGATAGCAATAGATTCACTGGATGTGTTGTAGAGCCGAAGTTATTATGAGTAGAAGACAGTGGAGCATGAACCATGTGTTTTTCCCTATTTCGGCTGCTGCAGTGAATAGACGGATGAACTATAGGATAAAGTGGATAGACATGGTGATAGAGCTCATTCATATGAGTAAAATAAGCCTAAGATAAAGGAAATCGGTGCAGAAATAAGGATTCCAGAACTATTTTAGATTTACTATCTTAGCACACATTGCCTTGCCTACACGATTTTGGATGCATGCAAACGTACTTTCGGCTAGTTGTCATCTCGTACAATCGCAAGTCCACTATATAAGAGGAGAGAACGAATGACACAGACACACTCGCCGCCTAATTCAAACTACAGACACAGAGCACAACAATTGTATCACCTCCGTTGCCATCTGCAGAAGTGTGAGCAGACTGTGTAACCATTGAAAGCCTATCTGTGATTGAGGGTAAGCGAGATGTTAATTATATATATATATATATATATATATATATATATGTGTGTGTGTGTGTGTGTGTGTGTATGTGTGTAAATATATTATCAATGTGTGCTTAGAGTATTATTGGTATGTGTAGAATCATTGTGCTATTTATGGAGGAAAACCCGAAGTGTGTAGGTTTAGTTTAATTGTATTAAATCAGTAGAACGAATTGATTGAGTTAGTTATTTGTGGAAGGCATTTTAAAGATATTATGTTTGCTGTAAAGGACTATCAAAACTGGAAGAAGGAAGGACTGTAACAAATTGATTTTCTGCTTTATTTGATATATGACACAATGATTACCATAAGGCCTATATGATTTTAAAGAAGCAAATCATGGACAAAACTGTAACAAATGAATTACTGAACTATTGTGTTTGAACTTGAACGAATTGTGTTATTCAAGACTTACTATGTCTCTTGTGATTAACCACAGCTTGTCTGAACTGTCTCATATTACCATCTGACTGGCTAAGGAGACAATGAGCGATACTACGTAGCTTGTATACTTTGTTTCAGGTTATCTCCTGCCCTGAGTGTCATACAAAACCTATAGTGACCAAGTCAGCAAAAAGATGTTCAAGTTTGTCAGAGCTTTTGCCAATATTAACTGTGTCATTTTGACGAGTGGAGGACCCGAAGTGGTGCGGTTCTATCCAATCATACTGCTGTACCAGTCCAAGGAAGGACTTTGTTTCAGATAAGTAGCTCAGTGTTGGGCTACTTCAACATTCAAATACCATATATAAATATAAAACCACCTACGAATAAATTATGTGATGATGAAAACACTGTGGTGTTTATAGAAGACATTTGACAGCCATATGAGTCATAAAGTAACATTTATATTCATCTAAACAAGAAAGCACAAAAATAGAGACAGATTCCATCAGGAAGCAAGAAAACCGTGAATAGGAACTATACTACTCGTCAAAAGTTAAGGGCCACTTAGAAAAACCTTGGTTGAAACCATAAAAAAAAATCTGATATAAACGTAATTGGTATCAGTCAAAACGGCATTTATTGAATACCAAATTGACATGTCACGTAAAGAAATGGAAACACACATTCAAACGCAATGAAGCTGTGAAGTGTGTCACCCACCTTTTCAAAAAGTCACACAATAGATATTGGACAAATAGACAATTCAAAATCGGGTATGACCACCGTTTGCAGCAAGGCATTCAAGACAGCGTAGACGCATCGAGTCCACAAGGGTCCGAAGAGTATCCTGAGGAACAGCTTGCCATTCCTGAAGCAGAAATGCAGTCAGCTGTGCAACATCCATTGGCAGGGGGTGATTTGTTGACAATCATCGACCAAGGACATCCCAGAGGTGCTCAATCGGAGGAAGGTCAGGTGAATGAGCTGGCCACGCCATCCTGATGATCCCATGTTGCTGAATAAACTCATTCACCACACGAGCTCGATGGGGTCGAGCGTTATCACCTTGGAGGATGGCATTACCACCTATGGCCTCCAGAGCAGGCTGAACAATTGGTCTCAAGATTTCGTTCTGGTATCTTGGGCCGGTCAAGTTGCCTTGGATGATGTAGAGTGGGGTCCTGCCGTGTCTGTAGAAGCCTCCCCAGACCATGACAGAACCCCTACCATAACGATTCACCTCTCGAATTGTGTCATCAGTAAATCGCTCTCTTGGTCGTCTCCAAACTCGAATCCTGCCATCATTGAATGACACAATGAAGCGAGATTCATCAGTGAAGAGAACTTAACTCCATTGTTGCCTTGTCCATCGGATGTGCTCGCGACACCAAGCAACACGGGCTCTGCGATGAGCAGGAGTAAGAGGGATTCTGACTGCAGGACGTCGAGCAGCCAGTCCAGATTCATGTAAACGTCTGCGAATGGTGCTTTGACTGACATTAACGTTTACAGTTTGTCTCAGCTGACATCTTAGAGTGGAACAAGTCACTGTTCGATGGCGCAGGGCTGACAAGAGGTACCGGTCATCATGTCTATTGGTGCATCTAGGGCGACCTGGCCGGTGGCGATCCTCCACACTTCCTGTGGCCTGAAATCTCTCCAAAATTCTTTGGATAGTAGAATGTGACACTGCAAGCCGTCTAGTAACCTCACGGACAGATAAACCACTTTCAACCCACGCTATAGCCCTCATTCTTTGTAAGGTGTCAAGACTTCTTCTCGGTGGCATGGTTTTTGCAAGTGATGAAACTACCCTAAGTCTGCTGATTGTAAAACAAATTAAGAGTGAACTCTGTTCACGAAAAGTCGCCATTGCACGTGGAATGTCAATCAGCACGATTACTTCACCTGTTTGGTTCTACGGAAGTTTGAAAAAAGAGATTAAAAATGTAAATTTATGGTCAGCAAACCAAATTGCACGTGATCACCATGGTTTTCGGTAAGTTGTTTTTATGCTTAACGTGCATAGAGGACTGTCAGAGGAAGATATTGCACCCACTTTTACTAAAAACTTCCTTCATTTAATCATTCTATGCGCTTATATAAAAGTTTATTGAAAATAATAGGGTGGCCCTTGACTTTTGACGAGTAGTATATATTAGTTTAAGACATTAACTGTAAATGTGTTATGTATATATGAAAGTGACCCATAATTTATTTTGCAATCAATTGAATTTTATTTGAAAATTAACAAAGAACAAAGAAGACAAGATATTGTATATAAATAAATTATAAATTGTACCCAGAGTCTTCAGTGAATTATTTAAATGTGGTTTAAAGTTGTGTAAATAAATACCCCTAGCAGAGTCATTGTCTAAGGTTAGTCTGAAGAGGAGCCCATAGGAATCCAAGATAGTACAGTACCATCTCATCTAGGAACCTATACAACTTGACTATACCTTTGATGTCGATACACCATTACTCTTTTCGGAGAATGGGGTATTTCTTGTAAGACCAGTCTCTTATCTGGCACTATCCTGGTATCCTCTGATAAATCTATTTGTCCAGGATAATATCACTATCATTACATCTTTCCTCTCGCTACATTAACTTCACTGTAAAGAAAATGTGATAGGGTGGGCGAGATGATGATGATGGTTATATTGTGATGTGTGATCACTCTCTTTTCACACTCGCACCGACCCGAACAACAATAAAACTCTTGATTCTGAGGCAGGGGCTGTATTTATTTTTACAACCCATTCAGTGACTAAGAGCACACTGAAGCAAACATTAAACAAACCAAACACTAAACAAACAAAACACCCAGCTAGTGCTCAGTTGCTAATAGCTCACGTGCTCTGGTCCATCTGCTACCTACACCGGTCAGCTCGTCTCGTTTGTTCTCTCGTCTGGGCTGATACTAGGAAAGGTCGCTGCTGGCTACTGCACGCTTTATATAGGCACTAGGCTAATCACTCAACTTACTGCGCGCTAGGCGTATTAATTTAGCCGCATAAACAACACTCGCGATATTTGCTTTATTAGGCACGAAAACACAGCTATGGCTCACAATTATCAAATATAACACACGACTACCAAATATAGCACACGACTTTGCACCAAAATTAATTATTAGGCTTTATTATGGCCTTAGTAATATATCTTCTACTTTGTCAGACTTTCCACATCCCAGCAACGCTTGCTCGCGCCGTCACATGGGCTGACAGTCACGTGGGCTGACCGAAAATATATGGGGGATAAATGTGCCACTCACAATGAAGGGGGAAGCTGGGGTGTCTTCCCGTGAAGGGGGAAGCCGGGTGTCTTTCCGGCCCCATCACATATCTTCCTCCTGATTTTGTTGTCGTCCCGACAACATCACTACCTCTGGCGCTTCAGTTGTAACCTCTCAGATCATCTCGGGGCAGGACCCTCTATCGACTGCAGGGCATACCAGCCTGGTTCGGGCATTAGACCATGCACGTCCTCCCCGGGGTCTGTCTCATCTGGCGAAGCTGGTGCCTCAGGTAGGCCTAGTGTAGCATCTACCAGATTCGGAGAATCATCTTTGTCCTCACTTCGTCTCAGTTCGTGCGCCGCAACCCTCATCTTCAGATCTTCGTTGCCTGCTGGCCTTATCACATAAGGACCACCGCTTGCTTCTGGAATTGATGATACAATGAATTCGTCGTTGGACCACACGTCTTGTATTTTGGCCCTGTCAGTGTAGTGCACTCTTTTCCGCACTCTTTCACCCACTCGCAATGGTGTGGGACCTGGAAGCTGATTACTTCTCTCCCTCCTGTCAGCGGCCATTTTCTGCATTCTCTCTGCAGCTTTTTGGTGTGCTTATGTGCAACCTCTCTAAGTGACCTTGCAGCCACTCATCAGTTGTCTCCGGCTCTTCATCTGGGCGCGTGCCTATCATGAAGTCTAGAGGAAACTTTGGTTCTCTGCCGAAGAGGAGGTAGTATGGTGAGTACCCTGTCGAAGAATGGGGGGTGGAGTTGTAGACCATAACCACCTCAGCTAGATGCTCAGACCACCTTCGCTTCTGGTCGGCTGTCATGGGTCTCAGCAAATCATGCAACGTCTTGTTGAAGCGCTCGCACTGCCCGTTGCCTTTAGGATTGTAAGCTGTAGTGCGGCTCTTATGGACTCCATATACCTTGCACAGCTCTGCGACTATCGCTGACTCGAAGTTCCGGCCTTGATCAGAGTGTATCCTCTGAGGAGCTCCGAGATACTGGAACCACTTTTCCACTAGGGCCTTGGTGACCGTTGTTGCTTTTGGGTCTCTTGTTGGTATAGCAATGGTGTACTTGCTGAACACATCTGTCAGCACTAATACATTCTCAAACCCTTTGGAATCCCGCTCTAGCAGTGTGAAATCCATTGCTACCACCTCAAGTGGTCTGGAGGCAATCAAGTTTCCCGATGGCCCATGAAACTTCAGTTGAGGTGCCTTGGCAATGTTACATATTTCCATCTGCGACAAAAGACGTCAACATCAGCTGTGATGCCTACCCAGAAGCACCTACTTCTCAGCAACTGCAGCATGCGCTCTCTTCCCTGATGGCCCACCCTGTGAGCAGAGTCTAGTATCCGTGGTTTCATGGACTCAGGTATTACCAGTTGTTTCATGCTGGATCCAACTGATCCCTTCACTGTCCGGTATAACAACCCCTCTGTCACTTCGAGCCGGTTACTCTGATTAAGTAGTTTCCTTGCAGCCAAGGGGATCTTTCGAGCATCTTTCCCTGCAGGTCTGATGCCATCCTTTACCATCTTCCTAACCATCGCTACCACATCATCAGCTACCTGGAGATTTATCAATTCCTCACGCGAATAGGTGGGAAATGCTTTAGTGGTTGCTGGTGCTGTGGTTGATTCGGCCTGTACACTTTCACTGATATCTTTCTGGCTTGTTGCTGCCATCAACCCTATCTCATTCATCATCATCTCGCCCACCCTATCACAATAAAACTCTTGATTCTGAGGCAGGGGCTGTATTTATTTTTACAACTCATTCAGTGACTAAGAGCACACTGTAGCAAACATTAAACAAACCAAACACTAAACAAACAAAACACCCAGCTAGTGCTCAGTTGCTAATAGCTCACGTGCTCTGGTCCATCTGCTACCTACACCGGTCAGCTCGTCTCGTTTGTTCTCTCGTCTGGGCTGATACTAGGAAAGGTCGCTGCTGGCTACCGCACGCTTTATATAGGCACTAGGCTAATCACTCAACTTACTGCGCGCTAGGCGTATTAATTTAGCCGCATAAACAACACTCGCGATATTTGCTTTATTAGGCACGAAAACACAGATATGGCTCACAATTATCAAATATAACACACGACTACCAAATATAGCACACGACTTTGCACCAAAATTAATTATTAGGCTTTATTATGGCCTTAGTAATATATCTTCTACTTTGTCAGACTTTCCACAGCCCAGCAACGCTTGCTCGCGCCGTCACATGGGCTGACAGTCACGTGGGCTGACCGAAAATATATGGGGGATAAATGTGCCACTCACAATGAAGGGGGAAGCTGGGGTGTCTTCCCGTGAAGGGGGAAGCCGAGTGTCTTTCCGGCCCCATCACATATCTCCCTCCTGATTTTGATGTCGTCCCGACAACATCACTACCTCTGGCGCTTCAGTTGTAACCTCTCAAATCGTCTCGGGGCAGGACCCTCTATCGGCTGCAGGGCATACCATCCTGGTTCGGGCATTAGACCATGCACGTCCTCCCCGGGGTCTGTCTCATCTGGCGAAGCTGGTGCCTCAGGTAGGCCTAGTGTAGCATCTACCAGATTCGGAGAATCATCTTTGTCCTTACTTCGTCTCAGTTCGTGCGCCGCAACCCTCATCTTCAGATCTTCGTTGCCTGCTGGCCTTATCACAGAAGGACCACCGCTTGCTTCTGGAATTGATGATACAATGAATTCGTCGTTGGACCACACGACTTTGCACCAAAATTAATTATTAGTCTTTATTATGGCCTTAGTAATATATCTTCTACTTTGTCAGACTTTCAACATCCCAGCAACGCTTGCTCGCGCCGTCACATGGGCTGACAGTCACGTGGGCTGACCGAAAATATATGGGGGATAAATGTGCCACTCACAATGAAGGGGGAAGCTGGGGTGTCTTCCCGTGAAGGGGGAAGCCGGGTGTCTTTCCGGCCCCATCACAAAAAGATCACTTGCTATCTAACGCAGTTCACGAATAAACGAACGAACGAACGAACGAACGAATAAACGAACGAAATCGGTAAAGGTGCCGGGTTCGATTCACGGTATCGACCTGCTTCAATTTACCCAGCTGTAAATGAGTACCTGACGTTTGCTGTTGAGTTAGGGAAGGAAAAGTCAGCAAGGAATGGAACTAGTCACCCCTCCTCTCAATGCTGGACCTAGCATAGTGAAGTCTCTAACACGTCACACCCCTACGGCAGTATCTGTTATGGGATTACTTTTTACTGTATGAGACACAAAATTCTTCCAATGGGTGCGGTAATTTCAAAAAGATTTCATGTGCACCCATTGGCATTAATCACACATCTTTGTACCAATATCTCCATCTGCACAGCCGCACATTTGAGCAACATTACCACAGCACAGCTCACCACTTCATCACCTGGTTTCCGTGTTTACTTGCAGTACTGACTGACGTATATATGTACAAATGACTAATTAAGCTCGATCAATAAACTTCGCTGTGGAACGTTGTTGCTTTACAGATGTTTCTATCGTGAAGAATTGTTATTTAAATCTGTCATCATCATCGTCCCCATCCTTATCGTCACCATCATTATCGTCAAAATCTTCATCGTCACCATCATAATCGTCACCATCATCATCGTCACCATCATTATCGTCATCATCATTATCGGCATCATCATCATTGTCACCATCATCATCGTCACCATCATTTTCGTCATCATCATCATTGTCACCATCATCATCGTCATAATCTTCATCGTCGCCATCATCATCGTCATCATCATCATCGTCACCACCATCATCGTCACCATCATCATCTTCGTCGCTAACATTGCCATCATCGTCACCATCATCATCGTCACCACCACCATCATAATCACCACCATCATCGTCACCACCACCATCATAATCACCACCATCATCATAATCACCACCATCATCGTCACCACTACCATCATCATAATCACCACCATCATCATAATCACCACCATTATCGTCACCACCACCATCATCGTCACCACCACCATCATAATCACCACCATCATCGTCACCACCACCATCGTCACCACCACCATCATCGTCACCACCACCATCATAATCACCACCATCATCGACACCACCACCATCATTGTCTCCACCATAATCATAATCACCACCATCATCGTCACCACCACCATCATAATCACCACCATCATCATAATCACAACCATCGTCGTCACCACCACCATCATAATCACCACCATCATAATTACCACCATCATCGTCACCACCACCCTCATCGTCACCACCATCATCGTCACCACCATAATAATCACCACCATCATCGTCACCACCACTATCATCGTCACCACCATCATCGTCACCACCATCATAATTACCACCACCATCATCGTCACCAACATCATAATCACCACCATCATCGTCACCACCATCATAATCACCACCATCATCGTCACCACCATCATCGTCACCAACATCATCGTCACCACCATCATAATCATCACCATCATAATCACCACCATCATGGTCACCACCACCATTATCGTCACCACCATCATCGTCACCACCATCATCGTCACCACCATCATCGTCACCACCATCATAATTACCACCATCATCATCGTCACCACCATCATCGTCACCACCATCATCGTCACCACCATCATCGTCACCACCATCAACATTCGCATTTTTCTTTACGCGCCATATGAAGCATGGAACCACCACTGTAGCTTTCCCCCCCCCCCCCCCCCTTTGCAGGAGGCCTGCACCAAGCTAATATTAATTAAAGCATACGACTGACAGAGTTGTAAGAGCACTTGTCTTTCCCAAACACGGTGACCTCACGCTCCAGTCTACCCAGCTTTACTTGACTCTGCTCGTGAGCTAGGGAAGGAAAAGGCAGCAAGAAAGGGAACTGGTCTCCCCCCCCCCCCCCCCCCCATCTCTCGAAGCTGGACCTAGTATAGTGAAGGTTGTAACATCTAACTCCCCTACGGCAGTATTTGCTATGAGACCACCTGTTTTAGTTAAATATTGATTAGCCTGTGGTAGATCCTCACATTATTCCCATTGTCTCTACTTCATGAAGCATGAGGTCTTCATTGCTGCTAATGCCCTTGTATGTTTCCTGCTTCCACCTAAGAAGTCATATGTTTTTGCAGTGGCAGTTGGTGTAGTAATCTGTTTTACGTAATGAGGTTGTCAGCTATGCAAAACTTCATTTAAGTGGCCAGTTACGACATGCCTGTGGGAGCAGAAGGTATATTCTATCTTTGTCTCCTAAATCCTTACAGCTTTATTGTAGTTGAAAATACGTATTTATATCATATTAAAACCAGCACGATAATAGACGGTTGGAAAAAAACATTGCACGAAATTATGGACAAAATGGAATAAAATGTTGGTGCTTTTTGTTTCGTTTATTTTCCTTTTAAAATTATTATTATTATTATTTTTTTTTTTTGCCGCCTAGATGCTTATAGTTTCAATGTAACTGAAACTAACGTATAGCTTCGACGTAACTGACTTACAGCTTCAATGTAACTGACTTACAGCTTCAATGTAACTGACTTACAGCTTCGATGTAATTGACTTACAGCTTCGGCGTAACTGCCTTACAGCTTCGACGTAACTGACTTAGAGTTTCGATGTAACTGACTTACAGCTTCGATGTAACTGACTTACAGCTTCGATGTAACTGACTTACAGCTTCGATGTAACTGACTTACAGCTTCGACGTAACTGACGTACAGCTTCGATGTAGCTGACTTACAGCTTCGACGTAACTGAGTTACAGCTTCAACGTAACTGACTTACAGCTTCGACGTAACTGACTTACAGCTTCGACGTAACTGAAACAGACTTACAGCTTCGATGTAACTGACTTACAGCTTCGACGTAACTGACTTACAGTTTCGACGTAACTGACGTACAGCTTCGATGTAACTGACTTACAGCTTCGACGTAACTGACTTACAGCTTGGACGTAACTGACTTACAGCTTCGACGTAACTGAAAATACGTATTTATATTATTAACATAGCCAGCAGCCAGTGGAAAAATTAGTACACAAGTACGGAAAATATGGAATACACTTGTGGGGCTTTTTATTTCGTTTTCTTCTGTCTTAAATTAATTTCTCTTCTTCCTTTGTCTCCTAAATTTGTACAGGCTCACTGTCACTGAAAATTCAAGTTTATATTAAAAACAGTGGCATAACACACGGTGGAAAAAAAAATAACCCAAAAGTACGGAAAATATGGAATACAATTTTGGTGATTTTTGTTTCTTTTATTAAAAACAAAAAAGCAAAAACAAAAAACGAATTAATTTTGCATTCTTTCCTAATATCTTGCTGTTCTGTTATAATACTCGAAATTTTCTCCATATTAAAAAAAAACAAAAACAAACTGGATCATGAATAGAAACGTCAGAATTTGTTTATTTACGCGTCATATGAGACAATATATATATATATACGCCCATGTCAAATTAAATCCTCTATGTCTATGATATCCGTTTACTCTCTCGATCTTTTTATTTTTCATTTTTCCTCTTAAAGTTTAAAGCTATCTGGGGAAACAAGGGGGAGGAAATTTCAGACGGTTTCTTAAGTACGCATATCCGGCTGGGAACCTGATTATCCCTCCTTGGAATTTTTACTTAATTGGTGTCAGAGAATTTTAAATCCATTGAGAGAAACGAGTTCATTTTTTTCCCCTCCTGGTCTACCATATTTCATTTCTGCTACGGTAGAATCCGGTAACGCCATTTTTAAAGAGCATGCGCTGCCCTATATTTTTGGTTTCTTGAAAGTTAGGTTGTGACGTCATCCCCCCTCCCCCACCCGAACCAAGAACAAAGTACACGAAATAGGAAGTGCGAATTAAACACAATGGTATTCCGTATAAATTATTTCATTATCGTTTAATTAATTAATTCATTACCATTAAGTTTCCCAAGAAGAACAGAAGATGTGCAGATCATATATTTACCTTCAGGAACATTATAGAGCAGTGCTCAGAATGGCAGAGACAGCTGTACATTAACTTTGTTGATTTTGAAAAGGCTTTCGACAGCATACACAGGGACAGCCTATGGAAAATTCCGTTGGCTTATGGAATTCCCAGCCGCAGTGTTTCCATTATAAAAAGCCTCTATTCTAACTTTACGTGCAGTGTTGGATCGAGTAATGTAACTTTCGAAGTGAAAACAGGAGTACGACAGGGATGCCCCTTATCAACAACATTATTTTTGACAGCCATAGATTGGGTGATGCGCCAGACAACAGAGGGCAGTCCAAGAGGAATTAGATGAACACCGTTTTCTACACTGGAAGACCTGGAATATGCAGATGACATTGCACTACTCGCGCATTCACATCAACACATTCAAGACAAAACCGATAGACTGAATAAGTATGGCCAGCAGGTTGGCCTGAACATCAATCTGAAGAAGACAGAGGTCATGACACTAAATGTGGGCAATCCTGAGCCAATAACAGTAAGGAACCAGAAGTTAGAACAGACAGACATATTTACTTACCTAGGATGCATAGTAGCACCTGACGGCGGAACAAGCAAGAACATTAACAACAGAATGAATAAAGCGAGAACAGCCTTTGCTATTCTCAACAATATTTGGAAGTCTTCCCAGTACAGAAGAAACACCAAATTAACACTGTATGAGAGCTGTGTACTTTCTGTGCTTCTCTATGGTGCGGAATGTTGGAGAGTAACAGAGAAGGAAATGTCGAAACTGTCCTCCTTCCACACAATCTGCCTAAGGAAAATTCTCCGAATCTTTTGGCCAAACACCATCAGCAACCGAGAACTACTTATTCGGAGTAACCAGGAGGACATGCTGTTACGGTATATGATATTAACGCCGTCTGCTAAAGGTTATCAGACGTGCAATTGTAAAGGTTAAGGCATTTAATATATTGCGATAGATGTTTCAATTATTGAACGCTCCATACACGATCGATTATGACGTGTATAGCGTTGTTTGGGTCACAGTCGGTAACTAAGAAACGCTACCCTTTGTTACTTGACCGCCAAGCTGAATAGCTGCGTTTTTCTAACCTTCCAATTCAATGGCATGATATAGCCATATATATGCATTTTTTGATGGACCAGGGTCAGTCCTAGAACTCTATATGAGAGGGAAATTTATGGAGGTTAGTATTTAACTAGAATTCTCAGAAGGAGAAGAATAATCGTCAAATTCGTATGAAATATTCAGACTCGCAGTCTCACTGTCGGCAGGTAGCCATGTCTAGCTGCGCGTGCATATAGCTGTGATGTTCTGACGACAATACTGCATTGTATCCTTAAACGGACATTGACACATAACCAGCAGTCTACGTTATTGATTAATTTATGCATGACTTATATGGACTTATGTTCTACTCCTATTTGAAATGATCATCCTGTGTGTACAACTGTGAATTAAATGTATGGACTCAATGAAATGACTTATCAAATCAATCGTATTCCAAGGTTCAAGTATTGTTCGGAATCTTCCACCCCCGCATTCGCTTAATCTTCCATCGAAGGCACGTATGTGGGGACGAAAAACAACTGTTGTTAATTCGTGGGAGGTAGGGAGGATGAACCGAAATTAGATTCTGTGGCTCTCACGATGCCTGAATTGATTTCGGTCGTTTCTTAGGGCAGTTAAACGATTGCACTTTTGGAAGCCCCATTGAGGTTTGCCATTGGACTATCTGTCCAAATCTGCTGTCGTTTGACGATTTGTGTTAGCTGTACCGTTCCGTAGATAACTGGTGTATTTTATTCGTACTCAGTTAACAATTTTATTCAGTTTTGTATCATGTTCGTTAACTATTTCGTCCAGTCTCCTCTTACTATCATTTATTTTATGATTGTTAAATGTTCGTCCGTTATGAGTCCTGTGATGTCATCATTTTTTGCAGTCATTTTTTTTTGTGTACTTTGAATATTAAGTTGACCTCGGGTCAGACCTTGACCCTTCATTTGGCTTGTGACACTTCCGCTTGTTTTATTTAGTTCATAAATTCATTTTTAATTGTGAAAATGTCTTGTTTGCGTCTTAACATTGTTTGTACCCTTTAGTTGCATCATTGTTTTGTTTGTCCTCATGATATATATTAAATACTACATTAATAATATGATATTATATGCAATAATACACTTGTAATTTAATTTAATTAATTTTTTCTGATATTTAAGGTTAATATGGGACATTGCATAATTATGCAGTGATAGTCCAAGAAAGTAGCACTACAATTTATAAGAGATGCCTAGGGCATAATAATATAATATATATATTGACCAAATAAAATAATCTTATAGTCTACCTTTGAGGTAATAGACCCATTGTATATTATTTAATATACTTTTCTGGTACTAAGAGAGTGACTTAGTACATTGAACAATATAATTACTAGGAATCATACCCAACATTATTGGATATTAAGATTAATTGTGTGATGTAATTACATAATAGTTAACAGATATCATAACTATTTATGATATAGTATTATTTAGATACAATATTGTTACAAAATATTGTCTATTAGTTGAACTTAGACATTAGAGTTCAGTACTATTGTGATTATTTATATTGAATATTTCTAAGTTGAGTAAGTATAATAATTACTCTGAAGCTACTATTGACTATTTTAATCAGTAATTATCAATAATTACTTACAGATAAAAGTCAAAATGCTTACTATAGACCATTTCGTTAAAATTGGTAGGGAATATGGTTATAAATCTCAAGAACTTCGTCAGTTTGCTGAGGCAGAACTGGAAAAACATGAAAGAAAAGAAGCAGAGAAAAAAGCTGCATTAAAGAAAGAGGAAGAGGAACTAAAGGCTGCATTAAAGAAAGAGGAAGCAGAACGTGAGATGAAGCAAATTGACAAGGAAAATAGATTGAGAGAGATTGCTCAACGTGAAAGAGAAGAGCAAAGAGCAATCGCCAGACAGGAAGAAGAGAATAAATTGAAACGAGAGGAAATTATTTTACAACAAGAAATGGAATTGGCGCGTATTAAATTGGAGACAGCAAGATTACAAGCACAAAGTGCTGATGCAAACCAGAATAATAACGCACAAAATGGATCATCATCCAGCCAAACTAAACATTTCTACAACTTTAAATTACCCACTCTCAACTTGAACGTGGACGACCTTTCATCGTTCCTGTCACGTTTTGAACAGACTTGCAAAACAAACCATTTGCCTGAAGAGTCATGGGTACTCAAGTTAAATGAATTCTTGGTTGGAGAACCATTGACGGCTTCTCAAAATGCTGACCCATCAATAGCAAATAACTACGGTGCTATTAAGTCCTTGCTTTTACGAAGGTTTCACCTGGACGAGGAACACTGTAGGTTGAAATTTAAGGGAATTTTACCTGAATCTCCAAAAGATTTTGCAGGATTCATTGCGAACATACGCAATACATTTAATAGATGGGTTGAACTGGCAGAAGTCAACAAATCATACGACAAATTAGTTGATTTACTACTACGGGATAAGGTATTATCTTCGGTTAGCCAGCCATTTTTTGCATATTTGCAGGAGCGTAAACCAGGTACTATGGACGAGTTAGAAAAAATTTCTTTAAACTACTGTTCGGCACATCCGAATGCAACCATTTCTAACTCCTCATTAAGAGAACCTCTACCTGTGGCGTCTAATATGGCCTACAATCATAATAACAAACAAAGACATCACAGTGTAGACAGAAGCAGGTTCCAAAGAAATCACAATGTTAACTTTCAGAAGGGACATAATAATGATTTCAACAATAAAAATGAGTTCAACAGAGGTAGATCACGAGATAGAAATTATTCACCTCAAACAAACTACCACAATGGTCAACATAACACTAATTATAATCGATCACATACTCCCAATAATAATAGTAACTGGAATGGTAATAATCATGGCTCGAGACATCGAGATAATAGTTACTATAGAGGACGACGAGATAATTCTAACAATTATACTCGGAATCGATCTCATTCTCGGGGATCATCTCATTACAACCATAATACAGGGGCGGCAGTTACAAATAATACTACCCCTATAGCTCAGGTCCCACTTGACAATAATACAACACAGTCTTCTGCTGCATGTTTTGCTATTAATTATAATGTGGCAAATAGTTGCCAACAATGCAATCTTATTTTTCAGAAGGCGAAAGAAACAGTGCTTAACTGCGGACATATTACACCAGAGGTAGGTCTTGCAGTCAACGATGGAACAGGCCTACTAATTTTTAACAGGGGATTAGTTAATGGATCCGTCGTCTCAGTGCTGAGGGATTCAGGATCCACAACGATTGGTGTACGACAGTCGCTGGTACATCCTAGCTGTGCAACAGGGGAATATGTCCGTTGCATGACTTTTGGGGGAACTATTGAGTTTTACCCCACAGCTATTATTCATGTTAACACACCTTTTTTTCAGGGAACGTAAAAGTATGTATGCTAAAAAAGCCTATAGCTGATCTGATGGTAGGACGCATACATGGGAGTAAAGATTGCACTCCTAAAGAAATTAATGATTGGGAGAAAAAAATTTGCATTCTTTTAGCAACGCTAACGCTGTTGTTGATATGGCTACACTTCGTGCCAACAACATAAATACATGTGGCACAGCAGTTTCCAACTTCACTCTCAGTACTATCCTGGAAATTGATGAAGATGATAGATCTATTGGACAACATACTAAGGATATAACTGATCCTAATAAAACTGTTGACGTTGTCAACATTGACAAAAACATTATGAGGAAGAATAATAGGTTAAATAATAATGCTGGACTTAAAAGGAAACATAAAGTTAACACAAATAATTATGATGAAAAAGTTTTTACTTTGCCCAGCAAGGACATGTCTACGACATGTAGGAAACTTAATACCTTTGGTGATGATAGGTATCATCCTCAGTCCAGTCAGGATGATACGACATCCAACAGAAAGACAATGTCGGTGTTGAAAGGGAAGGTTAATTCTTTGACAAAGAATACATATCATCATTGTCCACTATTTCGTGACAATGATACTACATATATTGGGAAAAGTGCGTATTCTCGCACAGTGTTAGTGCGAAATCTGCCGCAGGATACTACCTGGCAGGCACTTAGAATTTTTTTGATTATACAGCAAACGTTAAGTTTGTTCGTCTTCTGCCATCATGCAATGGGCAGAATAGACAGGCGATGGTTACATTTCGTAACAATCGAGACGCTCGTTGGGTAATCGAGCGTGATAATGGTGTTTATTTTCATCACCGTTATCTAAAGTTACAATTAGTACCTGATTCTGCGCCACGCAGATAATGGTGTACGCTCACCCTTTTGTCTTATTTCTTGATGACTCAGCTCTAGTCAGTCATCATTTCTTTTCCTTATTGGTCATTTATTCTTATACGTCTTAGATATCAAGGGACACAAAAAGATATTTCATATTAACATGCTCAAGCAATTTCATACACGTCCTGAACACTTACAGTCAATTTTTCATGAACTAGATGACAACACAGTATCTACTTGTTATTATTCTAACTTATCTGTCATCCAGGAAGAAGAATCTTCTTTTCCTGAGGTACAGTTACCGTTACCGGTACCAGTAGTTCAACCTACTGAATCTTGGCGGGATGTAACCATCTCTTCAACGGTTACACCGCAACAGCGTCTACAGATTGCTAATCTATTACAATCTTATCCAGATGTATTGACCGACGTCCCGGGTCGCACATCGGCTATCAGTCATGACATTACTCTCAATGATGATACACCTATTCGTGTACATCCCTATTCTGTTCCTTTACATTTCCTTGCTAAAACTACTAAGGAACTTGAACAGATGTTGTCTCTGGGAATCATTGAGACTAGTAATTCGCCATTCTCTTCTCCATTAGTGATTGTCCGGAAGAAGGACAATAACATCAGACTATGTGTTGATTATAGAAAATTAAATGCTAAGACTATAGTTGACAGCGAACCACATCCACTTATCGACGACTTACTGCCACGTCTATCCAACGCAACTATATTTAGTAAGATAGACTTAACTAAAGGTTATTGGCAGATACCACTGACCGAAAAGGCTAAGTACTACACCGCATTTTCCACTCCACAAGGTCTATACCAGTGGAATGTGATGCCTTTTGGGCTTGTTAATGCGCCAGCTACCTTCATTCGCCTGATGCGACAAATTTTATCAGGTAGACCAGACGTTATTACATATATTGACGACATATGCTTGTTTAGTTCGTCGTTTGAGGAACATGTTTCGGGACTTAGATATGTTTTCGACACTCTAAGGAATTATCATCTAACTGCTAAACCTACAAAGGTGCAAATCGCGTGTAATGAGATAACCTTTTTGGGACATATCATTGGATCGGGATATATCCGAACGTTACCTGTACAGTCTCCAAAATTCTAAACATAGCAGTTCCTCAGACGAAGAAACAGGTCAGGAGTTTGTTAGGACTTGTTCAATATTACAGTAGATTCATACCAAACTTGTCATCCATCACGGCTGTATTGTCTTCATTGTTAAAAAAAGACATGCCGGTGAAGGTGACATGGACTGGTACATGCAATGAAACTTTCAACAAAATTATAAATTTGTTCTCGCATGAACCAATTTTAAGACTTCCCGATGCTTCCAAAAGATTTTTCTTACGAACAGATGCTAGTAACTACGGCATTGGTGCATGCCTGCTCCAGAACCATGATGGCATTCTACATCCTACCTTATATATTTCAAGAAAGCTAAAGCCGGCAGAAACAAAGTATTCCACAGTGGACAAGGAACTTTTATCTGTGATATGGGCAATAACTAAACTTGAAAAGTTCTTGCTTGGTGCTCCCTTCACCATACAGACGGACCAACGTGCTGTAGCATCCTTGCATCGATCTAATCATAAAAGCCAGAAACTCGCCAGATATGCAATCATCCTACAGCCATTTGAATTCTCCATTGAACATATTCCTGGCACTGAAAACATTGTGGCGGATGCGTTGTCACGTAATCCTATTGACGACGAATAATCAACATTAACATTCCTAAAACATATCAACTATAAGGGAACTAACCTTGCCTTCAATTTAAACTTTATAAACACTATATGCATCACAGAATTGAACTAAAAGACAATCAAGGTATACATATTGACATTGAAACTTCGTCTAACGTCCATACACGATATATGAATATTCGTTGAACAATCATGGAACAATATCTGACGACAAGTCGAACTTATTATCCTATGTGCACTTAATTCTTGGATGCTGGGATAAATGACATTTCTTTCCAACGTAAACGTTTGAACATTTTTGCCTAAAAGAATTCATCAGGATCAAGACTACGGATGGATCATCATATCCTATACTAATTAATTAGTTAACTTAACTTCTTAATTGAATTATTATCAATAAAATGAAATGTGAGAAAAAAATGAAATGAAAGAACAAAAAAAGAGAACGAAATATAAAAAGAAGAAATTATGAAAAGAGAAAATAAATCTCACACAAGTATTAGATTAATATTTTTTTTAAATGTACCTATACATTATTTAGTTAGTTAAATTAGATAGTTATTATTCACTAACACTTAACACACACAATTAAGTTAAACTTATATTCGAATTTCTTTCTATTTCTTCTCACTTATTTTGTTTTTTCTTCTCTCATAACATCGCGTTACATTAGAATCTTAATAATTTAACTCTTAGTTTAATTAATTAATTTAATTTTAATTAGTCAAATTAATTCCTATATGACATACTAATACGACAGACCTTACTTTAATTTAATTCTATCATTCACTATTAACATTGGACATTTATTTAGTTGATATAATAATATGTATAATATTGATATATAATGTGATTAATGTTAGATGACTATGACAAATAGTTAGTTGACATGACCGCAACACGGTTCTACTCAGAACATCGTCGGCCATATGTCACAATTGTGTTAAATTTTTTTGAAAAATTGTTAAGTCGGATAGATCTTGAAAAAAAATCTATCGATTTTTTTTTCCCCGGTGTACAGGGAATTGTTACGGTATATGATATTAACGCCGTCTGCTAAAGGTTATCAGACGTGCAATTGTAAAGGTTAAGGCATTTAATATATTGCGATAGATGTTTCAATTATTGAACGCTCCATACACGATCGATTATGACGTGTATAGCGTTGTTTGGGTCACAGTCGGTAACTAAGAAACGCTACCCTTTGTTACTTGACCGCCAAGCTGAATAGCTGCGTTTTTCTAACCTTCCAATTCAATGGCATGATATAGCCATTTATATATGCATTTTTTGATGGACCAGGGTCAGTCCTAGAACTCTATATGAGAGGGAAATTTATGGAGGTTAGTATTTAACTAGAATTCTCAGAAGGAGAAGAATAATCGTCAAATTCGTATGAAATATTCAGACTCGCAGTCTCACTGTCGGCAGGTAGCCATGTCTAGCTGCGCGTGCATATAGCTGTGATGTTCTGACGACAATACTGCATTGTATCCTTAAACGGACATTGACACATAACCAGCAGTCTACGTTATTGATTAATTTATGCATGACTTATATGGACTTATGTTCTACTCCTATTTGAAATGATCATCCTGTGTGTACAACTGTGAATTAAATGTATGGATTCAATGAAATGACTTATCAAATCAATCGTATTCCAAGGTTCAAGTATTGTTCGGAATCTTCCACCCCCGCATTCGCTTAATCTTCCATCGAAGGCACGATGCACTATCACTGAATGAAAAAACTAACATATCAAAGAAAAAACAATGGCCAGAAATTTATAATTGTTTTATTCATATCACAAGGAACATTGTTCAGAGCAAACCACCATGCAACACATGCACACTATCATAGCTTTGGCGGTTGGCGGTTAAAGATCAAAGAAAGAAGAAGTTTCCCAAGGTGTATCTGCATTAGGGCCGGATTAAGAATTCGGATGCCCTAGGCTATTAAGATATTTTGGGGCCCCTCTCCAATCTTCTTAAAGGTAAAACTAGAAAAAAAAAAAGAACTAATGGATTTCAGATACATGTTTTTATTAATATATAATCTTCAGGTGGCTGGTCTGGAACAGACATTGGCGATCATGACCCTCCAATTTTCTCTGTCTTTTGATAGTCTAATGAGGTTGTTGTGGCCCATGCTGTTGTTTGTTGCCCAGTTGTTTAAGCTTTCCACATACATCTTTCTCTGCCTTCCTCTTCCTCTCCTACCTGGTATTTTCCCACATAAGACTAATTCCTCCATTCCTCCTCTTCTGTTAATATGTCCCATAAATTTCATTTGTCCTTTTCCTGATGGTTTTGATGAGCGATCTATTGACAGCTCCGGGTGTTAATAGATCGCTCATCAAAACCATCAGGAAAAGACACATGAAATACCTCGGCATTTGTTTTCTTTTCTGTCCACGATATTCTCAGTATCCTTCTCAAAAACCACATTTCCGCTGCCTCTAGTTTTTTCACCATTTGGTTACTCATTGTCCAACATTCGCATCCATAATAATATGTAAAAAAAAAAAAAAAAAAGTGTTCGTTACAGCCCCTAGATTTTTTTTATTAAGGTAGTGGAGCCCCTACATAGAAAATGTAATTAAATAAAAAAAAAAAACATGAAGAAAGCGAAGGTGGAAGTAACTAATAAACTAACTGTTGTACTTATACTATTACCCTGCACGCACGAGCCCACTAACGTGCACGCGCCATTGCTGTAGAGCTGTGTGCGTTATGACTCCGTTGTTTTTTTTTTATCGCGGAAGGTCTTCTTTAAGCCTGGGGCCCGAGGCCCATGTCTTGTGGGCCTAATGAATAATCCGGCGCTGATTTGCCTTCAACAGACTCACGCCAAGTCCTTCTAACTGATACCACCAGTTCGTTCTTTCCACGTATTCCAAATCTTTTTATATGCGTCTCCAGTTATCGTCTTGGTGTATTTTTCAGTCTCCTACCACTTTTACCCTGGGGGTGCCAGAAAAAGGACTGCCTTGTAAGGCTATAAACATGTTTCTTCAATGTGTATCGTGTTGTTTCGTGGCTTTTATTTATATTATTTACTTATTTCTTTCATAGTTTACGTTTTGTCCTCATTCTTCATATTTCCTTTTTTGTCCATTAATTCGCTCATACTGGTTTTCTTTCTTTCTTTTTTTCTTTCTGTTATTTTCTTTCTGATATTTTCTTTCTTTCTTTCTTTTTTCATTTTTTTCTTTCTATCTCTCTGTTATTTTCTTTCTGTTTCTTTCTTTCTTTCTATTATTTTCTTTTTGTTCCTGCCTTTTTGCTATTTTTTTTTTTTTTCTCTTACTGATTCAACTGTACCATACAGGCATAATTTTTGTATAGGTTTCCGGCTCAGTGCGAAGAATGGGAACTTACATGTTGTAAAACGTATTTTCCTGAGAGAGAATTATCACCAGATCGATTATTTACTTATTCTCTTGTTACGAGTAAGTCACCCGCCAAAACATGGCGATAAATAATTGCGTAGTGCTCTGTCTGTTGTAGGCCCTGATGACGACACTAATTTTCCTCAGGTCCTTTATCTGGAAACATTGGTTATAAAGCTATGAAGGAACCGGTCCAAAATGGCATAGGGAAAAAAGTGAAAACCAAGCCATTGGACTGAAATTAGACTAACTAATTAACAGTTTAAAAATAAAATTCACAGCACGTTTTGTAAACGTCCGGATATCTTTTAAAATTTTGCCTTGGGACGTATTTAAAAAAATGGATGAGGACGACGTGGAAAGAGCTGGAGCAGATGGCACATGACAGGAGGACTTGGCATGTCGTCGATGTACTGCTTTATTCCATCTACACTTTAACATGTCTTGAAAAAAAAAGCGCGTTCAAAGTTTTTGGGTTAGTAGTGGGAAAGATGGAGATATCACATTAAAATGAAATTGTGTATAATGATCCAAACTGTTAACTGTAAGATTTTGTGTAGGTAAAGGCTTGGTTTGGTTTGGTTTGGTTTGGTTCGGTTTGGTTTGGGGTTTTAAGGACTATTTTCATTGCCCATGGACAACTCCATTAGTGCTCCGATCTCCTCCCCTAGATCAAACAAGGAGGATCTCAGCGCAGTGCACGAACTCCGTAGCACCGGCGAGAATCCCAATGTGTGTATATAATGTATAGGAATCACTTACTTACTTACTTAGTCGTTCCCCTTCTACCGAGAGGTGTAGAGGTCACACATTCTATAAATATGTTTGTGGTGTAGGTAAAGCATGCCGTTACACGCCCATTGAGGCATATCGGGAATTTGATGTTAAGCCCATATTTTCTCGACCATCGGCACACTAGGGGTAATGTGGTCAGCATCACGCCGGCTGCCTTAACCTTCCCAGAAGTTGCTCTGGTACCCAATTCATGAGGCGGGGTCGACCCAGGAGCCATTTATGGTTCTGAAAAAATCCTACCTCAACTGGGGATCGAACCATAGACCGCAGAGCTAGGAAGCCAGTGTACTAACCACTGAGCTAACACGGCTATATAAGATTTTGTGTAGGATGATAGATTAAATTTTATGACGTCGATTTATGACCTCGGGTCAATTTTTACCAAAAGTGGAGATGAAATAAAGTAATACTTAGGCGACGATGTGTTTGTTGAAGGCCTACACTCCTTGGGGAGCTAAGGGGTATTGATTGATTGGTTGATTGACGTATTAAAAATCACGCAATAAAAATAAACCTTTTGTTACTCCATCTCCAAATCATTATTAAGGGATTATCGACTTTAGCAACTAAATCGATATACTGCAAATGTAACTAATAGCATTCATTATCTACTGCTAAGATACTTATATAAGATACTTATTCATATTCACCCCTAATACAAAATGGGGAATATTTAAGAAATTATGTCCAAAAATCAAACATTTGCAATTATTAAGGATGGTAACACAGTACGCATTCTGTCAGTTGGCACGCTCGTAATTTTGCCGTGAAAAGATTGCACGTTTAGTTGGAAATTTTGTTAAGGGAACACGGTGATAGATGTAAGTCGGTTATTTAATCAAGGAATTCCATCTGCGTATACGTATTTTCTGTCGTGTCCATTCTGATGTTACCTGCAAGTACTAACTGAGAAATGTTACCTTTACAATATGTCCAAACATTATCTATTGTCACGTCTATTGTTACCTTTACATGTCCAAATCCTCTCTATTGTAACGTCTACAATTATCTTTAAAATATTTCCAAACACACTTTATTATGACGTCTAATGCAACCTTTACAATATGTCCAAACACTATCTATTGTGACGTCTAATGTTACCTTTACAATGTGTCCAAATACTATCTATTGTGACGTGTAATGTTACTTTTACAATGTGTCCAAACACTGTCTTTTGTGACGTCTAATGTTACCTTTGCAATTTGTCCAAACACTATCTATTGTGACGTCTAAAGTTACCTTTAGAATGTTCCCAATCACTATTTATTGTGACGTCTAATGTTACCTTTAGAATGTGTCCAAACACTATCTATTGTGACGTCTAATGTTACCTTTACAATGTGTCCAAACACTACCGTAAAATCTCGCGTATAATACGCACAATTTTTACTCATTTTTGCCCGCTAAAACTCGGGTGCGTATTATACGCGAATACTAAAAAATACGTAATTTTCGATATCGAAAGTAACCTACATTGGAAAGCCTGTCAAGTTTTTGTCACAATGTGAGAGTGAAAATGGCGCAAAATTGAATGTGCCATGTGTTTTCTTATGTGTCAGACATTGTTGCAAAACGCATTTCGCACTCTTGGTCTTCAATCTGTTTTGATATTAAGCTTGGTTGTGAAGTTTGTCATTTGATTATTTTAAGCCCTAAAAATGAATTCGAGAAAATGTTGTACAGCAGCAGATGCAGAATCTAACGGCAATCGGGCAGCAAGTCGACATTTTTCCTTTAACGAGTGCAACATTCGATTATGACGAAAAAACAAAGAGGCGCTGCAAGTGTTGCCTAGTAAGAAAAAGGCGAATCGTGGGTCACCACCAGATCTTCCAGACCTAGAAAAAAACATTATTGGAGTGGGTAGTGGATAGAAGGCAACAAGGCATCGGTGTTTCATGCATTGAAATCCGACTTAAAGCTCTGGAACTTAAAAAATATCGTACAGGCACAACAGCATTTAAAGCGTCATATGGATGGGCAGTTCGTTTTATGAAGCGACATGGTCTTTCAGTTCGTCGAAGAATTACTATCGCGCAGCATCTTCCATCTTCTTTCAGTTTTTTAACTAATGTTTCATAAAATAAAATCTTGAAAAATTATTGTGCGTTTTATACACGAATTTCCAATATACCAGAAAATTGTGGGCTAAATCAAGCATGCGTATTATACACGAGTGCGTATTATACGCGAGATTTTACGGTATCTATTGCGACGAAATAATGTTACCTGTACAATGTGTCCAAACACTATCTATTGTGCCGTATAATGTTACCTTTACAATGCGTCCAAACGCTGTCTATTGTGACGTCTAATGTTACCTTTACAATGCGTCCAAACGCTGTCTATTTTGAAGTCTAGTGTTACCTGTACAAAATGTCCTAACACTTTCTATTGTGAAGTCTAATGTTACCTTTTCATTATGTCACTATGTCCAAACATTATCTGTTGTGACGTTTATTGTTACCTTTACAATATGTCCAAACACTCACTATTTGATTCTAATGTTACCTTTACAATATGTCAGTTACGGCTTAGTTGTGACGAATACAAATACGACAGTCGATCTTGTAGAGTACATCGGGCTATGTAACGCAAATGATAATGGGCAGTCATTCAGGACAAATCTGATAGGTACAACATGAGCCGGCAAGTGGCAGGTCCACAGTAAACATGGCAAAAGTTTATTGTCATAAAACTGGCTCCATCAAGTAATAATATATGTGGCAAGGAAGAATGTATCAACAATGTAGTTCTTCATAGTCAGTCTTCTGTCCATAAATCTCAATCATAGGCATCTTATAATAAGGGGCAATGAAATACAATACAATCTTCTCCTCTCCTTAATTAATTCTGGCCGTTGTGTCTAGAGGTTCGTGTAGACCACTAGGGCCAAAGCAGAAATATTCATGACAAAATCTTATTTGAAAAAATACTTACTGGATATGGTAATAACTTCTGGGTAAGTTAATGTACCATCGTGCATAATATCAAGTAAGTGGCGGCCTCCGAAATAATAATGCCACTGAACATCAGAATACAATGTCTCCACAATCTTAAGGAGCTTGAAAAAAGGTATGTCTACTCCAGACGACTGAAAAATACGAAAGGCCAAGACCGTTAGAATGCAAAAGCGCGTGATATATTACGTCATGAGTGACCGGTGACGTAGCAAGTTATGCGCCGTTCAATATAAGTGAACAATCGTACACAAAAACTGACTTTACTACAGACAGCTATATCTCCACAAATCAAAGGATATATGCCTGCGTGTAGCAACAAATTATAACATATTAATTTTATCCTTAACAATGTCCTAAAACTATCTATTGTGACGTCTAAAGTTACCTTTACAATGTGTCCAAACACTATTGTAACGTGTAATATAAGGATCCCGTTACACGCCCATTGAGGCATATTGTGTTAGGCCCATATTTTCTTGACCATCGGCACACTAGGGGTGACGTGGTCAACATCACGCTGGCCGCCTTAACCTTCCCGGAGTTGCTCTGGTACCCAGTTGGGGCTGGGTCGACCCAGGAGCCGTTTGCGGCCTAAAAAAATCCCACCTCATCTGGGGATCGAACCATAGACCACTGAGCTAGGAAGCCAGTGCACTAACCACTATACTACCGCGGCTCCCAACGTGTAATATACCTTTGCAATATGTCAAAACCCTTTCAATGTAAATTCTAGGGCAGGGTCAACAGAAATAGTGTACATGTACATCTTACATGACAAATAATAAAAACTAACAGCAAATCACTGACATATTTTTTATTCTTTCGATTTTTGTTTTGTATTTTGTTTATGTTTTTTATCACTTTTCCCTCACTCTGTTTTCCAGTCCTTGTTTTCATTATTTGTAATTTTTTGCTTTTAATGTACCATCCACTTCCGCTTTCCGGTTTAGTGGCAGCCATCTTTGCTCCAACATTGCACAAGACAAGGGAGTATTTTTCTCTTATTTTTATAGTTTCATGTTCTCCACTTAATTCTCGCTTTCTTTCCCTCCTGTCTCTTGTTTGTCTGTCCCTGACGAAGGCCTTGTGGCCGCAACGTAGGTTTTTCTTGTCCTTTCTCTTTGTAAGACGTAATACTATTTGTGTGTTTTTGTAAAATTCTTTTTCATTCTACCGTTTTACCCCCGTCTTACGGCAGTTCTCATATACTCATAACATATTGACGAAGACAATTTTTTATGTCTATCTGGCACATTACTATTGTATGGCTTTGAAACACAGAGAACAACAAAAACGAAAACCAAAAAGCTACAGACTTTCAGAAATGGGTGCTAGCGTAGAATCCATTCGTGAAAGTCTGTTGCTTTTTGGTTGTTATTTTTGTTGTTCACCATTTTCACAGCCTACTGACTGTCTTGACATTTGAATTACAAGTTCTGCTTTTTCTTGGTTGGACCTGCTTTCTTTTGTTCTCCGTGTATTTCCCAATGTAATGAAAGCTCATGTAGCCTTTTGTATTCTTGCTTCGATAAAATTGTCTGTCTCTCCAACAGTATGTATATTTTTGCCGATTATTGCTTTTACCCCGCATGTTTTTTTTTTAAACAGGGGACACAGTATACCAAATACCTAACCCAAACGTGGTTCACGTAAAGTTGTTATCATTAGAGCAAAATATTGAAATTTATAAAGTGCCACGATATGGCATGATCCATAGAGAGTCGCGACAAAGAAGCTAGAACAGAGAAACAACAAATAACGAAAGGACAGAAGAAAGAATTGGGGGACATTGTATTCTTGCTTCGATAAAATTGTCTGTCTCTCCAACAGTATGTATATTTTTGCCGATTATTGCTTTTACCCCGCATGTTTTTTTTTTTTAAACAGGGGACACAGTATACCAAATACCTAACCCAAACGTGGTTCACGTAAAGTTGTTATCATTAGAGCAAAATATTGAAATTTATAAAGTGCCACGATATGGCATGATCCATAGAGAGTCGCGACAAAGAAGCTAGAACAGAGAAACAACAAATAACGAAAGGACAGAAGAAAGAATTGGGGGACATGATGGCATTGACACCTTAGACAAAACAAAAAAAAAGGGTTATTTAGATTGGAGTTGTTTATGAAAATTCGAGGGGAAAAAACCAAACAAATATCAAATTGATATTTCGAAATACGGTCCATAGCGAATTCATCTAGTGCTAAGACAATACAGTGTACATCGGCAATTTACATAGAAAATTGTCAATAACCTTTGCTATGATTTCCCATGTGTAGTCTTAGCACTGGTGCTAGAACCCATTTTTACATCCCACTTCATATAGCACCTTCTTGATTGCTACAGCATTTTTGAGCTGTGGGAAATGTTGAACGGACTGTTCATTGATGCGTCCCAAACACGGACACAATTACAAATTGTGGTTGACCTTTCGGTGTGCACACAAAACTAAGTTTCCAGGCTACCTGGGAATTGTTTCAATTGCATTAAAATTGTGTTAATGTTTAACCCTGTTTCGTCAGAATTATGTTCAGAGGTATGGAAATATACCAGATGCTTTAGTTGGGTAGTGCTTTGGAATTCATGAGGGTCTCTGAAGAGGCTGAGAAAGAATAGGTCTACTGCCTCATTAGGCATGAAGTCGGAGTCGCTAAAAGGTATGGCGTCCGCTTCGGATTCTAAAGGTACCAGGCTCGATTCCCTGTAGAGGGAATAGAAGGTATGACATTTTTTGTTTTCAGAACTAGTGGTACTGTCACATAATTTGGGTCGATCTCTTGTCCGCTCCGGCAGTATTTAGCTACCTTTGTTGAGCGTACTGGATTACATGCATTATTCAGCTGTTGACGCAGTTTAGCTCCCTACCTTCCAAAAGGTAATTGGTAACTTCGAGTCATTGTTTACACTTCTTCCCGTAATAATTCGTCATGTCTGTTTACCTGTTCGTCCCTGCTGAAAGAGTAGACGGATGATGCAATCGTGATCGACAGTAATGTTGGTAAAATTCTCGTGTACCAGACATTGGGCGCCGGATTCACACGGAAATGGCCAAGCGAGCTCGCTTGTCGCTGATATGGCTAGTGTGACCTTCTAATTACTGTTGTGCAGAGTCACAGCCCAGATGGTCAAACGAGGGTCGGTGTTTGCACAAGTACCGGGCGATAGATTATCCGTCTGCGGACATATTACAGGCATGCACCTTAAAGACGGAATGTTGTAATCGGATTGTTACGAAGACATTATTTGTGATAATGTAGGGAATTGTAGTGGTATTCATTACCGAAAATTGACGGAAATGCCAATTTCATGTTTGGAAAGTTACCTTTTAAATAGCACGCAGAATTTTCCTATGAGGACAATTTTTGAACAAACGCCATCAAACCACACATAATTGAAACTATTGGCCAGCTTTCGAGATGTAAACATAACAACATTTCTGATTGGAGCCTGGTCTAATAGTAAACGTTGGACGAAAGTTGTAATATAACCTGACATTTTAGTCGGTTGAAAGCACTGTGAAATTCAACTCGTCAAGAGAGCAGCTAAACAGCCAGAGTAAAGAATAGGATCAGAATTCCATTTATTGGACTGGACCTTGCTTGAGCATCTTGAAGACTTATATCCCAGGAAAACTTTTATTAACACGGAAACCAGAATCCTAGGAATCTGAACACGAAGTCAGAGTGGGAACGTATTGTAAAGTGACACCTCAGAACACGTGGATGAGTTATCTTGAACAAGTTGTCTAACCATTTTTCTGCGCCAGAAGCCAGTCTGTATACCCAAAAGAGATTTTTGGGTAAGTTGTACATTTATAATACTATATTTTGCATTATTAACACGTGACATAATATGTATATATTGACATGTGAATATTAATATGTGAAAATTGCTAGTGGATGTCCAAGTCAAACGAGGCTGGCAATCTCAGCATGTAGAATGATGATTTCATGAACCACCTCTGCAAGGGCTGGTAACTGCTTTACGCGAGTTTCGTATAGAGCACCAAAAGCAGAGGTAGTCCCAAGTTCCATATGGAGCAGTAAGTGAATGATGAGAGAAATGATATACATACTTATTATATTGTTAACCTTTTCAACCAGTGTAGAGGTAAATGTAAACCTATTCAATCTAAATATAATGAAAGTTTTTGCTCAATGGGGTTAAAATTAATTATCAGAGAGGGTAAAGTTCTGAGGTAGATGGGATGGTGGAATGAAAAGAGGGGCACATTAGTCTGTATCAGGAAAACTCAATACTCAAGAAGGTATTTGTAATCTTATTTTGAGAAACTAGTCGGTGGTACCAATTGAGGGTACTATCTCTGGAACAAGTGAGAGTATAAGTGGCCTGAAGTCGACGTTAGACACCGTCATCAGATGGGTCTTATAGAGACTGGACCAGTTTTGTGATTACTCCTTGATACATCTTGGAACGTGTCACAACTTTCAGACGTGACCAGTGACGAGAGTGAGCCAGTCATCTATCTGTAAAGAACCAAACATCAGCGGGAGCAGAAACCATCAACCTATTGGCAGCTAAGTACAGACTTAACAGCTGTCAAGTGAACTGTCCATTTTTCGAAAACCATAACATCACCCTGTGATGATTACTGTTTTAAAAGAATTATTCATTTTTAAACTGTTAATCATAATTGATTATTATATTTGTTATTTGTTTATATACACATTTAAAGTTGATTTAATCATTTTGAATGCACTGCACCCCTATGTCTCAGTCATCTTAAATACACTTAAACAGAGCTACTAAATTAAGATTTCATTGAATTAAATCAGCTGGGGGCTTGAACGAGCAAATTTAATCAAATAACCCTTCTTCCAATGGCTTCCTAGCTCAGTGGTCTATAGTTCGATCCCCAGTTGAGGTGGGATTTTTTTAGGCCGCAAACGGCTCTTGGGTCGACCCAGCATCATAAATTGGGTACCAGAGCAACTTCTGTGAAGGTTAAGGCGGCCGGCGTGATGCTGACCACATCACCCCTAGTGCTGATGGTCGAGAAAATATAGGCCTAACACCATACTCCCAATATGCCTCAATGGGCGTGTAACGAGATCCTTTTAACCCATCTTCACAAAAGGCGGCGGTCAGATACAAAGTTAACGTGCTCAGATTCATTCAGCATTGCTCTTGACTTCTGAAATATCTTGTGAACACAACCTCGAGATAGAAGCATCATTATCCTTCTATCTACAAATTTGCCAAGAGTAATCTTGTGTGAAGGTAGACACCTTTGAAGACCCACATTAGATACTCTAGGTTTTGGCCACTGTTGGACCACTACTGCAGAGCAAAGTGGAGGAAACCCGTGATAGGTAATAATGATGTCATACTCCCCCTTCCTCCCTCCCCCATCTCCTGGGTAGTGAGGTCGGATGCTTAACCTTCTCGGATAAGGGCGAAAAAATAGGAGGTTCCGTGTGCAAGTTGCGCTCGTTAAAAATCGCACGGCAGTTGCAACTCGTAAAGAGTAGGGCATAAGGCCGCTGCCCTGGCAAAATTTTAAAAAACTAGAAACAACCTACTCACGACAAAAACATTTATAGAATGTGTTGTTATATACACACATTGGGATTCTCGCCAGTGCTACGGATTTCGTGCAATGTGCTGAGATCCTCCTTATGTGATTTAAGGGAGGAGATCGGAGCACTGATTGAATTGGCTATGTTCAATGAAGATAGTCCTAAAAACCAAACCCAAACCTTAGACATGTCGTAAGGGACGGACTTAAATGAGGTTCAGCTTTGGGTTTACATCCTCGTTATTTGAAACAAATTGCAGCAGAAACAATCACTCCGTGAGAACCTGAGTGTTTTGATGTACATTTTCTGAAAAGGGGCCCGCGGCAATAGTGGGCCCATGCTCCAGTGGGAGCGAAATTGGAAGTGAATGAGCATTGAAAGTGTAATGAGCCATTGGAAGTGAATGATCCATTGAAAGTAAGTGAACCATTGGAAGTGAGTGAGCCATTGGAAGTGAATGAGCCATTGGAAGTGAATGAGCCATTTAAGTGAGGTCATGAATGTGTGATATGTTCTTGTTGATTATAATCTTTATGTGTTTGATGCGGACGATATATCACATAGGGTAAGGAAAAGGAAAATTGAGAGTGATACAGAAGGTAATCCGCTTGCCAGAAACGTCTTTTCTGCCGTTATTAAACACGTCTTTTAGCTCCCTTTGATTCTTGACACTCTTAAAACGGAACCATTATAGCATAATTTTCAAGTATAGCCAGCCCTTTTGCCCTATCCAACACAGTAATTTAGATTTCTTTCGGGTATCCTTCCACTTACATAAAAAAATAAAAGATTTAAGCGTAAAATACTTTGCCATACTTTGGTATATAACTTTGCTGTTGCGTTAGGGAAGGAAATGGCAGCGAGGACGGGAGCTGGATATCTCTCTTCTCGATGCTGCACCTAGTATAGTAAAGTCTCTAACACTCACTCACCTATAGCAGTATCTCCTATGGGACTACCTGTACCTTTTACACCTGATATCAGAAAAAATTTTTTTATTCAGGTTTGTTTCCGTAGCCTTTGACTATCGCCGGTCTTTCTATGAAGCAGCAGGTGGTTTTCCTCCTGGATGAATTGCAATCAAATGTTTACGAGCTTCATCGACCTGGAGCCTTCTGGTGTTAGGGTGCAAGAGACCCGTTGCTTCTTCTCCTATTAGTTAAAACGGTCCCGCCACAGGACGAACTGGAGCTGACATTTTGCTATCATAGACCATATTTTGCTATCATAGACCACATTTTGCTATCATAGACCACATTTTGCTATCATAGACCATATTTTGCGATCATAGACCATATTTTGCGATCATAGACCATATTTTGCTATCATAGACCATATTTTGCTATCATAGACCATATTTTGCTATCATAGACCACATTTTGCTATCATAGACCATATTTTGCTATCATAGACCATATTTTGCTATCATATACCATATTTTGCGCCCGCCTTGGGAACATTTAGGAGCTGCGGTAGCGCGGTGAACTCCGCCAATGCCGGTCCCAAGCCCGGATAAAAAAGGAGGAGGGCGGCCTGCATGGAGGCCGTAAGGAGGCAGCCCCTCCACCATGCAAAGGCACAACAGGCCAATCACCTATTTGCTTTAAATCATGATTACGCGAACTACAAGAGAGAAAACCGGACTGATTCTTGTCGTGGAATATTCTAATCCACATATATAAATTAAAAGGTAAATGTAAAGCCTAACAAATAAATTTAATAAAAGAAAAGAGAAATGGTAAAAGAACAGTGCTGTCACAATGACTGTACTCGAAATCCCCCTTGTTTTCTACTGCGTCTGCAAATTGTAACGCTTTCACGTTGATAGTAAAAGCCTACTGTGTCGCGGCACGCTTTCTTCAATGAAACGTGTACTGTATTTCTTGGAAAGGCCTTGGGATATGCAAGCTGATCAATGACCTAGATTGGTATTTCATTCGTCCCATACACAGCGTAACTAAGGGACAGATAAAGCAGGGGAGAGGGGGGCGAGTGAGGGCAGGAAGCATGCAATACTAAACACGCGTCGCGCGATACACAATTGCTGCCATCACGCGTGTAAGGCCACATGCACTAACTTTTTTTCAGACGGACAGTGATAAAAACACTAACCTTCCCAGAGTTAGGTTTTAAAATCCTGAAAAACGCTTATTGGAAATATGACATTATACTGGTTTACGTTTGAAAACATTACAGTACCCAGACAGCACATCTTCGAAACAGGAGGTAGAAGAAATTGCATATTTTGAACGCAGCCACTTAGCTCTTTTAAATTTGTATATTTGGGTTCCTTAGGGCTTGCTGACAAAGAATATGTAAAACGTTACGCAAATAGTCTAGGAATTACCAAATTATAACCAAAATAAAATAGTGGGGATGCCTGACAGCATAAAATCATTTCTGCTCATAAAATTTTTTTATAACGTGTTTGAAAAAACATTACGTTACGGAAATAGCCTACCATGTAAACTCCTATTTGATTGGAGCGCAACAAATGTAAGACTAAACACGATTGGTCGGGCTATAAATACTATCTTGTGTTGTCAGGGGGAACGTGAAAAGGAGTACTTTTTTGAAAAGATGTATAGACATGGTTTCATTGGGTAGAGCTGCGAATATACTCGATTCAGAGCGTCTGTTCATTGCCACATCTTGTAATAATCCTACTAAGAAGCAGTGCGTTGAGCACCAGTGTATATTTTTTTATAAAATAAAGCCTGGGACATCGGCAGATCGGAGTTGTGCTATATTCATTGCCAGTCAACGAAACTGTTTATTATTCCATGAATTGTGGTAAGCTTGAAATATTCAATATCTTTTAATGAAAATTGAATGTAAATTGTTAATTTATGCCTGTATATATGTGTAGTTCAGTAGCAAACATGATGTAAAGCCTATAATGCTCCAGCCTGAACAGAAGGTGTCGGAGGAAAGTAAAACTGCATGGAATGGCCAAACAGTACACTGACACCTAGATGATTGACTAGAAAGAAATAATGCTGGAATTGCAGAGGCGTAGTAACCATTAGGGAGGGAAATACTGGTATAAAGTATTTCAGATGAAGCTGACAGTTGGCCTAACGCTCTGAACTCAATGTTTGTGATGTATTGTGCTCAGTGTAGAACTAGAGTATCAATTAGTTATGAAGTAGAAGGTACATCCTTCTTGTTTCAGGGACCGTGGTCTTAAAGTTATTGAGCAGCACCTGGTCAGAGCTTTGCTGAAGCCAGAGGTGGACAGCATACTCCTTGGTCCATATAGCAACCAGTGGGGTGGCTCCAGAACTCATTAAAGTAATCGAGCAGAGGAGTCCTTTACTGCAGTCATCACGAAAGATAAGAAAGTGTGGCCATGGAGCTCAACATTATGTACCCCCATCTTAAAATGACATTGTAAAAATAACATTAAGAGGGGAATTTAATTGTTTTAATACCAGGAACTGAGAACATCTCCAATACTAGTTCCAATAGAAACAAACTATTGAAGTCATGATGACAAATACCAACAGAGCTTGAACAAAACAAAACCAGTATTACCTCATATTACTACTACACAACTGACACACATAGGATACGATTAATAATATATGTCACTACAAGATTCATATTAATAAATTCTGTACATATAACTTGTAATTAAAATTGATTGTGATTCCTGGTTCCCTTTGTATTTGAATCAGGACACATATACATTCATGACAGCACTGAATACATATTGTTATTTGAAAAGTTATCAGTGACTCCTTTAAGATATTCTCATAGAGTGTTATATGTATGTGAGTGTCACAGTGTTGTCAAGTGTGGTGGAATAAATTAAATTGTTTATCTGTCTGTTGTTGTTATGACTTACACTTCATCATACTCATACCCTAGACATATAACGTAGTCATCACACTATTCCAGAATAATTCTGACTGAGGTATACATATGTGGCAGCAAGTAAGGTTATCTATAATACACTACTCTTATTAGATATAGATACCTTCACAGCTGATCTCAGTCAGTACACTAAGTCCCCTATAAATATTTATAACATCCCACTTCACCACATATATTGGGGTCTCGCTCTCGGGATTTTGAATCTTTACCTATTAAAAATATTGGGGGTAATTCACTTCAGGGAATAATAAGAATTAAAAGGTATCCTTGGGTGGAATTAAATAAGGTTGAGCTCACGGTGCCTGTGTTGTCCATTAGATATATATTTAGAGATTGAATTGTTAGTTAGACATTGTATAAACTTACCTGATAGACAATGGCGGACCTGGCCAAATTTCGATCTGCTGCTGTTCAGACTGCAAAAGAGTTAGGATTAGATGGGCAAGTTATGGTTGCCTATGTCACTACTGAATGTGACAAATTTATTGAACGCGAAGAAAGAAGGTTTGAAGCCGAAAGAAAGTTAGAGGCTGAAAGGGAAATTAAGAAGTTACAATTTGAGGCTGAGGCTGAGACTAAGAGGTTGCAGATTGAGGCTGAGGCTAAGAAATTGGAAGCAGAAAGAGAAGACAAAAGATTGGCTGCAGAAAGGGAAGAGAAGAAATTAGCTGCAGAAAGAGAAGACAAAAGATTGGCTGCAGAAAGGGAAGAGAAGAAATTAGCTGCAGAAAGGGAATAGAAGAAATTAGCTGCAGAAAGGGAAGAGAAGAAATTAGCTGCAGAAAGGGAAGACAAGAGATTAGCTGCAGAAAGGGAAGCAGAAGATAAGAGATTACAAAGGGAACATGAGTTACGACTAAGGGAGTTTGAGTTTCAAGGCCATGCTCCTGAAAATGGTGCCAGTCCCTTTGCCTCTGATGCCACTGCTAGCCAAGGAGCCTCAACCTCAGCTATGAATTTTCATTTAGATCATTTTGTTGAGAAAGACGATGATATAGAGAGCTATCTAAATAGGTATGAACTATTAGCTACCACGTATGGGTTAGAGAGAGAAAGGTGGAGCTTAAAGTTATCTCAGGGACTTCGTGGGGCAGCTTATGAAGTTTTTGCAAAAATGAGCAGAGGTGATCAGGAAAATTATGACATGCTAAAGCAGGCTCTTTTGTTAAGATATGAAAAGAATGCAGAATTTTATAGGAAAAAATTTAGGAATGCTAAACTACTGTCAGGTGAAACCTATCACCAGTTCTCTGCACGAATAGAGACATACTTGGAGAAATGGACTTCTCTGGGGAAAACCCAAGATCTTAAGGAAATGGTCCTTATAGAGCAATTAAGAGAGTCCATGGCTCCAGACCTGAGAAAGTTTCTCATGGAACAAGGTGCAGAGAGGCTGGGTGAGTTGCTAAATGTTGCTGAAAGGTATCAAGCAGCTCAAGCAGAGGTAACAGGTAATAAAAAGAAACAGGTGGATAACTTTAGGGCACCACAGAACTTTAATAAATTTGATCCTAGGGATCAAAACAAAGGTAAGCACCAGTTTGATAGGCCACGGTATGAAAATAAAAATAAAACCCCACAATTCGATGAAAGGAAATATGATGAAAGAAAATCTTTCAACCAAGGAAAAAGGTGGTGTAAAAATTGTAAGATGAACAATCATGACACTGACCATTGTAGAAGGAAACCTCCTCATTGTGCTGCTATGACATCGGGGAAAAAGGAAAAGAAGGTAAAACCTGAAGAACTACAGGAACCATACCACCCCCCAGTGTGTGAAGATGTCATCTGTAATGGTGTCACTATAAGGTGTTTATATGATACCGGTTTAGATTACGATTCCGTTGTGAGTTCTCACCTGGTGCAGGCCGATCAATACACCACAGAAACAGTGGAGATTCAAACTGCAACCAAGGATGTAGCTACCATGACACTTCCTGTCGCCCGAATAAAAGTGAAAACGCGATATGTGGAAGGAATCATAAAAGCAGCAGTGATAAATGAGCCAATCTACCCTCTGATATTGATTGGGGTGTAGATATGTCTTCTTGGGGAATCCCAAGAGACCTGTGATATTGGCAACAGTGCAGACCAGATCACAGTCTAAAAAGGAGGAGGATAATCCAATAAATACTCATCCAGATGAGATGAGGAAGGCACAGGCTGAGGACAAAACACTCAAGCCATGTTTCAAGAAGTTGCCCAAATCTCATACACCTCCAGGCAAGGGAGAGTTTTATATGAAGAACAAACTGATATATAGGAAGGCTGGATCTGAATCCAATGGTCACGGACAGCTGGTCCTTCCCACTTCATATAGGACTAAAGTGTTGGAACTAGGGCATGCGATTCCCTTCAGTGGTCATATGGGAATCAGCGCAACAGGACAGCGAATAGCTTGTCACTATTTCTGGCCAGGAATAACTGAAGATATCAAACGATATGTAAAATCCTGTCCAGAGTGCCAACGAGTAGCACCTAAACATTGGACTGCACCAGCAACTCTGGGGGAAATGCCCATAGTGGGAACACCCTTTGAGAGAGTTGCCGTGGATCTTGTGGGACCTCTCACCCGAACCAAGAGAAGGAACAGCTACATTCTGACTCTGGTGGACACTTGTTCTATGTGGGGAGAGGCAGTAGCCCTGTCATCGATTGATTCTAAACATGTGGCAGAGGCATTGCTCACAATTTTCACAAGGTTAGGCTTTCCCAATCAAATCTTGACTGATAATGGCTCTCAGTTCAAGGGGAAACTAACTGAAGAAGTTTTCAGGATCTTCCAGGCCAAACACTTCCATTGTAGTGTGTACCATCCCCAAGGGAACGGCCAAGTGGAAAGATTTAACGGCACGTTGATGTCGATCCTGAGAAAGTTGGCACACGAAAAACCAGATACATGGGACCAGTACCTGCACGCCGCCCTCTTTGCTTATCGGGAGGTACCCCATAGTTCAACCGGTATGGCCCCGGCAACATTATTGTTTGGAAGGCCAATAAAAGGTCCACTCGAAGCTTTGTTAAGAACGTGGACTGATGAAAAGGCAGAGGAAAACATTACATCTTCATACCAATATGTGAATGAGCTGACCACTCGTTTAAAAACTGGCTGGAAACTTGCCAATGAAAATTTGAAACAAGCCAGGAAGAAACATGCTGCCTATTATAACAGGAAGGCGAAAGACAGAGATTTGGCTGTGGGAGAGAAGGTACTGCTTCTTCTCCCGGGAGTCAGAATAAGTTACAAATTGGATGGCAGGGTCCATATACAGTTCTAGAGAAGGTGTCTAGAACAAATTATAAGATAGATAAGAAGGGGAAAGAAAAAATCTATCATGTGAATCTCCTGAAGAAATATTTGGAAAGAGAACATCAGGAAGAGACACACTTGTTGACCTTGTCCATCGCCATGGAGATGAAAAAGGAACCACTTTCATCATTTGAATATCCATTACACCCCTGTGAGACAGCAGCACAGGTGAAAATCAGTACACATTTAACGAAAACTCAGAAAGAGAGAGTGCAACAGGTTCTAAATAATCATGCAGAGGTGTTAACAGACCGACCAGGGCATACAAACCTATTGGAATATGATATGAAACTGATAGACCCCACACCTGTCGGTATGAAACCATATTCGATTCCGTTTGCTAAGGAGAAAGCTTTGAAGGAAGAGATAGACTATCTGTTGAAGGAAGGAATTATTTCGCACAGTGAATCTTCGTATAGTTCCGGTGTTGTACTCTTAAGGAAGCCCTCTGGAGAACGTAGACTCTGTATAGATTACAGGAGACTGAATGCTATTACAGAAGGACAGGTGGATCCATTGCCGGATACAAATCAGCTGTTTGCCAGACTAAATAAAGCTAAATATTTCTCAAAAGTGGATCTGAGTAAAGGATACTATCAGATTCCAGTAAAGCCTGAGGTTAGACCATACCTAGCTTTTAGTACCTCAGAAGGACACTATGAGTTTAATAGATTGCCATTTGGATTGAAGAATGCGCCTAGTGTCTTCTCTAGAATGATGAGAAAATTATTGGACCCTCTGAATAATCCATGTATAACAAATTTTATGGATGATATCCTTATAGCAACAGAAACATTTGAGGAACACATTGACTCTCTGAACATGCTGTTTAATCGACTTAGGGAAGCAAATTTAACAGCCCGACCAACCAAATGTTGCGTTGGATGTAAAGAATTGGAATTTTTGGGACACACAGTTTATCAGGGAAACATGACCCCTGACCCAAAGAATTTAGAGAAACTACAGAAAGCCCCGAGACCACAAACCAAGAAGGACGTGAGATCCTTTGTCTCATTATGTGGTTTCTACCAGAAGTATATCAAAAACTTTAATTCCATATGTGCACCGTTAACTGATTTGACACGTAAAGGACATCCAGATCGCATTACATGGACACCACAATGTGAAATGGCTTACCAAGAATTGAAGGAAAAGCTCACAAGTAAACCTATTTTGAAATTACCTGACTTAAGTCAAGAATTCATAGTAAGGACGGATGCCAGTAATATTGGGTTAGGTGCAACTCTACTACAGAAATCAGATGCATTGGATGGGGAATTAAGCCCAGTGGCATATGCTAGCAGAAAGTTGAATAAAGCTGAAATCAACTACTCAACTAGCGAAAAAGAATGTCTTGCAGTAATATGGGCAATAAAGAAATTCAATATTTATCTGTATGGGAAGGCATTTAAGTTGCAAACGGACCACAAACCTTTATCGTTTCTAGCACAGGCTAGGCATGAGAACTCTAGGTTACTCCGATGGTCCTTACTTTTGGCTCCATATAATTTTAGCATTGAGTATATATCTGGAAAAACAAATTTGGGAGCGGATTTTTTAAGCCGCCATCCGTGTGATGAGAATCACCGTAAACCCCAGAAATAATAATAAATTTCTCTATGTGTATATAGAATAAAGGACTGACATATAATGTCTGTTTTAAGAGGGGAGATGTCGTGGAATATTCTAATCCACATATATAAATTAAAAGGTAAATGTAAAGCCTAACAAATAAATTTAATAAAAGAAAAGAGAAATGGTAAAAGAACAGTGCTGTCACAATGACTGTACTCGAAATCCCCTTGTTTTCTACTTCGTCTGCAAATTGTAACGCTTTCACGTTGATAGTAAAAGCCTACTGTGTCGCTGCACGCTTTCTTCAATGAAACGTGTACTGTATTTCTTGGAAAAACCTTGGGATATGCAAGCTGATCAATGACCTAGATTTAATATTTCATTCATTCCATACACAGCGTAACTAAGGGACAGATAAAGCAGGGGAGAGGGGGCGAGTGAGGGCAGGAGGCATGCAGTGCTAAACACGCGTCGCGCGATGCACAATTGCTGCCATCACGCGTGTAAGGCCACATGCACTAACTTTTTTTCAGACGGACAGTGATAAAAACACTAACCTTCCCAGAGTTAGGTTTTAAAATCCTGAAAAACGCTTATTGGAAATATGACATTATACTGGTTTACGTTTGAAAACATTACAGTACCCAGACAGCACATCTTCGAAACAGGAGGTAGAAGAAATTGCATATTTTGAACGCAGCCACTTAGCTCTTTTAAATTTGTATATTTGGGTTCCTTAGGGCTTGCTGACAAAGAATATGTAAAACGTTACGCAAATAGTCTAGGAATTACCAAATTATAACCAAAATAAAATAGTGGGGATGCCTGACAGCATAAAATCATTTCTGCTCATAAAATTTTTTTATAACGTGTTTGAAAAAACATTACGTTACGGAAATAGCCTACCATGTAAACTCCTATTTGATTGGAGCGCAACAAATGTAAGACTAAACACGATTGGTCGGGCTATAAATACTATCTTGTGTTGTCAGGGGGAACGTGAAAAGGAGTACTTTTTTGAAAAGATGTATAGACATGGTTTCATTGGGTAGAGCTGCGAATATACTCGATTCAGAGCGTCTGTTCATTGCCACATCTTGTAATAATCCTACTAAGAAGCAGTGCGTTGAGCACCAGTGTATATTTTTTATAAAATAAAGCCTGGGACATCGGCAGATCGGAGTTGTGCTATATTCATTGCCAGTCAACGAAACTGTTTATTATTCCATGAATTGTGGTAAGCTTGAAATATTCAATATCTTTTAATGAAAATTGAATGTAAATTGTTAATTTATGCCTGTATATATGTGTAGTTCAGTAGCAAACATGATGTAAAGCCTATAATGCTCCAGCCTGAACAGAAGGTGTCGGAGGAAAGTAAAACTGCATGGAATGGCCAAACAGTACACTGACACCTAGATGATTGACTAGAAAGAAATAATGCTGGAATTGCAGAGGCGTAGTAACCATTAGGGAGGGAAATACTGGTATAAAGTATTTCAGATGAAGCTGACAGTTGGCCTAACGCTCTGAACTCAATGTTTGTGATGTATTGTGCTCAGTGTAGAACTAGAGTATCAATTAGTTATGAAGTAGAAGGTACATCCTTCTTGTTTCAGGGACTGTGGTCTTAAAGTTATTGAGCAGCACCTGGTCAGAGCTTTGCTGAAGCCAGAGGTGGACAGCATACTCCTTGGTCCATATAGCAACCAGTGGGGTGGCTCCAGAACTCATTAAAGTAATCGAGCAGAGGAGTCCTTTACTGCAGTCATCACGCAAGATAAGAGAGTGTGGCCATGGAGCTCAACATTATGTACCCCCATCTTAAAATGACATTGTAAAAATAACATTAAGAGGGGAATTTAATTGTTTTAATACCAGGAACTGAGAACATCTCCAATACTAGTTCCAATAGAAACAAACTATTGAAGTCATGATGACAAATACCAACAGAGCTTGAACAAAACAAAACCAGTATTACCTCATATTACTACTACACAACTGACACACATAGGATACTATTAATAATATATGTCACTACAAGATTCATATTAATAAATTCTGTACATATAACTTGTAATTAAAATTGATTGTGATTCCTGGTTCCCTTTGTATTTGAATCAGGACACATATACATTCATGACAGCACTGAATACATATTGTTATTTGAAAAGTTATCAGTGACTCCTTTAAGATATTCTCATAGAGTGTTTTATGTATGTGAGTGTCACAGTGTTGTCAAGTGTGGTGGAATAAATTAAATTGTTTATCTGTCTGTTGTTGTTATGACTTACACTTCATCATACACATACCCTAGACATATAACGTAGTCATCACACTATTCCAGAATAATTCTGACTGAGGTATACATATGTGGCAGCAAGTAAGGTTATCTATAATACACTACTCTTATTAGATATAGATACCTTCACAGCTGATCTCAGTCAGTACACTAAGTCCCCTATAAATATTTATAACATCCCACTTCACCACATATATTGGGGTCTCGCTCTTGGGATTTTGAATCTTTACCTATTAAAAATATTGGGGGTAATTCACTTCAGGGAATAATAAGAATTAAAAGGTATCCTTGGGTGGAATTAAATAAGGTTGAGCTCTCGGTGCCTGTGTTGTCCATTAGATATATATTTAGAGATTGAATTGTTAGTTAGACATTGTATAAACTTACCTGATAGACAATGGCGGACCTAGCCAAATTTCGATCTGCTGCTGTTCAGACTGCAAAAGAGTTAGGATTAGATGGGCAAGTTATGGTTGCCTATGTCACTACTGAATGTGACAAATTTATTGAACGCGAAGAAAGAAGGTTTGAAGCCGAAAGAAAGTTAGAGGCTGAAAGGGAAATTAAGAAGTTACAATTTGAGGCTGAGGCTGAGACTAAGAGGTTGCAGATTGAGGCTGAGGCTAAGAAATTGGAAGCAGAAAGAGAAGACAAAAGATTGGCTGCAGAAAGGGAAGAGAAGAAATTAGCTGCAGAAAGAGAAGACAAAAGATTGGCTGCAGAAAGGGAAGAGAAGAAATTAGCTGCAGAAAGGGAAGAGAAGAAATTAGCTGCAGAAAGGGAAGAGAAGAAATTAGCTGCAGAAAGGGAAGACAAGAGATTAGCTGCAGAAAGGGAAGCAGAAGATAAGAGATTACAAAGGGAACATGAGTTACGACTAAGGGAGTTTGAGTTTCAAGGCCATGCTCCTGAAAATGGTGCCAGTCCCTTTGCCTCTGATGCCACTGCTAGCCAAGGAGCCTCAACCTCAGCTATGAATTTTCATTTAGATCATTTTGTTGAGAAAGACGATGATATAGAGAGCTATCTAAATAGGTATGAACTATTAGCTACCACGTATGGGTTAGAGAGAGAAAGGTGGAGCTTAAAGTTATCTCAGGGACTTCGTGGGGCAGCTTATGAAGTTTTTGCAAAAATGAGCAGAGGTGATCAGGAAAATTATGACATGCTAAAGCAGGCTCTTTTGTTAAGATATGAAAAGAATGCAGAATTTTATAGGAAAAAATTTAGGAATGCTAAACTACTGTCAGGTGAAACCTATCACCAGTTCTCTGCACGAATAGAGACATACTTGGAGAAATGGACTTCTCTGGGGAAAACCCAAGATCTTAAGGAAATGGTCCTTATAGAGCAATTAAGAGAGTCCATGGCTCCAGACCTGAGAAAGTTTCTCATGGAACAAGGTGCAGAGAGGCTGGGTGAGTTGCTAAATGTTGCTGAAAGGTATCAAGCAGCTCAAGCAGAGGTAACAGGTAATAAAAAGAAACAGGTGGATAACTTTAGGGCACCACAGAACTTTAATAAATTTGATCCTAGGGATCAAAACAAAGGTAAGCACCAGTTTGATAGGCCACGGTATGAAAATAAAAATAAAACCCCACAATTCGATGAAAGGAAATATGATGAAAGAAAATCTTTCAACCAAGGAAAAAGGTGGTGTAAAAATTGTAAGATGAACAATCATGACACTGACCATTGTAGAAGGAAACCTCCTCATTGTGCTGCTATGACATCGGGGAAAAAGGAAAAGAAGGTCAAACCTGAAGAACTACAGGAACCATACCACCCCCCAGTGTGTGAAGATGTCATCTGTAATGGTGTCACTATAAGGTGTTTATATGATACCGGTTTAGATTACGATTCCGTTGTGAGTTCTCACCTGGTGCAGGCCGATCAATACACCACAGAAACAGTGGAGATTCAAACTGCAACCAAGGATGTAGCTACCATGACACTTCCCGTCGCCCGAATAAAAGTGAAAACGCGATATGTGGAAGGAATCATAAAAGCAGCAGTGATAAATGAGCCAATCTACCCTCTGATATTGGGGTGTAGATATGTCTTCTTGGGGAACCCCAAGAGACCTGTGATATTGGCAACAGTGCAGACCAGATCACAGTCAAAAAGGAGGAGGATAATCCAATAAATACTCACCCAGATGAGATGAGGAAGGCACAGGCTGAGGACAAAACACTCAAGCCATGTTTCAAGAAGTTGCCCAAATCTCATACACCTCCAGGCAAGGGAGAGTTTTATATGAAGAACAAACTGATATATAGGAAGGCTGGATCTGAATCCAATGGTCACGGACAGCTGGTCCTTCCCACTTCATATAGGACTAAAGTGTTGGAACTAGGGCATGCGATTCCCTTCAGTGGTCATATGGGAATCAGCGCAACAGGACAGCGAATAGCTTGTCACTATTTCTGGCCAGGAATAACTGAAGATATCAAACGATATGTAAAATCCTGTCCAGAGTGCCAACGAGTAGCACCTAAACATTGGACTGCACCAGCAACTCTGGGGAAATGCCCATAGTGGGAACACCCTTTGAGAGAGTTGCCGTGGATCTTGTGGGACCTCTCACCCGAACCAAGAGAAGGAACAGCTACATTCTGACTCTGGTGGACACTTGTTCTATGTGGGGAGAGGCAGTAGCCCTGTCATCGATTGATTCTAAACATGTGGCAGAGGCATTGCTCACAATTTTCACAAGGTTAGGCTTTCCCAATCAAATCTTGACTGATAATGGCTCTCAGTTCAAGGGGAAACTAACTGAAGAAGTTTTCAGGATCTTCCAGGCCAAACACTTCCATTGTAGTGTGTACCATCCCCAAGGGAACGGCCAAGTGGAAAGATTTAACGGCACGTTGATGTCGATCCTGAGAAAGTTGGCACACGAAAAACCAGATACATGGGACCAGTACCTGCACGCCGCCCTCTTTGCTTATCGGGAGGTACCCCATAGTTCAACCGGTATGGCCCCGGCAACATTATTGTTTGGAAGGCCAATAAAAGGTCCACTCGAAGCTTTGTTAAGAACGTGGACTGATGAAAAGGCAGAGGAAAACATTACATCTTCATACCAATATGTGAATGAGCTGACCACTCGTTTAAAAACTGGCTGGAAACTTGCCAATGAAAATTTGAAACAAGCCAGGAAGAAACATGCTGCCTATTATAACAGGAAGGCGAAAGACAGAGATTTGGCTGTGGGAGAGAAGGTACTGCTTCTTTTCCCCGGGAGTCAGAATAAGTTACAAATTGGATGGCAAGGTCCATATACAGTTCTAGAGAAGGTGTCTAGAACAAATTATAAGAAGGGGAAAGAAAAAATCTATCATGTGAATCTCCTGAAGAAATATTTGGAAAGAGAACATCAGGAAGAGACACACTTGTTGACCTTGTCCATCGCCATGGAGATGAAAAAGGAACCACTTTCATCATTTGAATATCCATTACACCCCTGTGAGACAGCAGCACAGGTGAAAATCAGTACACATTTAACGAAAACTCAGAAAGAGAGAGTGCAACAGGTTCTAAATAATCATGCAGAGGTGTTAACAGACCGACCAGGGCATACAAACCTATTGGAATATGATATGAAACTGATAGACCCCACACCTGTCTGTATGAAACCATATTCGATTCCGTTTGCTAAGGAGAAAGCTTTGAAGGAAGAGATAGACTATCTGTTGAAGGAAGGAATTATTTCGCACAGTGAATCTTCGTATAGTTCCGGTGTTGTACTCTTAAGGAAGCCCTCTGGAGAACATAGACTCTGTATAGATTACAGGAGACTGAATGCTATTACAGAAGGACAGGTGGATCCATTGCCGGATACAAATCAGCTGTTTGCCAGACTAAATAAAGCTAAATATTTCTCAAAAGTGGATCTGAGTAAAGGATACTATCAGATTCCAGTAAAGCCTGAGGTTAGACCATACCTAGCTTTTAGTACCTCAGAAGGACACTATGAGTTTAATAGAGTGCCATTTGGATTGAAGAATGCGCCTAGTGTCTTCTCTAGAATGATGAGAAAATTATTGGACCCTCTGAATAATCCATGTATAACAAATTTTATGGATGATATCCTTATAGCAACAGAAACATTTGAGGAACACATTGACTCTCTGAACATGCTGTTTAATCGACTTAGGGAAGCAAATTTAACAGCCCGACCAACCAAATGTTGCGTTGGATGTAAAGAATTGGAATTTTTGGGACACACAGTTTATCAGGGAAACATGACCCCTGACCCAAAGAATTTAGAGAAACTACAGAAAGCCCCGAGACCACAAACCAAGAAGGACGTGAGATCCTTTGTCTCATTATGTGGTTTCTACCAGAAGTATATCAAAAACTTTAATTCCATATGTGCACCGTTAACTGATTTGACACGTAAAGGACATCCAGATCGCATTACATGGACACCACAATGTGAAATGACTTACCAAGAATTGAAGGAAAAGCTCACAAGTAAACCCATTTTGAAATTACCTGACTTAAGTCAAGAATTCATAGTAAGGACGGATGCAAGTAATATTGGGTTAGGTGCAACTCTACTACAGAAATCAGATGCATTGGATGGGGAATTAAGCCCAGTGGCATATGCTAGCAGAAAGTTGAATAAAGCTGAAATCAACTACTCAACTAGCGAAAAAGAATGTCTTGCAGTAATATGGGCAATAAAGAAATTCAATATTTATCTGTATGGGAAGGCATTTAAGTTGCAAACGGATCACAAACCTTTATCGTTTCTAGCACAGGCTAGGCATGAGAACTCTAGGTTACTCCGATGGTCCTTACTTTGGCTCCATATAATTTTAGCATTGAGTATATATCTGGAAAAACAAATTTGGGAGCGGATTTTTTAAGCCGCCATCCGTGTGATGAGAATCACCGTAAACCCCAGAAATAATAATAAATTTCTCTATGTGTATATAGAATAAAGGACTGACATATAATGTCTGTTTTAAGAGGGGAGATGTCGTGGAATATTCTAATCCACATATATAAATTAAAAGGTAAATGTAAAGCCTAACAAATAAATTTAATAAAAGAAAAGAGAAATGGTAAAAGAACAGTGCTGTCACAATGACTGTACTCGAAATCCCCCTTGTTTTCTACTTCGTCTGCAAATTGTAACGCTTTCACGTTGATAGTAAAAGCCTACTGTATTATTACCCGCTTTCTTCAATGAAACGTGTACTGTATTTCTTGGAAAAACCTTGAGATATGCAAGCTGATCAATGACCTAAATTAATATTTCATTCGTCCATACACAGCGTAACTAAGGGACAGATAAAGCAGGGGAAGAGGGCGAGTGAGGGCAGGAAGCATGCAATACTAAACACGCGTCGCGCGATACACAATTGCTGCCATCACGCGTGTAAGGCCACATGCACTAACTTTTTTTCAGACGGACAGTGATAAAAACACTAACCTTCCCAGAGTTAGGTTTTAAAATCCTGAAAAACGCTTATTGGAAATATGATATTATACTGGTTTACGTTTGAAAACATTACAGTACCCAGACAGCACATCTTCGAAACAGGAGGTAGAAGAAATTGCATATTTTGAACGCAGCCACTTAACTCTTTTAAATTTGTATATTTGGGTTCCTTAGGGCTTGCTGACAAAGAATATGTAAAACGTTACGCAAATAGTCTAGGAATTACCAAATTATAACCAAAATAAAATAGTGGGGATGCCTGACAGCATAAAATCATTTCTGCTCATAAAATTTTTTTATAACGTGTTTGAAAAAACATTACGTTACGGAAATAGCCTACCATGTAAACTCCTATTTGATTGGAGCGCAACAAATGTAAGACTAAACACGATTGGTCGGGCTATAAATACTATCTTGTGTTGTCAGGGGGAACGTGAAAAAGGGTACTTTTTTGAAAAGATGTATAGACATGGTTTCATTGGGTAGAGCTGCGAATATACTCGATTCAGAGCGTCTGTTCATTGCCACATCTTGTAATAATCCTACTAAGAAGCAGTGCGTTGAGCACCAGTGTATATTTTTTATAAAATAAAGCCTGGAGATCGGCAGATCGGAGTTGTGCTATATTCATTGCCAGTCAACGAAACTGTTTATTATTCCATGAATTGTGGTAAGCTTGAAATATTCAATATCTTTTAATGAAAATTGAATGTAAATTGTTAATTTATGCCTGTATATATGTGTAGTTCAGTAGCAAACATGATGTAAAGCCTATAATGCTCCAGCCTGAACAGAAGGTGTCGGAGGAAAGTAAAACTGCATGGAATGGCCAAACAGTACACTGACACCTAGATGATTGACTAGAAAGAAATAATGCTGGAATTGCAGAGGCGTAGTAACCATTAGGGAGGGAAATACTGGTATAAAGTATTTCAGATGAAGCTGACAGTTGGCCTAACGCTCTGAACTCAATGTTTGTGATGTATTGTGCTCAGTGTAGAACTAGAGTATCAATTAGTTATGAAGTAGAAGGTACATCCTTCTTGTTTCAGGGACTGTGGTCTTAAAGTTATTGAGCAGCACCTGGTCAGAGCTTTGCTGAAGCCAGAGGTGGACAGCATACTCCTTGGTCCATATAGCAACCAGTGGGGTGGCTCCAGAACTCATTAAAGTAATCGAGCAGAGGAGGCCTTTACTGCAGTCATCACGAAAGATAAGAAAGTGTGGCCATGGAGCTCAACATTATGTACCCCCATCTTAAAATGACATTGTAAAAATAACATTAAGAGGGGAATTTAATTGTTTTAATACCAGGAACTGAGAACATCTCCAATACTAGTTCCAATAGAAACAAACTATTGAAGTCATGATGACAAATACCAACAGAGCTTGAACAAAACAAAACCAGTATTACCTCATATTACTACTACACAACTGACACACATAGGATACGATTAATAATATATGTCACTACAAGATTCATATTAATAAATTCTGTACATATAACTTGTAATTAAAATTGATTGTGATTCCTGGTTCCCTTTGTATTTGAATCAGGACACATATACATTCATGACAGCACTGAATACATATTGTTATTTGAAAAGTTATCAGTGACTCCTTGAAGATATTCTCATAGAGTGTTATATGTATGTGAGTGTCACAGTGTTGTCAAGTGTGGTGGAATAAATTAAATTGTTTATCTGTCTGTTGTTGTTATGACTTACACTTCATCATACACATACCCTAGACATATAACGTAGTCATCACACTATTCCAGAATAATTCTGACTGAGGTATACATATGTGGCAGCAAGTAAGGTTATCTATAATACACTACTCTTATTAGATATAGATACCTTCACAGCTGATCTCAGTCAGTACACTAAGTCCCCTATAAATATTTATAACATCCCATTTCACCACAATTCTAAAGGCAACGAACTGGAACGGACTACGGACTACGACTTATGGAACTTGGAACACAAGAAGTATAAATGGGAAGGAAGAGGAGCTGGTGGAAGAGATGAGGAAAGCAAAACTAGAAATCCTGGCTATAACGGAAACGAAGAAAAAAGGACAAGGAGTCATGGATCTCGATGGCAACACGTTGCTCTACAGTGGTGTACCCATATCTGAAAGAGCTAAAGGGGGCGTGGGTTGCATTGTGGCCCAAAATCAAAAAGATAGTATCAAGGGATGGAACTTTGTCTCGGAGCGCATTATGGTTGTAAAACTAAAAGAAGGAGAAACCATAGTCAACCTGGTCATAGTGTATGGGCCAAATGAGGATGAGAGAGCAGAGGTCAAGGAGGAATTCTTCGAGCTGCTTCAAAGGACAGTGGATGACTGCCTAGATGAAGTTATCATGCTCGGAGATTTTAATGCCAGAGTTGGAAATGACCATGCTAGATGGGGTGGAGTTATCGGAAGATATGGAGAAGATACTCTCAATGACAATGGAAAGCGACTCCTTAGATTCTGCAGTGAGCAGAATCTGATCATTACAAACACAAAGTTCCCCCATAAGCGCATACATGCATACACTAGATGTGAACCAACCAAGAATGAGAAGTCAGTGATCGACTATGCCATTGTTCGGAGAAGCTCATTCAAATATGTCCGAGATGCAAGAGTCTGGAGGGGGCCAGAGATTGGAAGTGATCACTACCTGCTAACAATCAAACGAACAACTGAAAGAGTTGCTCAGCCTAGGAACTGCCCAACATCACGCAAGAAACCAAGTAAACGAGCAGGAGAAATGAGCATTAGGACCTACAAGCTGAGAGAGCCAGAAATTAAGACCAGATATCAGGGGCTTATTGCTACAGCGGTGAGCAACACAGAAGAACGACCTGATGACTTGGAAACCCTCTGGAATAAATTCAAGGATATCATAAAGACAGCTGCTGCAGAAGCATGCGGTGAAGTCCGACTTGGGAACAAGAGAAAGAGGACACCTTGGTGGACAGAGGAAGTCAAAGAGAAAATAAGAGAGAAGAAAATGGCATGGAAACAATACTTAGGAGCTAAAAACACAACAGGACAAATGGAAAAATATAGAGAATATGTGACACTCAGAACAGAAGCAAAGAACAAAGTGCTAGCAGCAAAACAGAAGTCCTGGGAAGAATTTGGAGAAAAGCTAGAAAAAGATGCACAAGAAAACCAGAAATTGTTCTATAAGACCCTAAAGAACATGAGGAAGGAAAAACAATGCCCTCTCAAATTTATAAAGGACAAGCAAGGCAAATTGCTTACTGCCCCGAAGGAAGTAATGGAAAGATGGAAAGAATATTTCTCAGAACTCCTGGATGGTGAGCATGGTGAAGCATCAGAAATGATAACCACTAGCACAGAAGAGAAAACCAATGATGGTGAAGATGACATAAAGATGGAAGAACTGAGGGCAGCACTGGAGAAAATCAAGATGGGCAAAGCAGCAGGGCATGATGGTATAACACCAGAAATGGTTAAGTACATGGGAGCATCAGGCGACCTATTACTCTTAAAGGTCCTACAGGCAGCATGGTGCAACAAGACCATACCAAAGGATTGGGAGATTGCCATCATAACACCAATTTTCAAAAAGGGTGACAATCGACAATGTGGAAACCATAGAGGCATATCCCTTCTCAGTGTCCCTGGTAAAATCTACTCTAGAATCCTAGAGCAGAGACTCCGACGCCTAGCTGAGCCACAATTGGATGAGGTCCAGTGCGGATTCCGAGCAAACCGAAGTACTCAAGACCTAATCTTCACACTCAGACAGCTGAGTGAAAAGGCCCTTGAGTATAAGAGTGAGATCCATCTTTGTTTCATAGATCTGGAAAAGGCGTTTGACAGGGTCCCCTGGAGCAAACTTTGGGACTGTTTGGCAAGGAAGAATATTCCAGCACCTCTGATTCATGCTATACAGAGCTTCTACAAGTCTTGCAGAAATTATGTGAGGACAGCAAACCATAAGTCAGAAGAGTTCAGGACCACCACTGGTGTAAGACAAGGTGATATCCTATCACCTTACCTCTTCATACTCCTTATGGACGATGTCATCAAGGCATGTAAGGAGAGAACAAGAAAGTATTCAGTGGGGTACTGGAAGATGAGACAGGTCTATATTTCGGAGCTGGCATTTGCTGATGATGTTGCCCTGATTGCTAAATCAGAGGCACATCTCCAATCCAACCTGCAAGTCTGGAAGGAAGAGCTGGAGAAGAGAGGGATGGTCATAAGCAGCTCTAAAACAAAATCCATGGTGATATCACGAGAAGAAAGAAAACATCAGATTAAGTTGGGAGAACAGGTCCTGGAGCAGGTCGACCACTTTAAATATCTCGGAGCTATTATAGACCGAAAGGGAGGCATCAAAGAAGAGTTGGCCACTCGAAAAGCAGCAGCTGGGAGACTTTTTCAGGCCATAAATCGTGGATTCCTCAGCAAGAAAGAGGTTGGTAAGAAAACGAAGATGGCTGTATACCGCTCCACCTATGTCCCAGTCTTGACATATGGATGCGAGTCGTGGGCAATGACTACAACCCACAAAAGCCAGATCCAAACCTCAGAAATGAGGTATCTGAGGAAAGTGGTTGAAGTAACAAGAAGAGACATGGTCCGCAACCAGACGATCCGTCAAGGCCTAAAATCCCATCCGCTGCAGACCCAAATAGAACAGTCCCAACTAAGATGGTTTGGCCATGTCTGCAGAATGGGAGAAGATCGGCTACCACGACAAGCATGGGAAACAAAGAGCCAGGGATCCAGACCTCCAGGACGACCCAGAGTCCGCTGGGAGGACAACATTAGACAATCTTTGAAGGACCGAGGACTAGAATGGAACCAGGCCAGGAAGAAGACAGCTGATAGAATGGTCTGGCGCTCTCTCTTCCAAACCTCTACACCTCACGGTAGAAGGGGAACGACTAAGTAAGTAAGTAACGTAGCGCGGTGGTTAGTGCACTGGCTTCCTAGCTTGGTGGTGCATGGTTCGATACCCAATTGAGGTGGGCTTTTTAGACCGCAAATGGCTCCGGGGCCGACCCAGCCTCATGAAATGGGTACCAGAGCAGCTCAGGGAAGGTTAAAGGCGGCCGGCATGATGCTGACCATCAGTCCTAGTGTGCCGTAATGGTCAAGAAAATGTGGCCTATCACCGTATTCCCAATATGCCTCAATGGGCGTGTAACGGAATCCTTGTGAGCATTTAAACGGTTTTGAACGCTCATTCTGAAACCCACAGTCAGCTACAACAACGATTGAGAACTATCCTAGCACTGATAGTGTTGAGGTGTCCTCAGCACGAGAGATGGACGTTCCAATTTCGTTTCAGCACGTCAGATGGACGTTCCAATTTCGTGTTTCGGTATTGTTGTTAATTTTCTCCTCCAAGCGTTGGTCATTTCTTCGGTAAATCTATTTCTTCGCCTTCACTGTGCCATACTTTCCACACGATCTGTCATGTATGACTCCTAATTTTGCTTGAATTTAGCTTGACCCGTTTTAATTCCAAGAATCCATTAAAACCAAAAGAGGCGACTAGTTTGAAGTTGTGCATCAAAGCTGACAATGTCATAAGGTAAAACACATTGCTACAGATACCAACTGCTGCAAGATCACGTGAATGTTATGGTGAATGCTTCCTACAAAAAGACCAGCTGCAGTATTGTCTCCATGCTCCATAGGGATAGAAAAGAAAAGTGATGAGGAATGCTAAATTATTTGTTGGTGCTCTGTGTATTTTGTGCATAACAGTTGCATAATGTTATATTATGTATGGTGAGAGAAAAAGTGATGGATACAACAAAGAGAGAAGATACATAGCGATGGAACAGTATGGCATGAAAAGTTCTGCAAAGACAGAAATAAACGAAGGGAGAAACACGAGGTCCGAGGGTAAACAACAAAGAAGTGGGTAAGTGGTTAAAGAAAAAGGGTAGAGATAATCCCGTAGCGGATACTGCCGTAGGGAGGGAAGTGTTGAAGACTTCATTATAATAGGCTTAGATTTATGAGGTGGGATGGTCTGTTCCATTCCTCGCTGTCGTTGACTTCCCTAAGTACAGAGCAGAGTTAGGTACCCGTTAACAGATGGGTTGACTGGAGCGTGATGATATCTGGTCCTGAACCCGGAACAGTTGCCACGAGAAGCCAACGCTATAACCGCTGAACGAAAGAAAGGAGAAGGAGACTTAATAAAAAATATGAAATTTAGAGAATTAATAGGCACTCTATGGATTCAATGATTCTTCATCAGAACAGCACCACCGCTTCGTTGCGAGAATGACCACCTTCGGCGAAGAATCCTTAGTTGGTCGTGTTTCGTATATCGTTATATATTATACATTTTTAGTGACAAACCTAAACTGTGTCTTCCAACTTCATCTTATCTATCCCGCCTACTCATTTCTTCCTCCGCTTCACCTCCTCAACATTTCGCCCTTAATTCCTGGCTCCATTCTTAAAGTTCTGACGTACTAGTAACCAGAGGTGGATCTACTATGAGGCTAATGAAGCTTGAGCTTCAGCCCCCCCCCTCCCCCCCCCCCCCCCCCCCCAGTCCAGTTTTCTCTATATAATACGTTTCTTTCCAATCCCCGACCCTCTTTTTTAAAGAAATAAACGGGTCACCTCCAAGAGTTCCAGCTTCAGGGCCCCCAAAATGTAGATTCGCCATTGCTAGTATCATTAGCAATCAACGCGAACTCCATTATACTCTCCGAAAGCGCCATATTGAATCTACCGAGTGGAAGAACGCTCTCCAAATATGGGAGACAAGAAACACGTTGAAACCAAATCTGGGTACTTCCTTTGTTTGTGCAGACGTCATTTTGGCTTATACTTCTGGTACGGAAATCTTCACACGAATAGATTTGATTGAGACAACTGTTAAAATGAATAGTGATTACAAACGGTGGTGCTAGATGGGCTGCATTGTGTTATTTGATATTGAGAAGACGAGGGGGAAACATTGTTGAAAACAGAAATAGAAGGAAGCGTTAAACACTTTACAGGGACTAAGAAGGGAACAGGAAAAAGCCTATCAGTGTTAAAAGAAGACAAGAGACAGAAAACACGGGAGAATAATTACAATCACCTTTCAATGCCCCGCCCTTGTGTTACCAGGTTCCAAAGAGGGGGAGTAAAGAGTAGGAAATTAAATGCCAAATAAACTTCAGCCGTATGGATGAGTCAGCTAAAGCTAATACCGTACTACTGTCCATGGCTGGCGGAGTTGTGGATTTTAAAAGTTGCTACCAAAGTGAAATGGGTTCATTTTCGATACAAGACAACAGTAGGCTGAGACACTTGGGAGTCATGACCCAAGTGGGCCCGCCCCCCTTAGAGTGTATAGGAGAATAATGGGCCGAAACACTTGTTCGACCGGGGGGACTCCTTCTGATGATCAGATTGCCTCCTGTTGTATCGCTCTGTATAGAATTTCCTATCATAAGTGAAAGTCCCACCACTGTTTTCGGGAAAAAACCTGGAAAAGGGATGCATTGCATCGTGAAAGCTTAATTCAACAGCCCTTTAAAGAGCTCGCATAATTTATTATTTGTGTCCTAAGATTGACCACAAAGATACTAAGAAGATGAAATTGAATGAAACGGAATAAAGTGACCACGTGGGAAATAGTGTCGTCATCAGGACAGGCAGCAGAAAGGCCAACATAAATTATTTTTAGCCATATTTTGACGAGCTACTTGCTCGTAATTGAAATAACTCTTAAACAAAAATAGGAGCATGCGTAGACTTATTTGATTGTAAAGGTATGAGATAGGGATTTTCATAAATCTCTCTGGTTGTCAATTTTGTATTTCTCCATGTTTCAGACCAGTCCCGTGTGGTGCTGGGGAAAGGGGGGGGGGGGGGGGGGCTCTGATGAGACAAAGAAAAAATATGGTTACTGCGCCCTCAAGCGTGTCGTACAAGGCGACTAATATGAAGTTATAGATGTAACTGGCAACCTCATAAAGTAAATCAAATTGACAAAGGAACCACCACTGGTAGAGCTTGTAACTGCTGTGTGCAGGTTTCTTGCAAGGGGACCAGCGCCCAGGATCTATAAGCAGCACACATGATGATGATTCTGCTCAAGCGCCAATTTATTAAAGTCTGTATCTTTCTGGTTGTCAATTTCGTTGTTAGCCGTCTTCATATCCAGAGGCTGATTTACTCTAAAGCTAATGAAGCTTATACTTCAGGGCCCCCAAGTCCAGGATTCTCAATAATTCGCTTCTTTCCCATCCCCCAACCCTTTTTTTTAAATAAAAGGAGCCCCTCCAAGAGTTTAAGCTTCAGGACACGCCACTGTTCATACCTGCTTTATATAATGTTAAAAAATTCTATCTTTCAAATCTATGATTTTCGATGCCAATTTAGAGTCCGCCACGGTTATAATTTCCTATAATTTTGGATAAGGAACAAAAATTTCAAGCTACAATAGCAGACCTTGTCACGAATAGCGTATATTAATAGCACTTTATGGCTGAAAATTCACACAAGATTAGCCGCACTCACGCTTGTATTTATCTTAGTAATCGAAGCGCATGAATTTTCTTCATGAAGCTAATAAAATTCTGGGGATTATTTCTCTGTATATGAATCTTGAGAGCGTATTTAGATGTCGAAAACAGGTCCCTTAGAACTATTTAGATGCAGCCACCGTCTCTAATGCTGTCTCACTCAAACTATACCCAAAAGGTTAAAGGCTAGATTCCACATCCAAGGAAGGCAGCAAACGCGAAACGTACCCACTCCCGGCACGGAGAGGTGGTGACGAAAAATAACAAAATACGGAACTCTTTGGAGGCCCCGTAACTAGGATGAGTACACTTTAAACTCTTTAACGAGGATCTATTGGAGGGCAAGTCTGGTGCTAGCAGCTATGGTAATTCCAGCTCCGATAATGTATATTAAAGTTGATACAGTTTAAAAAGTTGCCATGATTATTATGCTCAACACCAAAGTATTTCAATATGAGGTTTTGACGAGGCTGACAACCTCATCTTGTAAAACTGATGCCGTAGAAAGAGTATACAAATGCTTGGTAAAGTCTTCCTGGAGACAGTCCTGCAATGTTGGTTCTATGCTCCATAAGGAGCAATTAGCACAGGTTGCCTAAGAACAACCACAGTGCTGGCTCCGTGCTCCACCAGGAGCGCCAAGAAGAAAGAAGAAAACAAAGCTGAATTCACATCTTTCATTTGCTGATATTCATGTGTTTTTTGTCCATTGTGTTCACGCTAACGAAAGGGATCGGTAATCGGTCGACCGCGAAATACTCGTGGATCACAAATAATGATTCGGTAGATCTATAGGTGGCGAAGGCGAAAAATTAATTAACCTTTTTTTTTTAAGCTAGGGAATTTTCAAACAGCTGTCTTCCTCTTTCATTTCATCATCATCATTCCTTTCCGTTCCCCGTGGAACATAGGGCTGAAACAGTTGCTCTCCATCGATTTCTATTCTGTGATGTCTTTTTTCAGCTATGCCCAAGTCATTCCAATTTCCTTAGCCTCCTCTTCCACAGTTCTTCTCCACGTTCACCTTGACCTCCCCACTCTTCTTTTCCCTTGTGGGTTCCAGTCAAGGGCACCTCTGGCTATGCTTGATTGTTCTCTTCTGAGCGTATGTCCTATCCAGCCTCCTTCATTTACAAGCGCAGTATTCACGTGATGAAAGGTACCTTTTCCGCGTTTCTGTCGAAAACCTTCAAGTTAACTTTCTAAAGTGCACTTTATTCCTGAACTGCATCACATTAGAGCGCCATCTTTTCTTGGAAGGGAATGTTACATTTGGTAAAATATCATTTAGTGTCAATTTTCCACCGCTCTGCCGACCGATTGCAGGAAGCAGATCGTGTCAGAAATAACAGTTACATATTTTATTCTTCTTGTTCTTCTTGTTCTTCTTGTTCTCGTTCTTGTTGTTGTTCTTCTTCTTGCTCTTCTTCTTCTTCTTGCACTTCTTCTTCTAATTCTTCCACTTCCTCCTCCTCATCTCCCTCCTCCTCATATTCACCCTCCTCCTCTTCATCCTCGTCTTCCTCCTTTTCCTCATCTTCCTCCTCCTTCTCTTCCTTCTCCTTCTCATCCACCTCCTCTTACCCTTCCTCTTCTTCCTCATCTTTTTTCCTCCTTTTCTTCTTCCTCTTATTCTTCTTCTTTCTGATTGTCGCTCTTTCTGATTGTCGCTCCTTGTAGCATGATAACCATTGCCTAATAAATGAATGAAAAAAGGGAAGTATGGCATGTGTTACAGGGGCGACGCTTTGTCTGTTCTTGGAAGACGATGTGGGTCAACCAATCAAAAAATAGTAGCCCGCTGAAAACCGTTCGATAATGCTATGGCAGTTTACTATGGAAAATAAAACGGTACTAAGTGTAGGTTAGGTTTAGGGACCGTATAAGCTTATGCAGTGTCAGAAATGGATGAACGTTGTTTCATTTTGCAAAGGATAACTCCAATTCCATGTTGCCAAAAGACAAATTGATGGAATGAGTACTTTTTGAGAAAAATGCAAGTAAAGGTATCAGTTTAACGAACGATGCTGTGTTTTTCCTAATTAAAAATTAGTTTAAAATCACTATCAAAACAAATTAGGGAAAACGACACATGGAAAGAAAGCAGAACTTATGGATAATGGAAGGATATAACGCAAAAGGTCCTGGATATAAAAGGTGAGCTGCACGAGGCAGAGATTTGGAATACCACTAACATATTTTCACCCGGAAAGGCAAAAACCAGAGACTGCAACAGAGTTACCATACCTTGCTCTCCGAGACGTAGGATGCGAGCTTATTAAAAAGTGACCAGGAGATTTCAAACTACACATGTACATCATAAAGTCAGAAGGACAGACGGAGAGAGAGCAGCTAGTCAAGGCTAAAACCTTTTACCATCTGTTGCCGGGCAGTGCTATCTCCACCAACCAAGTCTTTTCTGGATTTTATATATATCCGGAGAGGGTTCGTATGTGTCATCATACTTGAGAGGTCAAAGACTCCAGAACAATCATTGCATCCTGAAGAAACCCAGGACCATCAGATATTGATTTCTGGAATTCAGCCCTAGTCCACAACAGAACTTCAATCAACAGTGTGTGCATTCTTACTAAGGACAGGCACAGATTCAAATGTTAAGTATTTAACGTAGCCAATTCCTGCAACCAAGTGTGATACCAGGCAATAACTGTGCTAGTTGATGATGTCATCAGTAATTTATTAGCATAGCTAAGAGACTAAAGGAAAGGAACTTTTGCAGGACTTTTCAACATTCGAGGAAGATGCAAGACAGACTTTTTTCTTCTAAGTTAAATAAATTCATCATCATCTAAATTATGTAATACACTTATTCATTGATCTCCATCTTCCAACTTTCACAATTCAGCACAAAGAAAAGATAGATGTTCATAATAAATTCAATAATTGTACTCACTTGACTTATTAATTTTATATTGTTAAAGTTTGAGTTTTATTGAATTGTTTAATTATCACAGGCAGTTACATAGCAACGTGGCACCGTAGGTTCTGACTTTACTCTAAGTACTTTCTGAAGCAGATACCTTCACAGCCGTGACTATCTTGTGATACCAGTGTTCTTCTCCAACACTGGAACTTCACTCTTTTCATACAGAATTCTAGTTCTGTTTCTTCAGTACTACTACTGACTATACACATAAAAAACATTTCGCTACGCTCCTTACGGAGCATGGAGCCAACACTGTAGTTGTTCTTAGAGAGCCACGACTAACTCATGTGCTCCTTACGAAGCATGGAGCAAACATTGCAGCACTGTCTCCAGGAAACCTTCATCAAGCATATGCATGCTCTTACAGCGATTGTTTCTATGGCAGTTAATTTTTTAACACGATGGGGTTGCCAGCCGCATCAAAATCTCAAGTCTTTTGGTGATGAACCTGATAAACATAGCCACTATTGTCATCAGTAGGCGCAACAACTGTTACAACTTTAGTATACACAATTGGAACTGGAATTACCGCTTAAAAGTTGCATATAAACAGCACTTATAAAAAATTCCAAATACTGTGAATCTTGAAAACAAAAATGATTTTATCACTGATCTTTGAAGAGTGTTTCTAAAGTAGATGGCAACAGATCCTGGGTTGCCTGCTGTAGCGAGAGGAAAGATATAATGATGGTGATATTATCCTGGACAAATAGGTGTATCAGATGATACCAGGATAGTACTAGATAAGAGACTGGTCTTACAAGAAATACCCCATTCTCTGAAAAGAGTAATGGTGTATCGACATCAAAGGTATAGTCAAGCTGTATAGGTTCCTAGATAAGATGGTAATGTACTATCTAGATTCCCATGGGCTCCTCTCCAGACTAACCTTAGACAATGACTCTGCTAGGGGTAATTAACTACACAACAAGAACTTTAAACCAAATTTAAATAATTCACTGAAGACTCTGGGTACAATTTATTATTTATATACAAGATCTTTTCCTCTTTGTACTTTGTTAATTTTCAAATGAAATTCAAGGGATTGCAAAATAAATTATGGGACATTTTCATATATACATAACACATTTACAGTTAATTTCTTAAACTAATATAGTTCATATTCACTGTTTTCTTGCTTCCTGGTGGAATCTGTCTCTATTTTTGTGCTTTCTTGAAAAGATGCATATAAATGTTACTTTATGACTCTTCTTCTTCTTTGATCCTTAGCCGCCGACCGTCAAAGCAGTCAGTGGCCATCACGCCTAGTGGCATCATGTATGGCAACAACAAATTGATTCCACTTTGCTCGGTCGATGACCATCCTTCATGTTTTGCGGTCAGGACGTCCGTTCTCATGTCAGTGGCTTCCTTTCGGCTTTCACCACTGACAGTCATACGAGCCTCAGACTCCGGATGTCCGTCCCGCAGCAAAGTTTGTTTATTCGTTGTTGTTTCCTTAACTTCAATTTTTTTTTTACAAAGACAGGGGTGTCAGCCCTATGCTAAAACTCCCAACCTGGAGGACCAGGGTGTCTGCTTTCGTCTGACCCCTGCCCGCGCAAACCTGTCCAGCTTGGTAGAACCTTCCAGGAGTAAAACTCCCGCTGGCATAGCTCTGGGGGTAATCAGGGTACGCAAGCCGCCATACCTCGACAAGGTATTGACACCGGTGATGGCAGTTTATGACTCATATGACTGTCAAATGTCTTCTATCTACACCACAGTGCTTATTTCATCATTACATAGTCTATTCGTAGGTGGGCATATGGTATTTTAAAGTTAAAGTAGCCCAACACTGAGCTACTTATCTGAAACAAAGTCCTTCCTAGGCCTCGTACAGCAGTATGATTGGATAGAACCCCACCACTGCGGGTCCTCCACTCGTCAAGATGACACAGTTAATTCTGGCAAAAGCTTTGACAAACATGAACATCTATTTGCTGACTTGGTCACTAGAGATTGTGTATGACACTCAGGGCAGGATATAACCTGAAACAATATATATATATACAACCTACGTAGTATCGCTCATTGTCTCCTTAACCAGTCAGGAGGTAATATGAGACAGTTCAGACAAGTTGTGATAAATCACAAGAGACATAGTAAGTCACGAACACCATGGGCCCCAAGACATGTCGGAACACACGTTTCGTCATATTGTCGAAGACTTTCTGCATGGTAGAACGGACAACTCTCACATCAGAACCGCTAGTCTAGTCTGCCGTATATTCAAGTGCATAGTAACTTTTCGGACACCCAGTATATATATATATATATATATATATATATATATATATATATATATATATATATATAATATATATATATATATATATATATATATATATATATATAATATATATACACACAAAATACGCACACACACATATATATATATATATATATATATATATATATATATATATATATATATATAATATATATATAATATATACACACACACACCAATATATATATATATATATATATATATATATATAATATATATATATATATATATATATATATATATATAATATATATATATATATATATAAATATATATATATATATATATATATATATATATATATATATATATATATATATACTGCTCAAAAAAAGTTAAAGGCCACTTTCAATTTTTAGGTCTTTTAAACTAAGCTGTTTTTTTTTAAAACCTGAACACTCAGTCAAAATATTTTTCTGCATTTTGTTGCATACTTAAAACAATGTTTGTTAATCTGACAATAAATCAAATCTGTGTTACGTGTGTGTACCTCCAAGGTCAATTAAATGTACGTGGTGGAAAAGGAAATAATGCATGTTTCAAAATGCTTCCTATGGCAAGCCTGTTGATAACATAGCTGAAATTTGCTTTTCACGTGCAAGTCGTAACTACAGTGAACACATGTCACCCACTTTTCGGAAGGACCGGGCAATGGGTATGTTTGTAACATTTACCATTTTAGCCATGGCTCAGCGTGTCTTGCCGTCTTGTGGTAGACCTTGGACGTCCTGCGACACTGCCGGTTGCATTATAACGATCACGCAGAGTTTGTATGACAGAGTGGGCAACTCCTAATCTCCTAGCAACTTCTCGCAGCCCTACATCATTCTGCAGCCATGCCATTGCTCTCCATCTGTCAACATTGGTCAAGTGTCTTCGCTGAGCCATGGCTAAAATGGTAAATGTTACAAACATACCCATTGCCCGTTCCTTCCGAAAAGTGGGTGACATGTGTTCACTATAGTCACGACTTGCACGTGAAAAGCAAATTTCAGCAATGTTATCAACAGGCTTTGCCATAGGAAGCATTTTCAAACATGCATTATTTCCCTTTCCACCACGTACATTTGATTGACCTTGGAGGTACACACACGTAACACAGATTTGATTTATTGTCAGATTAACAAACATTGTTTAAGCATGCAACAAAATGCAGCAAAACTTTTTTGACTGAGTGTTCAGGTTTTAAAAAAAACAGCTTAGTGTAAATGACCTAAAAATTGACAGTGGCCTTTAACTTTTTTAATGCAGTATATATATATATATATATATATATATATATATATATATATATATATATATATATATAAATATATATATATATATATATATATATATATATATAATATATTATATACCACACATACATACATACATACACAAGGTCTGTCCGGAAAGGAATGAGACTGATTTTCTTGGGCCAATCAGAAGGGCCGGGTGGCGGAGTCTCCAGGCGTGACGGTTGGTGGGGAATTTTAGGTAAACGATAGATTTCTCGTCAGTTGGCTCTGAGCTTTTACAGAGTATGGATCGCTTGCGAAGTGGACAGCTGTTTGAGCGTCGCGTAACGGTCAAAATGCAGAGGAATGTCGAGCAGCGATACGCGATAAAGTTTTGTGTAAAACTTGAAAAATCCGCGACCGAGACGCTTGCTATGATACAGAAAGCCTACGGGAAGGATGCTTTATTGAAAGCACAAGTGTTTCGGTGGCACAAAACGTTCAAAGAAGGAAGAGAGAGCATCGAGGATGAACAACGCATAGAGCAAATCGAAGATGAAATCGATGCTCATTGTCTTTTTTTACTCTAAAGGTGTTGTCTATAAGGAGTTTGTACCACCTGGACAAATGATCAACGCTGCATTTTACGTGGACTTGCTTAAACGGCTGAAGAACAGAGTCGCGCTCGTCCGCCCGGAGATGGACAACACCTGGGTTATTCACCACGACAATGCGCCGGCTCATGCGTCCCTGTTAGTGAGAGAGTTTCTGGCGAAACAAACTGTGGCAACGCTGCCTCAACCTCCCTACAGCCCGGACTTGGCCCCGGCTGACTTCTTTTTGTTTTCGCGGCTCAAATTCAGCTTGAAAGGACACCATTTTGGGACTGTTAAACACGTGCAAGCTGCCGTGACGAGTGCTTTGAAAGAGATCCCCGTTCAAGAAATCCAGGCGAGCTACGACGTGTGGCAGAACCGCTGGCAACGGTGTATTGATGCTCAAGAATGTTATTTCGAAGAATTTTAAGTGTATGTAAGCATGTCTTGAAATAAACCAATTTTATGGAATCAGTCTCATTACTTTCCGGACAGACCTTGTATATATATATATATATATATATATATATATATATATATATATATATATATATATATATATATATATATATATATATATATATATATATATATATATATATATATATATATATATATATATATATATATATATATATATATATATATATATATATATATATACTTACTTAGTCGTTTCCCTTCTACGTTTAATTGTAGAGGTTTGGAAGAGAGAGCACCAGACTATCCTATCGGCTGTCTTCCTCCTGGCCTGGTTCCATTCTAGTCCTTGGTCCTTCAAAGATTGTCTAATGTTGTCCTCCCAGCGGACTCTGGGTCGTCCTGGGGGTCTGGATCCCTGGCTCTTTGTTTCCCATGCTTGTCGTGGTAGCCGATCTTCTCCCATTCTGCAGACATGGCCAAACCATCTTAGTTGGGACTGTTCTACTTGGGTCTGCAGGGGGTGGGATTTTAGGCCTTGACGTATTGTCTGGTTGCGGACCATGTCTCTTCTTGTTACTTCAACCACCTTCCTCAGATACCTCATTTCTGGAGTTTGGATCTGGCTTTTGTGGGTTGTAGTCATTGCCTATGACTCGCATCCATATGTCAAGACTGGGACATAGGTGGAGCGGTATACAGCCATCCTCGTTTTCTTACTAACCTCTCTCTTGCTGTGGAATCCTCGATTTATGGCCTGAAAAAGTCTCCCAGCTGTTGCTTTTTGAGTGGCCAACTCTTCTTTGATGCCTCCCTTTCGGTCTATAATAGTACCGAGATATTTAAAGTGGTCGACCTGCTCCAAGACCTGTTCTCCCAGCTTAATGTGATGTCTTTTTTCTTCCCGTGATATCACCATGGATTTTGTTTTAGAGCTGCTTATGACCATCCCTCTCTTCTCCAGCTCTTCCTTCCAGACTTGCTGGTTGGATTGGAGATGTGTCTCTGACAGACCTGTCTCATCTTCCAGTACCCCATTGAATACTTTCTTGTTCTCTCCTTACATGCCTTGATGACATCGTCCATGAGGAGTATGAAAAGATAAGGTGACAGGATATCACCTTGTCTTACACCAGTGGTGGTCCTGAACTCTTCTGATTTATGGTTTTCTGTCCTCACATAATTTCTGCAAGACTTGTAGAAGCTCTGTATAGCATGAATCAGAGGTGCTGGAATGTTCTTCTTTGCCAAACAGTCCCAAAGTTTGCTCCAGGGGACCCTGTCAAACGCATTTTCCAGATCTATGAAACAAAGATGGGAACTTCATTGACAAGAGCAGTTATTGTGTTAGACTCTCAGTCCATGCTTCGGAAGATCCTAAATGGATGGCTACGGCATGAATGGAAAACCTCCATAGCAGCCTCAAATCTTCAGGAACTGGTGTGGATCTACTGTCCTGGTCATGCAGGGGTACGCGGTAATGAAAGGGCTGATAGACTAGCTTCAAAAGCACCTATACTGGGTGCGTTGGATATGGATAAGGGAGAGATACTGAAGACAATTAATGATCACCTGTTAGAGAATGACACTGCAATAGATGAATCATCGCGGCTGAGATTGCTAGAGTTTGGCATTAGGCGTGGGACTGGCAAGAATTTACGTATGAGAGGATGCATCCGGCCTATGTACAATGTGATGAATTTACCGTGATACAACGTTAAAATATCTCCAATTATAAAGATAACATGTAGGGATAAAAATAATGCGTGAGATACTAGGAGACATGCTCGCCTATGCCAGCATTTCCTACCGCCATTGAAACTAACTAGTAAACATGCAGACGAAACGGTACCCTTTTAGACGGGAGGGAAACGGAGATAAAAATCATTATGACGGTCTGAACACGTGTTTGAATCTAGAAAGGCAAAAAGACGCAATTTGTAGTTTAAAGGAAAAAATTACGCCACTAGTTGACACAATGTAAGGAAATGGACAGAAAAGACCTTAGCTCTTGTTAGAAACAGTCGTATCTTAGACGTTTTACCGTACTTGGTTCTTTTGTTCGAATATAGCGGCAAATGCCATACCCAAAGGTTCAAAACATATTTCAAAAACTAACCTTGAGCAAAATAGGTTTTTTGTTAATAATAAAGTTATGAAAATAAAACCTAGCTAGTTTGATAGCCCATCTTAAGCTGACAAATAATATACTTTTATTTATACAGACGGACAGATAACAAGGAAGATATTGACAAAAGACCGTATTGTTCCTATCAGACTAGCGAACAGTATTGTTGTGCATACTTTCACTAAAGTCACAATTTTGCGTCCTTGAGACAAGAAAATGTAAAATTCAAACTGTAATAAACTAGCGGGGCAAAGTCGGGAGATAGTGGCTAAAATAACTTAGGAAGCAGGTTTGGGTCGTTTTTACATGTAGTTAGTCAAAAACAACAAGTGAAATTGGGGAAAAGCCAAAATGTGACCGACGTACATTTGAGAAATTGAGATGTACTTTTGACTTTATTTTCAAAATTCAAATTGAAAAGCTTGGTCTTTCGATCTGATTGGCCAACGCATTTTATATTAGCAAGATAGAGACGCACATTTGTGCCATTCGATAGGAGTCTGTCCTATAACACAGCTCTTAACTGCTAGTGGTGTTTTCCAGGAAATATTACATTAAATTCAGTGGGACGCCATACTCTAGCCAGCAGCTCAGCTGAGTTTTGCTAGTATTAAGTGACTGTGTTCTCAATTTCGAATTGTGTTTCTGTTTTGGCACTAAAGTGGTGCCCAAATGCTGTTGTAAAAATACACAAGCGTGTGCCTGTGCAGCCTAACATTGGTGTCAGTGCAGCCTAACATTGGTGTCAGTGAAGCCTAACATTGTACTCCAGCTACGGAGAGGAGTGAGCCACCAGACTCCTGTACCAGATCGTCACAGGCGAGATAAGTGAAAACCTGGCCTGCTGGAGATTCACAACTAATCCACCATCAACTAAAGAAATAAATATTGAACAATATAACATTTACTTCATCCCATAAGTCAATGGACAATGATTTTGGTAGTCACAGATTGGGCGTGATGACGCCACTCCAACGAAACATCCAGTGCTAGTTCTCCCAAAGACATTATAAATAATAGTAATATTAACCAGTCTTATAATATACCTATGTACACAAATTACATTTTATTATGCCACATATTTATGCATTTCATTAATAAATTCATATCATTACATATGTTCTGACCAAAATAAAACTTGGTTCAGAACTAATAAATTTAAAAAATTGTTAAAACTAAAACCATAACAACCAGAGTTAGTTCAGTGTATTGTAGAGTTTATTATTATTATTATTATTATTATTAGACTTAATAATTACATGTGTGTGTCTGTATATTATATTCACTACACATTACATTTCAGTACCCTAGACTTTTTAACGTAGCTAACATTCATTATAGTAAAACAAGTCTGTTTGAGATCGTAAGTGGTAGCAGAAAGGCCTCCTGTATTTTACATAAACTTTTATCTCAGGAGCCTTCACAGCTGACCTCATACAGTACACTAGGTAACATAACGAACATAAAATAACATCAAAAACCACTACATACAATCAGCGCGCAACAGGAACTGTTAGCATGCATACCCTTCGACATTTGCTGAGGGAGACTGAGCACCTATGGGTTTGCCCGGAGTGCAGTGATGTCGATTCTGAACAACAATAACAATAACATCCCTATTTTATAATTTCGTACTTTATGTTTTTCTTTCTTCTGGAATATTGCTGAAATTTTTAATGTTTTGTATTTGCCTGCTTGACCGACAATCACAACTCGCTTCATTCTTGTAGATTTACTCGTATATTGTTTCCGTTTGTCCTAGTTCTTTGTCTTATTTTTTAGGTCTCGAATTGAAATGACTCAAAAATAGACTCAGGCACTTTCTGAAGCAGCCATATTTCTTGTTCGGGTTTGTTGATTAAAGTTTCCAAAAATGGTACAGTTGTTTAACAACAAGAACCAAAAAGCTACAGACTTTCATAAATGGGTGCTGGCGTAGAATAGAAGGAATGAAGTGGTGTGACAAAATCCCTAATATGTAACTTACGGCAAGAACCAGACACGTGCCAGTGGAACAAGAGATGAGAAAAACCAGACAAGTGCCAGGGGAACAAGAGATGACAAGAACCAGACAAGTGCCAGTGGAACAAGAGATGACAAGAACCAGACACGTGCCAGTGGAACAAGAGATGACAAGAACCAGACACGTGCCAGTGGAACAAGAGATGACAAGAACCAGACACGTGCCAGTGGAACAAGAGATGACAAGAACCAGATAAGTGTCAGTGGAACAAGAGATGACAAGAACCAGACAAGTGTCAGTGGAACAAGAGATGACAAGAACCAGACAAGTGTCAGTGGAACAAGAGATGACAAGAACCAGACAAGTGCCAGTTTAACAAGAGATGACAAGAACCAGACACGGGTCAGTGGAACAAGAGATGACAAGAACCAGACACGTGCCAGTGGAACAAGAGATGACAAGAACCAGACACGTGCCAGTGGAACAAGAGATGACAAGAACCAGACACGTGCCAGTGGAACAAGAGATGACAAGAACCAGACAAGTGCCAGTGGAACAAGAGACGACAAGAACGAGACACGTGCCAGTGGAACAAGAGATGAGAAGAAGATGCTGGAGATGGATAGGACACACATTGAGGAAACCTGGTGATAGCATTACAAGGCAGTCCTTGTTCTGGAATCCCCAGGTTCGGGGAGGTAGTGGAAGGTCAAAGAACACACGGAGAAGAGAGATGGAGGCAGACAATGAGGGGTGAATAAGGCATGGAAAGATCTTGAGCTGATGGCGTGGGAAAGGAAGACTTTGGAGCCGAGGTAGCACAGTGGTTAGTGCACTGGCTTCCTTGCTCGGGGGTCCATGGTTCGATCCCCAGGTTGAGGTGGAATTTTTTAGACCGCAAACGGCTCCGGGGTCGACCCAGATGTAGTGGTGTTTGATGGTGTTGTATGATGTTGATATTACTAAATGTAATTGTATGAGGCCAGCTGTGAAGGCTCCTGAGATAAAATGTAGTTGAGAATTGTCAGAAGGCCTTTCTTGCTACCACTACGACCTCACACTTAATTTTTTTTAATGAATGTGGCTACGTAAAGTGTCTAGGGTTATGATATGTAGTGTGGTGTAATAGGTTATAGATATACCCACAGATATTTAACAAGACTAATAATATTAATAAATGTTAAAATACACTGAACTAACTCACGTGTGTAAAATTTTTTGATAGAATTACATTTATTTTGTTCTGGATCAATTTTTTAGGTTGACCAGAACTTAAAAGGATTTAGAGATTATGAAAGAAATGCATGGAATATTATATCATAAATGCAATAGTGTACATATATATGTACTATACTAGTTAGTTTTATTAAAATGTTCTAGTAGTCATCTACTTGGGAGGATAGTTAATGTTTGTGCTGTTGGGGTGGCCTCATCACACCTGTCTATATTGACTACACAGTGTCCAGAAAATGGTGGGAATTTTTATGGGGTATTAGTAACTACACAGCGTTGGTGAATGTCCAGCAGACCAGAGGCTCACTCATCTTGTAGTTGTAGCTCTGGTGCTGAAATCAGGTGGTCCCACCTCTCCGTGCTGGCGGGCAATAATGGTGGTCTCTGTCACAAGTACTGCACAGATACACTCGAGTAAAGTCACCAACTGAATAGACACTGCTTTGTTGACAACAGAAACTCACAGCTCTGCAATCAAAGTATGGGCCATGTGTCAAAATCTATTCTCTACCCACGTCTGGACACAACACTGACACAACAACCACATCATACAGACAGGTCAGATCTCTCTGACCAAACAGCACATTTACCATGGTGGTTTTACATCAGATAGATCCTCCCAGACTATAGATTCTGAAAAATATTTATTAGTTTTCTGCCCTAAAAGAGGATAGGTAATATGTTTCATTATTCTCAACACTTGATCTGTCTTGCATAATCCTTGCTGGAGTTTATGTACATTGTTGGTCCCTAGACCCTGACTAGGGCGGGGGGTCTAGAGCAAATCCCTACTTGTTTGTAAGGCTAGATTTCGATATGGCAGTATCAAATCACTCGAACATGAAACAATATTCAAAATATATAAGGAAATAATTTCAATCTTACCAGATTATGAATAAATAACACAGAATTGCTAGCAAAACTCAGCTGAGCTGCTGGCTATAGTATGGCGTCCCTAAACTTCTTACACTTTCTTTCATATGGAAATCACCACACTTTAAAATCTGTGTCTATCACTGAACAACTATTGAGAAATGACCCCAAATCCGCGTCTAAGCGCCGACAATATGCTTGTCTGTGGCCAATCACTGCCTAGGTTTATTTGAATTTCAAATTTCCTACACTAAAGTCATTTCAGTCATGCTTCAGTCAAGTATGGATGTTTATCTGTTAGTCTGTCCGTCTCTACTTGTGTTTCTACAAAATGTACTTGATTTTTGAACCAACCTTTCTCTCCCCTCCAAAATTTTGTCGTTAAAAGTTATTTTTAGACACAGCCACCACAATATCCCCTCTCCTCCATACTAAGTAGATTTGAACACCTGCGTCTCGAGGTCGTGTTTTTTTGTGCAAAATAGCGACACTTTTAGATTCAATACAGTCTGTCGATGATGTGAACAACACTGTCTTTTGTCATTATCTTCAATATTATCTATCCGTCTGTAAAATTAAGAACATATTAGTTCACTGCTCAGAATAGGCCATCCGGCCAGCTAATTTTTATATTCCTAACATTAATATTAAGAAAAAAGTACTTTTTAATTTTTGTAATATTCCTAACATCTGCGTTTAGCCGCTGAATTCAAATCAAGGGCTTGGTATCGCAAAAGCGTCCAATAAATGACTGTGGCGTAACATATCTATGGTCCCTTCTGTCGAGTTGCTTACTTTTTATGTCAACTTGGGAAACGTGACTTTTCTCCGTTTCCCCCCCCCAATTGCGTCTCCTTAGCCTTTCTAGTCTCACGCAATCTTTCCAGTCATATTTTTCCTTTTTGATCCGCCGTTCCCCTCCTGTCTAGCAAGTCAATTATTATGGAGGATGATGACCCGCGGTCTGGGCGATCATGTACATCAGCAGCCTACGCATTATGTTTTTATCCTTAAATGTTATCTTTGGAGGTATTTTACCGTTGTATCTCTGTCAATTTCACTACACATCTCCCCACTTGAAAACATGCCTATGGCAAGTTTCAAAACCAGCGATACACATAGGTAAAATTACTCCTCACGTCTGCCACTACTCTAATTTTGATCACAGGGGTGCCGACTGAGGAAATCTGCACCGACATTCAAATTACGGCTTGCATAAGCGACTGGTTTCAGTTCCCCATCAGGTGAAGCTGATCTTTGCAACAAAGCCCCTCCTAGTCCTACATTACTTGCATCGGTTCTTAAGACAAAGTCCTGTGTCAAATCAGGCAGTTTGAGAATAGGCTTGCTAGTGAGTTTTTCCTTTAACTCTTGGAACGCTAGTTCACATTGTGCAGTCCAAATAATTTTATCTGGAAGTCCCTTGCGAGTCAAATCAGTCAGAGGAGCACAAATAGCGTTAAAATTTTTGATGTATTTCTGATAAAATCCGCATAACGACACGAATGATCGCACGTCCTTTTTTGTTTGTGGCCTAGGTGCTCTCTGCAGTTTTTCCAAGTTCTTAGGATCAGGGGTCATATTACCCTGATATACAGTGTGTCCCAAGAATTCCAACTCTTTGCATCCAATACAACATTTTGTTGGCCTAGCAGTTAAGTTCGCCTCCCGAAGTCTATCAAACAACATCTCCAGAGCTTCAATGTGTTCTTCAAATGTCTCTGTGGCGACGAGAATATCATCCATGAAATTTGTGATACATGGGTTATTCAGGGGATCCAACAATTTGCGCATCATCCTTGAAAACACACTCGGAGCATTTTTCAGTCCGAATGGTAGCATATTGAATTCATAATGTCCATCCGAAGTGCTAAAAGCCAAATAAGGTCTCACTTCAGGCTTCACTGGGATCTGGTAATAGCCTTTACTAAGATCCACCTTTGAAAAGTATTTTGCCTTGTTCAGTCTGGCAAATAACTGTTTTGTGTCTGGTAATGGATCCACTTGTCCTTCTGTGACAGCATTCAGTTTCCTGTAATCTATGCACAGTCTGTGTTCCCCAGACGGTTTTCTCAACAAAACGACACTAGAACTAAAAGATGATTCACTGTGCGAAATAATCCCCTCCTTCAACAAATACTCTATTTCTTCCTTCAATGCCTTCTCCTTCGCGAACGGAATAGAATAGGCTCTCATACAGATTGGGTTTGAGTCTACCAGTTTCATGTCATACTGTAGCAAATTTGTATGGCCTGGTTTATCTGTTAATACATCTGTATGTTCCTCCAGAACCTGTTGAACTCTCTCCCTCTGGTTTTTAGTCAGGTGCTTACTGACTTTTACCTGTGCTGCGGTTTCACAAGGATGTAATGGGTATTCATGTGAGGTGAGTGGTTCCTTTTGCATCTGGGTTGCAATAGCCAAGGTCAATAAGGGGGTGCTTTCCTGGAGTGGTCTGTCCAGATACTTCTTTAACAGGTTTACATGATAAACTTTCTCCTTCCCCTTTTTGTCAATTTTATAGTTTGTTCTAGACACCTTCTCTAGAACCGTATATGGACCTTGCCAACCAATTTGTAATTTATTCTGGCTTCCGGGTAGTAGAAGCAGCACCTTCTCTCCGACTGCCAGTTCCCTGTCCTTTGCCTTCCTATTAAAATATGCTGCATGTTTCTTCCTGGCTTGTTTCAAATTATCATTTGCCAGTTTCCATCCAGCTTTCAAACGAGTGGTCAGTTCGTTCACATATTGATACGATGAGGTAACAGTCTCTTCCGCCTTCTCATCTGTCCAGGTCCTTAATAAAGCTACATCTGGATCTTTAATTTATCATACGTATTTTTCATGGAACCCGTCTGGTCCCGTCCCTTAGAAGCTTTATAATGAGGACTTTTCTTCCTAGAATCATCACTCACAAATCGACCACTACCAATTTTTTTCTGGGGTTTGTCTCCCCACTTTAGATTGCTTATGAGAGATCTTCGCTCTCTTGTCTGTTCTTCCAGTTTATATAAGTCTGACCGAGGGATTGTCATCTTATCCTGGGTAAAATTTCTTCTTTGTACTCTTCGCATAGTGGCCATGTTAATCCATTCAAGTGAAGACTGGGTGTGAAAAGGGGGCTCCCATTCCACTTTGTCTACCCGAGTATAATTAGTTTTCCTTTCAGGCCTAAAGTTGCCCCGTGGCGTTTCTAGGTCCTGCACATATTTTCCCTTTGTGGGTGTTCCCTCATGAAATACGCCACATGCTTCTACAAAGTTTTCAACATCGACATTTACGTCGGGCCAATAGTATTTTCGAGCAATCTTTTGGCAGATGGTACCGACTTTCTCATGGTCACCATCTTTTCCAACATGTAAGCTCCTTATTAAGTTTGCCCTATATATCTTGGGAAGAACTAACTGTCCGTGACCAGTGGATCTAGTTCCTGTCTTCCTGTATAATAGTTTGTTCTTCATGAAATATTCCCCCTTGCTCGGAGGTGTGTGGCATTTGGGCAATTTTTTAAAACAGGGCTTGAGTGTCCTATCCTCAGCCTGCGCCTTCCTCATCTCCTCTGGATGAGCATTTATAGGTTCACCTTCTTCCTCCTTCTTCTGTGACCTGGTCTGCACTGTCGCCATGATCACAGGTTTCTCGGGATTCCCCAAGAAGACGTATCTACACCCCAATATCAGAGGGTAGATTGGTTCATCTATCACTGCTGCTCTGATTTCTCCTTCCACATAGCGAGTTTTCACCGTTATCCTTGCGATGGGAAGTGTCATGAGTGGTATGTCCTTAGTCGCCCCTTGTATTTCCACTGTTTCTGTGGTATACTGACTTGGGTCCACTAGGCTAGACTTCACAACTGAATCATAATCCAAACCTGTATCATAAAGGCACCTTATGGTGACCCCATTACAAATAACATCCTCACAAACTGGGGGGTGATAAGGTTCCTGTTGTCCCTTAGGATTAACCTTTAATCTTTGCGTCCCCGACTTCATTGCAGCAATGTTTGAAGGTTTCCTTCTACAAAATTCGGTGTTATGGTTATCCTTCTTGCACCATTTACACCATCTTTTTCCTTGGTTCAACGGTTTTCTTTCATTGAACTTTTGGTCATTGAACTGTGAGTTTCTGTCGCGATAGTCATTTCTTGGCCGCTCAAAGTTTGTCCTACCTTTATTTCCCTGCTCTCTATTATCAAATTTATTAAATTGCTGTGGAGCTTTAAAATTGTCTATGTGCTTCTTTTTAGCACCACTTACCTCTGCCTGGGCTGCCTGATACCTCTCAGCAACATTTAAAATTTCCCCCAACTTCTCTGCACCTTGTTCCATGAGAAATTTTCTCATGTCTGGAGCCATGGACTCTCTCAATTGCTCAATCATGATCATTTCTTTAAGATCTTGGGTCTTCCCCAGAGCCGTCCATTTCTCCAAATAGGTTTCTAGTCTAGCAGAGAATTGGTGGTATGTCTCCCCAGACAACAGTTTGGCATTTCTAAATTTCTTACGATAAAATTCACCATTCTTCTCGTACCTTAATAACAAAGCCTGCTTTAACATGTCATAATTGTCTTGGTCTTCCCTGTTCATTTTGGCAAATACTTCATAAGAAGTACCTCTCAATCCCTGTGATAGCTTTAAGCTCCACCTCTCTCTCTCTAACCCATATGTAGTAGCTAATAACTCAAAACGTCCTAGGTACCCCTCTATGTCATCGTCTTTTTCAACAAAATGGTCTAAATGAAACCCCATAGCTGAGTTTGAGGCTCCCAGACTGGGCGTAGCATCTGAGGCAAAAGGGCTGGCACCATTTTCAGGAGCCGGGCCTTGTAATTCCAGCTCCCTTAGTCGTAATTCGTGCTCCCTTTGCAACCTTCTATCTTCTGCCTCCCTTTCGGCAGTCAACCTTTTTTCTTCTGCCTCCCTTTGCTGTCGTTTTTCTTCTGCCTCCCTTTGCTGTCGTTTTTCTTCTGCCTCAATCTGCAGCCTCTTAGTCTCAGCCTCTAACTTCTTCTCTTCAACCAACCTGTCATACTCCAATTTTCTTTCAGCCTCTTTTTCTAATCTCCTTTCTTCCCGTTCAATATATTTATCACATTCAGCCGTTACGTATTGAATTAAAATTTGACCATCCATTCCCATCTCCTTCGCGGTGAGCACAGCAGCTGATCTAAATTTTGCCAGCTCCGCCATACTTTTTAGACAATATAATAATATACAAGATAAATCTCTAACCAGTAAATACACTAAGTACTTCTTATGACTATAGTCTAACTAATTCTAACTAACCAGTTAACTAATTAATTATTACTGGCTGTGAAGATTCACCAACTTTTATCTGCAGGGACACTTTTAATTTTAAAGGGAATTTTACAATTTATTTCCCTACTTTTATTTCTCCCACCAGGAGATCCTAATATTACTGTTGGGCTAATTATCCCTGGACAAGACCCCAATTTATGTAGTGGTGTTTGATGGTATTGTATGATGGTGATATTACTAAATGTAATTGTATGAGGCCAGCTGTGAAGGCTCCTGAGATAAAATGTAGTTGAGAATTGTCAGAAGGCCTTTCTTGCTACCACTACGACCTCACACTTAATTTTTTTTTAATGAATGTGGCTACGTAAAGTGTCTAGGGTTATGATATGTAGTGTGGTGTAATAGGTTATAGATATACCCACAGATATTTAACAAGACTAATAATATTAATAAATGTTAAAATACACTGAACTAACTCACGTGTGTAAAATTTTTTGATAGAATTACATTTATTTTGTTCTGGATCAATTTTTTAGGTTGACCAGAACTTAAAAGGATTTAGAGATTATGAAAGAAATGCATGGAATATTATATCATAAATGCAATAGTGTACATATATATGTACTATACTAGTTAGTTTTATTAAAATGTTCTAGTAGTCATCTACTTGGGAGGATAGTTAATGTTGGTGCTGTTGGGGTGGCCTCATCACACCTGTCTATATTGACTACACAGTGTCCAGAAAATGGTGGGAATTTTTATGGGGTATTAGTAACTACACAGCGTTGGTGAATGTCCAGCAGACCAGAGGCTCACTCATCTTGTAGTTGTAGCTCTGGTGCTGAAATCAGGTGGTCCCACCTCTCCGTGCTGGCGGGCAATAATGGTGGTCTCTGTCACAAGTACTGCACAGATACACTCGAGTAAAGTCACCAACTGAATAGACACTGCTTTGTTGACAACAGAAACTCACAGCTCTGCAATCAAAGTATGGGCCATGTGTCAAAATCTATTCTCTACCCACGTCTGGACACAACACTGACACAACAACCACATCATACAGACAGGTCAGATCTCTCTGACCAAACAGCACATTTACCATGGTGGTTTTACATCAGATAGATCCTCCCAGACTATAGATTCTGAAAAATATTTATTAGTTTTCTGCCCTAAAAGAGGATAGGTAATATGTTTCATTATTCTCAACACTTGATCTGTCTTGCATAATCCTTGCTGGAGTTTATGTACATTGTTGGTCCCTAGACCCTGACTAGGGCGGGGGGTCTAGAGCAAATCCCTACTTGTTTGTAAGGCTAGATTTCGATATGGCAGTATCAAATCACTCGAACATGAAACAATATTCAAAATATATAAGGAAATAATTTCAATCTTACCAGATTATGAATAAATAACACAGAATTGCTAGCAAAACTCAGCTGAGCTGCTGGCTATAGTATGGCGTCCCTAAACTTCTTACACTTTCTTTCATATGGAAATCACCACACTTTAAAATCTGTGTCTATCACTGAACAACTATTGAGAAATGACCCCAAATCCGCGTCTGAGCGCTAATGATATGATTGTCTGTGGCCAATCACTGCCTAGGTTTATTTGAATTTCAAATTTCCTACACTAAAGTCATTTCAGTCATGCTTCAGTCAAGTATGGATGTTTATCTGTTAGTCTGTCCGTCTCTACTTGTGTTTCTACAAAATGTACTTGATTTTTGAACCAACCTTTCTCTCCCCTCCAAAATTTTGTCGTTAAAAGTTATTTTTAGACACAGCCACCACAATATCCCGTCTCTTCCATACTAAGTAGATTTGAACACCTGCGTCTCGAGGTCGTGTTTTTTTGTGCAATTAGCGACACTTTTAGATTCAATACAGTCTGTCGATGATGTGAACAACACTGTCTTTTGTCGTTATCTTCAATATTATCTATCCGTCTGTAAAATTAAGAACATATTAGTTCACTGCTCAGAATAGGCCATCCGGCCAGCTAATTTTTATATTCCTAACATTAATATTAAGAAAAAAGTACTTTTTAATTTTTGTAATATTCCTAACATCTGCGTTTAGCCGCTGAATTCAAATCAAGGGCTTGGTATCGCAAAAGCGTCCAATAAATGACTGTGGCGTAACATATCTATGGTCCCTTCTGTCGAGTTGCTTACTTTTTATGTCAACTTGGGAAACGTGACTTTTCTCCGTTCCCCCCCCCCCCCCCCCCCCCAATTGCGTCTCCTTAGCCTTTCTAGTCTCACGCAATCTTTCCAGTCATATTTTTCCTTTTTGATCCTCCGTTCCCCTCCTGTCTAGCAAGTCAATTTTTATGGAGGGTGATGACCCGCGGTCTGGGCGATCATGTACATCAGCAGCCTACGCATTATGTTTTTATCCTTAAATGTTATCTTTGGAGGTATTTCACCGTTGTATCTCTGTCAATTTCACTACACCAGACTCTTGAATTGGGTACCAGAGGAACTCTGGGAAGGATAAGGCAGCCGGCGTGATGTTGACCACATCACCCCTAGTGTGTCGATGGTCAAGAAAATATGGACCTAACACCATATTCCCAATATGCCTCAATGGGCGTGTAACGGGATCCTTTACCTTTTTATACCTTGTCAGTGCGTGTTTAACGCAATATTTGTGAATAAGCATTGCCCTCGACATAAGTAGAAGGTGGAAACAATTAACTTCACTTACATTTTTAAGTCCAGGGCTGGATTAATCCAAGAAGGGCTTCTAGGTTTTTTGGTGTTTTGGCCCTCCTTCACCTAATAGGCAATAATTCTAATTGTTTTTTTAAAACATCTTAGCATGGTGATGGTACATACTAATATTATTAATAAACTGGAATGTTAGTTTGTTAGTTCTGCTTACCTCTTGTATTAGTATTTTTCGTATTATTGTTTATTAGTATTATTTTTTATTATCCTAAAGGTAACGACAATAGTTCATGTGCCGTTATGATTTTGCAGGGGTGCATTAAGTCTTTTAAGCTATGTTTTTTTTACTGTATGATTAGAACATTATGAATGCGATTGCAAAGTGCAAACATTTTCTTTTTGTACACATGTCTATGCATTTACAAAATTTCTTAAACTTATGCAAGGGTCCACAAAAGCTCCGGGCCCCCAAGCTTCAGCATACTTAGCGTAATGGATAATCCGACACTGTTCAGGTCCACTGTTGCCATGAAGCGTTGCAGGGAGCTGACGTTTGCTTTCTTGGGCCTTGTGTGACGCATTGGTAGATGTGATACCTGGTTGTTGCAGGATTTATGTGATACCTGGTTGTTGTAGGATTTATGTAAAGTTGTCTATCCATCAGCTATTGAGTCTTTCCCCTGCCATAAACCCGGATCTTCTACTGTTGTAAGTGCGTATTGGTAATTTTGTCGGACTTCATTCTGATGAGATAGCCAGAACACTTAATGTTACGTGTCTCTATAGGCTGTAGTTTTTAAAAACAATGTACACACACACACATGGCATGCTGATAACTCAATTATCATTTGAGACAGAATTTTGTCATATCCACATTTAAAGTCACAGATATTCAAAATATCTATCACCATGCAGAGGTTCGCGGTAATTAGAGAGCTGACAGACTCGCATCAAGAGCACCAGTAGTGGGAACACTGAATATGGATAAGGGAGAGATACTGAGAACAACTAATGATCGCCTGTTAGAGAATGACACTGCAACAGGTGAACCATCAAGGTTAAGACTGTTGGAATTTGGCATCAAACGTAAGGATAGCAGAGATAGACGAATGAGAGGACGCATCCGTCGTGTATACAACCAGCGAGCTGCAGGAACAGTTAGCATTCACACTCTTCGACATATACTGAGGGAGACTGAACCCCTATGGGTTTGTCCGGTGTGCACCGATGTCGATTCTGTATTTAAAAAAATGCACTGTCACAACGACGAGCAACTGACTAGCATTCTGTATTGTTACCAACTAAATATTAAAACACGCATCTTTAATGTGATACCTCAGGTCTTTCAGTGTGCGCATGTTGAAAATAAGACAGCCTTCAGTACTGTAGAATACTTCACAAGTGTTATTCTAAAGGCTTACTTATTTGTTATCTAAGATTACTCTGCTATATTCCTTCAATATAGCAAAATTACAACTCAGATTGTGAGTGAGTTATACGCATTCGAAATATGTTTACTCAATGTTGAAACACTCTGTACATAATGTTGGATGTTGTGCATACAATTTTCTGGTGTCATCATTTCTCATTCTGTCTCTCCTGGTAACATTAGTGGCTTTTTTCTTAAGCATCGCATGTCACGGGATGTGACTTTCCTGTCCTCTGCTTTGGCCAGGGACCATATTTGACAAGATTGAAACATTTTTATATTTACAATGAATTAGCATCCGATTGACAGAGTGGTTAGAGCTCTGGTCTCTCGCGGCAAAGGTGTAAATGAGTAACTGACTCTTAGAGTTAGGGAAGGAAAAGGCAGCGAGGGAGGGAACTAGTCACACCACCTCTCGATGCTGGACCTAGTATGGTAAAGTCTCTAACACTTCCGTCACCTACGGCTGTATCTACTATGAGACTACCTGTTATATATGGTTATTGAATCCTACTTTCTTTTTAAAGCACAATGGGTTGTCAGGTTATCCCTCCTGCCGGTCTTTGTCTCGATCTCTAAACCCTACCCTCTCTATGGAATCTTTTTCTGTGATATTTGTCTTTTCATTTTTGCTCCGTTCATGTCGGCGCTACACGTAAAGTTGGCATACCTAGGATGCATAGTAACACCAGATGGCGGGGCAGGCAAAGACATCAACATCAGAATGAATAAGGCAAGAACCGCCTTTTTTTAGCCTAAACAACATCTGGAAGTCCTCTCAGTACAGCCCAAGCACAAAATTAACATTATATCAGAGCTGTGTGCTTTCTGTGCTTCTCTATGGTGCGGAATGCTGGAGAGTTACAGAGAAGGAAATGTCGAAATTGTCCTCTTTTCACACAACATGCCTAAGAAAAATTCACCGAATCTTTTGGCCGAATACCATCACCAACCAAGATCTGCTTACTCGGAGCAAGCAAGAGGACATGTGTGGTGGATTTTGATGTTATGAATTGTTGTTAGGTATTATTATTGTCCATTAACAACAGACTAATAAGAGCAAGACTGAGAGGGAGATTCACCAACACCACAATTATACAATGTTATGCACCAACAAATGACAGCGACGAAGAGATTAAGGACGAATTCTATCAACAGGTACAAAAGGAAATGGAAACTGTACCCAGGTACGATCTTATTATAGTAATGGGAGACCTAAATGCGAAAGTTGGAACACACAATAATTATAACGAAAGAGTAATGGGGAAATGCGGCAGTGGAACAGTAAATGAGAATGGGGACAAATTAATAAGCTTCTGCAGTATTAACAACCTGGTCATCGGAGGAACACTTTTTCAACACAAAGAAGTGCACAAGTTAACATGGGAATCACCAAACAGACGAGACAAAAACCAGATAGATCACATAATGATCAATGGCAGATGGAGACATGCACTACAAGACGTGAAAGTAAGAAGAGGCGCAGATGTGGGAAGTGATCATCACCTAGTAGTAGCAAGACTGAAGGTGAAACTCAGAGCTGCTGGACCAGTTGCAGTCAAACAGAAAAGATACAACATCACGAAACTTAAGGACCCCCTCACCAGAAAAGCGTTTGTGGTCGACGTAAAGAGACGATATCTGATTACCAAAAGCCAGGAAAGAACAGAGACCGACGATGTGGACCAGAAATTCAACACCATCTCAACAATATATAAAGAAAGCAGCAAGTCATGCTTGGGATTCCAGGAAAGAAAGAGCCAAGACTGGATAACACCAGAAACGCTAAACACCATAGCGAAGAGAAAGGAAATGAAAAGGAAGAAAACAGAAGCTAAGTCTCCCAGGTTAAAGGCAATATATAGTGAACAGTACAGTCAGCTGGACAAGGAAGTAAAACGTCAAACCCGTGCTAACAAAAGGACATTTCTGGATGACCTTGCAAGACAGGCAGAAGAGGCAGCACTGAGAAATGAACAAAGCACAGTTTATAAAATAACTAAAGCTATCAGTGGAAAACGAGGTGCAAACAACATAACGTTAGTAAGAGACAAGCAAGGAAATCTCATCACCACAGCACAGGGGCAGGAAACAAGGTGGGCAGAGCACTTCAGAGAAACACTGAATAAGGAACCACCAGAGACTCAGCTGAATGTTCCTGAGGCTGAAAGTGACTTAGACGTAAATACAGACATTCCACGAAAAGAAGAAATTATCACAGCTATCAAAGGGCTAAAAAATGGAAAAGCGCCTGGTCACGACAATCTGAATGCTGAGCTATTCAAGACAGACCCTGAACTAGCAGCAGAACTATTAGAACCACTATTTGCACAAGTCTGGGAAACTGAGACAACACCAACAGAGTGGAGTAAAGGAACAATTGTCAAATTGCCCAAGAAGGGCGACCTTGCAGACTGCAACAACTGGAGAGGAATTACCCTCCTCTCAGTTCCCAGCAAAATACTAGGCAGGATAATCATCCAGAGAATTTCAAAAGCAGTTGACCATAAACTGAGGAAAGAACAAGCGGGCTTCAGAAAGAACAGAAGATGTGTAGATCATATATTTGCCCTCAGGAACATTATAGAGCAGTGCTCAGAATGGCAGAGACAGCTGTACATTAACTTTGTTGATTTTGAAAAGGCTTTCGACAGCATACACAGGGACAGCCTATGGAAAATTCTGAGGGCTTATGGAATTCCCAGCCGCATTGTTTCCATTATAAAAAGCCTCTATTCTAACTTTACGTGCAGTGTTGGATCGAGTAATGTAACTTTCGAAGTGAAAACAGGAGTACGACAGGGATGCCCCTTATCAACAACATTATTTTTGACAGTCATAGATTGGGTGATGCGCCAGACAACAGAGGGCAGTCCAAGGGGAATTAGATGGACAACGTTTTCTACACTGGAAGATTTGGAATATGCAGATGACATTGCACTGCTCGCGCATTCACACCAACACATTCAAGACAAAACTGATAGACTGAATAAGTATGGCCAGCAGGTTGGCCTGAACATCAATCTGAAGAAGACAGAGGTCATGACACTAAATGTGGGCAATCCTGAGCCAATAACAGTAAGGAACCAGAAGTTAGAACAGACAGACACATTTACTTACCTAGGAAGCATAGTAACACCTGACGGCGGAACAAGCAAGGACATTAACAACAGAATGAATAAAGCGAGAACAGCCTTTGCTATTCTCAACAACATTTGGAAGTCTTCCCAGTACAGCACAAACACCAAATTAAGACTGTATGAGAGCTGCGTACTTTCTGTGCTTCTCTATGGTGCGGAATGTTGGAGAGTAACAGAGAAGGAAATGTCGAAACTGTCCTCCTTCCACACAATCTGCCTAAGGAAAATTCTCCGAATCTTTTGGCCAAACACCATCAGCAACCAAGAACTACTTATTCGGAGTAACCAGGAGGACATGCACACCATCATAGCTGGCAGACGCTGGAGTTGGGTTGGCCATGTCCTCAGAAGGGACCCTGATACCATCGCAAGAACAGCTATGCTATGGACCCCCGAGGGAAAGCGAAAGAGAGGCCGACCAAAAACAACTTGGCGGAGAACTGTGGAAGCTGAGATGCAAAGAATGAACCACAGTTGGGGCACTGTACGAAGGATGGCCGCCGACCGAGCAAAGTGGAATCAATTTGTTGCTGCCCTACAAGACGCCACCAGGCGTGATGGCCGCTGACTGCTTTGACGGTTGGCGGTTATGGATCAAAGAAGAAGAAGATTATTATTGTAATAAATGAGATTAGCTATGACGGTCCCTGAATTTACCCAATAGTATTGTGAACTTTTCAGGGTACCTTTCCGTTACCACCCCTTTTATCTCATTCAAAATGTATTTATATTATTATATTAAATGACTTCGTGTAGTGTCTAGGGTTATGAAGGTAGAGTGTAATGTACAATAATCAACAAACATACAAACAAATAGTTTATTATTCACAACAGCACACAGTACTACCACAATAACATACAAACGACACTTTAAAAGGCTATCTTATTTAAGACTGGTTGAAATTTGTGTAAATATACTTTTTACAATTTATTATCCTGATTCTAATTTATTTTGAACCAGGACTGACAATCAAAAGTGAAATCAAAAGAATCATTTACATCAGTCAAATAGCACAGTAGATCTTCTGTCCATACATAAAAATATTATTCTAAATACAGTAGACATTCAAAAATCCGGCAACCTCCGGACCTGAGGAGTGCCGGATTTTTGAAAATGCCGGATTTTTTATGGTTATATATTCTGTATATATTTAACAGAAAATGACTACCTGTACACTTTATCTGCGATCGACAATGCACGATGTTTACGTTTTACACCACTTCTTTTATTTGCTGAATCCATAATGGGGCTAAACAGCAGCAAATAAATGATAAAATGAGAAGGAATGAGCAGGAATTCCTGTTAACACGTGCAAGCAAGACCCAACAGCTGCATCAAAACATAAACTGCTCCAGAAAACAGTGGCGCGCCAACGCGGTAAATTTAAAAATGCGCTCCGAAATCCATGCCGGAAATCTGAAGGAACCGGATTATCGATGGCCGGATTTTTGAATGTCAACTGTATACGTCTGTAGTTGTATTATCCTACTTTAAGGTAATACTGGTAGTACCCCTAGGTTGTTGTTTAAAATCACACCCATTTAGTTATGTTTGTTTTCGTTTGTCTCTTGTGGGACTATTAAATAGTTGTCCCAGTTTTATTCACTGTCACTTTATATTCCTTTCTAAAGTTCTGTTAGTTGAGCTGTCAGGTGCCGAACAAGAACTTATCTTGGCAGTAGAATACAGGTAGAACGTTTCCTCTGCTCGCTTGACAATCTGTTCCCTGTTTGATAGGCAATGGCCACTAGCATGGGCTCGCAGTATACAGACAGAGTCCTGAATCAATGAGTTTTCAAGCGTTTGGTACCACATTAACGTCAGTACCCAGGACCTCTGAAATGTGAAGGTTATGCACCCTTCTTAATACCTAGCATACACTAATAGTTCACATTCTATGACAGGTACATTACAAACAAACAAAAAGGGTCATAGCCTTATACCAACCTAAGCCACCATTATCTTTTGATGTGACAATGTACACCAGTATTCCTCTCCCCTAATAGTTACAACGCCACTGCAATTCCAGCTGTAATCTTTTCCATATAATAGGATAGGTGTTATGCTCCTTTATGACAATCATACATATTCTTGTAGTTTTACACCTCTCTGACAGTCTATCACATGGTGGATCAATCTTTAGGCTTTGCCTCATGGTCGCTATAGACCCACTCACGTACAGACATATATTATTTCACATTCAATTTTTATATAAAATACATGTTAATAAATGTCAATCTTACCACAATTTTCAATGAAATACACAGTGACGATGACTGACACAGTTTCGATCTGTTTTATTGTCCAGGCTGCCTAGAAATTGTATTTGAAAGCACAGCCTGATCTCATCAATCGCTGGTAGAATTTTTCAAGAAATGGCGTCCCCCCTAACGCTTGTTCTGACAATATCGACTCAGTTGGCCAATCACTCTTAATATTACAGTGTAAACAGTCTTTCAAAAAATATCATTCAAACCTTTCTACGTTACTAGGCTTTTTATGTTTATTCAAAGGTCAGCCAATAATATGTCGTCTCACTTCAAATTCCACCCAATCGGATTCATTGTACTATCTTAGCCTATCTGTCACCTACTTTTTTCCCAAAAAATATGCGATCCAATCTAAGCAGATATGACTTGACCTGACAGTATCTCTGATCTCTATGTATTGTTTTATCAATATTTGATTAGTTAAGGGACCATTTAGATAACTAACAACATATTCTTGGTCAGCAAGTCTTCAGGTACACGAATATACGATTTTTAAGGGGCTATGTGGTTTGGTTCAAAATTCTATCTTTTTTTCTATGTTAGTTGTTTATTTTTAAACTACCTCTCGTTCACTCTTTTTCCATGTAATTTCAAGCGAAATACGAGAGCTTAGATCATTCATAATAAGAGCTAAACGTGTTTCCATGACCGTAGTGTATACATTTCTAACTTTTTCATCGTATTGGGGAAACCCCTAAGGAAAAGCTTGCCACTGTGCTGTGGTTAGCTTTTAGTTTGAAATCAATGCGAAACGAATTAGCATTTACCATCTATCCTTGCCCCTCCTCGTTCCACAATGCATTTTAGGCAAATATTTCTTAGAACTAGGAAAAGTGGTTCGTTTATGTCAAGGACGAATTTGAAAATTTGGGTACCGTTTTGTTCGGCTATTCGTTAGCAAATAATAGTCTGAAGGCGTAGGCGACACCAACCGTTCTAGCAGAAATTGTTTAGTAATATCCTATCTTTGCCTTTATGCCCTATACTGTTATATTCTAATTTATATATTGTATTTAGAAATTCACTACTTTCTCCCCCCTTTAGAACAGACGATCATATGTCAGTTCCTACTTCTAAATACACATAGATGAATTTACTATCTATGCCTGGTGACTACTCTGATGTTCGTCGTACGGATGTCTGCTTAAAAAGTCAGCGCCGACATTGGTTTTTCCGGGAATGTACTCTATGGTAAACTGGAATGGTTGTAGGAGCAACGACCAGCGTAATAATCTAGCATTTTCATGCCTTGCTTGTGACAGACATACGAGTGGTTTATGGTCTGTTTGGATCTTAAATGAATTTCCATAAAGATAAATCTGGAACTTTTTTATACCCCATATAACTGCCAGACATTCTTTTTCACTTGTTGAATATTTTTGTTCTGCTGTGTTCAACTTACGGCTAGCATAAGCTACTGGGGTTAATTCCCCATCAAGTAAATTTGACCGTTGTAATAGAGCTGCACCCAAACCGATATTACTAGCATCCGTTCTCACAATGAATTCTTGACTCAAGTCAGGTAATTTCAAAATAGGCCTGCTTGTGAGCTTTTCTTTCAACTCTTGGTATGCTAATTCACACTGCGCTGTCCAAATAATTCTATCAGGATTTCCTTTGCGCATTAAATCAGTCAATGGAGCACATATGGAGTTAAAGTTTTTAATATACTTTTGGTAGAAACCACATAATGAGACAAAAGATGGCACATCTTTTTTTGTTTGTGGTCTCGGTGCTTTTTTAACTTCTCCAGGTTCTTGGGGTCAGGGGTCATGTTTCCCTGATGTACTGTGTGTCCCAAGAATTCTAGCTCTCTACATCCAACACAGCATTTCTTCGGTCTAGCTGTCAAATTGGTCTCTCTCAGTCGATCAAACAACATATTCAGAGAGTTAATGTGTTCCTCAAATGTTTCTGTTGCTATGAGAATATCATCCATGAAGTTGGTGATGCATGGATTATTCAGGGGATCCAGTAACTTTCTCATCATCCTCGAAAACACACTCGGTGCATTTTTCAGCCCGAATGGCAACATGTTAAATTCATAATGTCCTTCCGAGGTGCTAAAGGCTAAATAAGGTCTAATCTCCGGCTTTACTGGGATCTGATATTAGCCTTTGCTCAGATCCACTTTAGAGAAATATTTAGCTTTATTCAGCCTGGCAAACAGCTGATTTGTATCAGGTAATGGATCCACCTGACCTTCTGCGACAGCATTCAGTTTCCTGTAATCTATACACGGTCTATGTTCTCCAGAGGGTTTCTTAACAGAACCACACTGGAACTGTAAGGAGATTCACTGTGCGAGATAATCCCTTCTCTCAACAGATAATCTATCTCCTCCCTTAAAGCTTTTTCCTTAGCGAACGGAATCGAATAGGCTCTCATACAGATGGGTGTTGGGTCTATGAGTTTCATATCATACTCTAATAAATTTGTATGCCCCGGTCGGTCCGTTAACACATCTGTATGATTATTCAGAACCAGTTGAACCCTCTCCCTCTGATTTTCCGTTAAGTGTGTACTGATTTTTACCTGTGCAGCGGTCTCACATGGATGTAAAGAATATTCATGAGAAGTGAGTGGTTCCTTTTTCATCTCCATTGCAACAGACAAGGTCAGTAGGAGTGTCTCTTCCTGGTTTTCTCTGTCCAGATATTTCTTCAGGAGATTCACATGATAGATTTTCTCTTTCCCTTTCTTATCTATCTTATAATTTGTTCCAGACACCTTCTCTAGAACTGTATATGGACCTTGCCATCCAATTTGCAATTTATTCTGGCTGCCGGGCAGTAGAAGGAGCACCGTCTCTCCCACAGCTAATTCTCGATCCTTTGCTTTCTTATTATAATAGGCAGCATGCTTTTTCTTAGCTTGTCTCAAATTTTCATTGGCAAGTTTCCAGCCAGTTTTAAGACGAGTGGTCAGCTCGTTCACATATTGATATGATGAGATAATATTTTCTTCTGCCTTTTCATCGGTCCATGTCCTTAACAATGCTTTCAATGGACCTTTTATTGGCCTTCCAAATAACAATGTTGCCGGGGCCATACCGGTTGAACTATGGGGTATCTCCCGATAGGCAAACAAGGCTGCGGGAAGGTACTGGTCCCATGTATCTGGTTTTTCATGTGCCAACTTTCTCAGGATCGACATGAGTGTCCCGTTAAATCTTTCCACTTGGTCATTTCCTTGAGGATGATACGGGCTACAATAAAAGTGTTTGGCTTGAAAGATCCTGAATACTTCTTCTGTTAGTTTCCCCTTGAACTGAGAGCCATTATCAGTCAAGATTTGGTTGGGAAAGCCCAGCCTGGTGAAGATTGTGAGTAATGCCTCTGCCACATGCTTCGAATCAATTGATGACAGGACTACCGCCTCTCCCCACATAGAGCATGTGTCCACCAGAGTCACAATGTAACTGTTCCTTCTCTTGGTCCGAGTGAGAGGTCCCACAATGTCCATTGCAACTCTTTCAAAAGGTGTTCCTACTATGGGCATTTCCCCTAGAGTTGCTGGAGCAGTCCAATGCTTTGGAGCTACCCGTTGGCACTGTGGACAGGATTTTACATATCTCTTTATGTCTTCAGTTATTCCTGGCCAGAAATAATGACAAGCTATACGCTGTCCTGTTGCGCTGATCCCCATATGACCACTGAAGGGAATCGCATGCCCTAGTTCCAACACTTTAGTCCTATATGAATTTGGAAGGACCAGCTGTCCGTGACCATTGGATCCATTTCCAGCCTTCCTATATATCAATTTGTTCTTCATATAGAAATCTCCCCTGCCTGGAGGTGTATGACATTTGGGCAATTTCTTAAAACAAGGCTTGAGGGTCTTATCCTCCGCCTGTGCCTTCCTCATCTCATCTGGATGGGTATTTATCGGATTATCCTCCTCCTTTTTTAGACTGTGATCTGGTCTGCACTTTTGCCATGATCACAGGTCTCTTGGGATTCCCCAAGAAGACATATCTACACCCCAATATAAGAGGGTAGATTGGTTCATTTATCACTGCTGCTTTTATGATTCCTTCCACATATCGCGTTTTCACATTTATCCTGGCGACGGGAAGTGTCATGGTCGCTACGTCCTTGGTTGCAGCTTGAATCTCCACTGTTTCTGTGGTGTATTGATCTGCCTACACCAGATGAGAACTCACAACTGAATCATAATCTAATCCAGTATCATACAAACACCTTATGGTGACACCATTGCATGTTACATCTTCACACACTGGGGGGTGGTAAGATTCCATTTGTTCAGTAGGATTGACCTTTACTCCCTTTCTCCCCCTTTTCATTGCAGCGAAAGTAGGAGTTTTCCTTCTACAATTTTCAATTTTTTCCCCAAAAATATGCGATCCAATCTAAGCAGATATGACTTGACCTGACAGTATCTCTGATCTCAATGTATTGTTTTATCAATATTTGATTAGTTAAGGGACGATTTAGATAACTAACAACATATTCTTGGTCAGCAAGTCTTCAGGTACACGAATATACGATTTTTAAGGGGCTATGTGGTTTGATCACCCGTTTGCCAGTCACTTCGATTACGGAAGTAATAGCAAATGGATTGATTTGCCGTTGCCCTAAAGACGCCACTAGGCGTGATGGGAAACAATGGCGAAGAAAACCTATCAGCTGTTGCCCTAAGACGCCACTAGGCGTAATGGCCACTGACTGCTTTGACGGTCTGTGGCTAAGGATGGAAGAAGAAGAATGTGGTTTGGTTCAAAATTCTATCTTTTTTTCTATGTTAGTTGTTTATTTTTAAACTTCCTTCTTGTTCACTGTTTTTCCATGTAATTTCAAGCGAAATATGAGAGCTTAGGTCATTCATAATAAGAGCTAAACGTGTTTCCATGACCGTAGTGTATACATTTCTAACTTTTTCATCGTATTGGGGAAACCCCTAAGGCAAAGCTTGCCACTGTGCTGTGGTTGGCTTTTAGTTTGAAATCAATGCGAAACGAATTAGCATTTACCATCTATCCTTGCCCCTACTCGTTCCACAATGCATTTTAGGCAAATATTTCTTAGAACTAGGAAAAGTGGTTCGTTTATGTCAAGGACGAATTTGAAAATTTGGTACCGTTTTGTTCGGCTATTCGTTAGCAAATAATAGTCTGAAGGCGTAGGCGACACCAACCGTTCTAGCAGAAATTGTTTAGTAATATCCTATCTTTGCCTTTATGCCCTATACTGTTATATTCTAATTTATATATTGTATTTAGAAATTCACTACAACATGCACACCATCATAGCTGGCAGACGCTGGAGCTGGGTTGGCCATGTTCTCAGAAGAGACCCCGATGCCATCACAAGAACAGCTATGGTTTGGACCCCTGAAGGAAAACGAAAGAGAGGCCGACCAAAAACAACCTGGCGGAGGACTGTGGAGGCTGAGATGCAAAGAATGAACCAGAGTTGGGGCACTGTACGAAGGATGGCCGCCGACCGAGCAAAGTGGAATAAATTTGTTGTTGCTCTACAAGACGCCACTAGGCGTGATGACCACTGACTGCTTTGACGGTCGGCGGCTAAGGATCAAAGAAGAAGAAGATGTCGGCGCTATAACAGAGGTCGGGGGAGACCAATGAACACATGGAGAAGAGAACAGCAAACAGACACGAAGGGTATGGCGAAGACACGTGAAGACCTTGAGCAGATGGCACGGAACAATTAGACTTGGTATACGTTAGTTGAAAACCTATGTTCCTTGGGGCGCTGAGGGGCGATGAAATGTCAGTGCTATGCAGGTTTTTTAAATTTTTAAAATACATCTGTACGTTCTTAGCATATACCCAAGCCGTTTTCACTGTCTCTTATTGATTTCTTCAGCTGTTGTTGATACTTGTGTTTTGTCTAATACTGCATGAGGCATTTTTTCTTCGATAACGTCGCTCCCCTTCTCATAACATGCCCACAGAAAGCGAATTATTTATTTTTACTACTACTACTTGATCAGTCCTCTTCTACCCTGGGTTGTAGAGATGTTCCAGAGAGGGCGCCATACTATCCTATAGGCTGTCTTCCTTCTGGCCTGGTTCCAATCTAGTCCTCGGTCCTTCAAAGATTCTAATGTTGTCCTCCCAGCGGACTCTGGGTCGTCCTGGAGGTCTGAATTCCTGGCTCTTAGTTTCTCATATTTGTCGTGGTATCCGATCTTCTCCTATTCTGCAGCCATAGCCGAACCATCTTAGTTGGGACGGTTCTACTTGGGTCTACAGGGCCTGGATTTTGAAGCCTTGCCATATCGTCTGATTGCCGACCACGTTTCTTCTTGTTACTTCAACCACCTTCCTCAGATACCTCATTACTGAGGTTTGGAGCTGGCTTTTGTGGGTTATAGTCAGTGTCCATGACTCGTATCCAGAAGTCATGATTATTTATTCCTAACATGAGAAATAATTTTCCTTTACTCGTTCGTTTCTTTGGGTACATCCTCATTACTCTTTTTTTAAAAAACCATCTACAGTATTCTTAATACTCCTTTGTAAAAACACATGTACGTAGCCTCTAGGGTAGGGTTTCTGAATCTGTGGTCCACGGATCCCTGGGGGAGGGGGGGGGGGAGGATGTCCATGGATAGGGTATAGGAGGTCCATGCATTGATTCTAGATTGTCTGTGTACATAACCTAAAACTTAAAATGTAAACTTACTTAGTTATGCTTTTATGTATATTTTATTTTTCAAGAAGGGATCCATAGACTTCATCAGACAATCAAACGGGTTGCTGGCACAAATAAGGTTAAGAAACCCTGCGTGTCTACTTATTGCCCGTGACTCACTTCCATACGTCGGAAACGGCTTTGTATAAATACTGAAGAATTCACTTACTTCCATTAACAATGAGTTGTGGCATAAAATACGTTTTATTTTCTTAAACACGACTTGGTGTTCATACTACACTCCATTCGGGACACTTGCTAACTACTTTATTGCTAATCTTGTCTTTTTTAAACATTTGAGCTAAGTATTTCACAATTTGCCGCTAACTGCAAATTCCCCGTTTCGCCGACGATCGTTCGCACCGTTGTCAATCCTTTTGTGATATGCTATATCAATTTGATTTCAATCGAGGCACCCCACTTGGCGAGCCAGTTGTGAATACTGTATGCAGATCGAACCATCCCCTGGACCTCAACTATGATGGCAGAAGTAAAAGCAATGTTTATATTGGTTCCCAGGGGGATGACAAACATACGTGGGAGTGACAGCGTGGGTGGGAGTAGTTGACAATCAAAATAATTACTGAGTGGGAATGGCATAGATGATGTGGAAGAATGAAAAGGAAAGAACCACGAGAGTTGCTATGGAGGATTTAGCTTTGTTGCTGATAATTATATTTCTAGCAGGGGCGGCGCTTGGTTATCTGTTATTATCCATGCACATTGAGGACTCGTTTTTACTCTCAACTCCCCGTATCTCTGTTCTCCCCTCCCCCCGTTTCTCTCCCCCCCCCCCCCCCCATAGTGTAGCGTTAAGAACGTTGAGCTTTACTTCGGTTATTCGAAGATGCTGCCTAGTTAAGATTTTAACCCTGTATTATGTGAACTTCTGTTCGAATATGGCAGTGCTGCACAAACTTACAGTAATCGCGTACCTCTTATGAGACTTTAATATTACCGGCATACCCGTCTCGGACGATAATGTGGGTGTAGATGTACATAATAAACGTTATAAAATATTTTTATAAAAGTAGAAATAATAATTAAAAACCTAAATTAATATAAATAATATTAACAAACCAACAAACATTCTAGCAGGAGAAAGAATATATAACGTGGATTCGTACTAGTTTCAGATTATAGTATGCATATTAACCATTTAACATCTACTTAAAGGTGCCCAACATATGAGGAACAAAGAAAGCGCATATGGCCATCACCAGTATTATTCCTGGAAAAGCTCTATGGAGATACCAACAGCCTCAATTTGGCCATTGCTTTCTTTGAACATATTCAAGTTGACGTCTGAAAGTGTACGAAGAAGAAGTAGAAAAATAAGACGGTGCAGACGATATTAACCATTGCCCCGTGTAGTTCTTGGGAGTCTCTAAAGAGACACAGAAAGAAGAGAATTACTGCACCCTCCTGCTTGTCGTACAAGACAACTAATTCTAGGTTGTGCATGAGGTTGGCAGCCTCATTATGTAACACAAATCACTGCAGAAATCACCACTGCAAGAGCATGGACATGCTTATGTCACGAGTGGTTTTTAGAATCTGTCTGAGACAAGACAAAAGAGTCTGAGTGACGTCTGAGACAAGACAAAAGTCTGAGTGATGATAACTCCACCCTAGGGCCAAATTTTGGAACCCAGCGTCACAGCTTAGTGCAGGCGTCCTGCATGGAGGACCAACTGCATTGATGGCTCCATACTCCTTAAGGAGCAAAAAAAAAAAGGAAATGAGGATGATGGGGATGATAATATTAACCAGTGAAGGAAGCACATTCTTTTGACTGAAAATCGCTTTTCTTTTTTATTTAAATTGTAAGTATTCGAAATCCTAATGACAGAAGAAAGCTCAGAGAGACCAGTAGTTATCTTCTCGCATGCGATGTCAGTGATTACAACGATTCAAAAGGGTTGTGGGAGCCGCGCTGGTGTAATGGTTACTACACTGCGCTGGCGATCGGGTGATCCAGGTTCAAGCCCGGGCGAGGACACATGAACGAGTGTCGTCGACCGGGACTTGGACTGGACTGGATTAATTCGAGCCCTGGCAAAGACATTTGAAGAATTGTCGTCGACCAGGGACTGGCGGCTCTTGAGCCGACCCAGCTCTAATGGATAGTTAGTTACTGATTCTAAAAGTAGTGATTGTTACAGGTAATGATTTTAATAGTAGGGGTTGTTACAGTTACTGATTCTAAAAGTAGTGATTGTTATAGTTACTAATTCTAAAAATAACAATTGTTACAGTTACTGATTCTAATAGTAATTATTTTTATAGTTACTGATTCTAAAAGTAATGATTATTACAGTTACTGATTCTAAGATTAGCGGTGCTTGCAGTTACTGATTCTAATAGTAGCAGTTGTTATTGTTACTGATTCTATAAGTAGTGATTTTTATAGTAACTAATTCTAAAAGTAGTAATTGTTACAGTTACTGATTAAAAAAACAAAACAAGAAAGAAATCAAACATTAATGGCGGCGGATATTCGTTAACTCCAACTTTTGCCTGTTTTTTTTATTAAATCGTGAGCACAATAATCAGGCGGTGTGTCCGATTGTGTACACGTGCTACAATGTTCATGGGTGAGTTCCAAATCTGAGCTCGATGGGAACCGTTTTCATTTTATCACCACAAAGCAAGCTTATCTTCGTGAATTTAATTAAATCAATAACACGCCACTTCTTTTTTATTGTGCAAATGGAGTTGTGTGTTGAATTTTTTGCAGTGTAATGTTCATACATGATTTAATGCTCTGATGTTTCTGTGACAAATATCATGTTAGTATTCCGTGGTACTTTAAAAATTGGATCGTGGAATTAATTTTTAGCGTGATTTTGTGTGTGTGTGTGTGTGTGTGTCTGTGTGTGGGTGTGTGTGTGTATGTGTGTGTGTGTGTGAGACAGAGACAGAGCTTCGAGTGTGCTGTATATAAATTTACACTGCTTTTCAGTTCGATATGTTTATGCAGTATTGCATTTGATGAAACAAGCGTCCTATTGGCCTTATTGTTAAAGCGCTTGCCTTTCGCGGTAAAAGTTGCTGGGGGTCGGAGTTCGAATCCTGGTGACGTCATGCTCCAATTCACCCAGCTGTAAATCATCATCATCATCATCTGTCAAGGAGCATAGGCGTTCAAAAACGTATGCTTAAACATCCTGTCCCGTGTCATCAGCTCAAGGTCTTTCCATGCCTTCTCCATCCCTTTCATGTCTGTTTTCCCCGTTCTGATCTCCATGTGTTCTTTGGTCTGCCTCTGTCTCTCTTACCCTGGGGATGCCATAACAAGGACTGTCTCGTAATGCTGTCAACAGGTGTCCTCAATGCGCGTCCTATCCATCTCAAGCGCTGTCTTCTCATCCCTTGTTCCGCTGGCACTTGTCTGATTCTTGTCATCAGTTCCACATTACTGATCTCAGCTGTAAATGGTTTTACAATTACGTTTTCACAAATTAAGAGTAAGAATTTTTTTTTTCCCTGGCAGTCTTTACGGAAGTCTGGAACTTTTAAAATTCGGTCATTATCTCTTACTCGTAGCGTCTCCGCGTCTTCTGAGAACTGCAGATCCGTCACAATAGAAGACGCTGTCTTAATTGCCAGACGTTGTTTGAGCGATGTAGAAACAACATGACATATTGTATTGCCTTATATGTCAAATATCTGTGCCGTGTAATTTATGGGAGTCTCTGAGGGAGGAACAAAGATAGAACCGGACCCCTTCTTCGTCAACGAAATCGTAAGAGACTAACTCTTAAGAGGCCAGTTTTTGGGGCTAGAATATTAGTACTAAATATTTGTTTCGTTGTGTCCCAGTTTTATTTTTCTTTATTAATCCTCACCTTTGTATAACATTACTTAATTTTATAAAAAAGACACGTAGAAAAAATAATTCCTTAAACTTTAATTATAAATAAAAACTTGTAGTGACAAAAGCTTTCTTGCGTCCGATATTGGAAATTCGCCACTCGCTTTAAGAATATGAGGTTGCGCAAACGGCTGGCAACCTTATTATGTACAATATGTTGCTCCAGAAACCAGAGCTGCAAGATAACATATATTCTGTGGTGCAGGCTTCCTGCAGGAGGTGTCAGCTACTGTGGTGGCTATATACTCTAATGGGAGCGAACAGGAAGATGATGAGCATGATGCCAAACATTTGCGAAGAAATTGGAACACGATATTGACAATGAATCCACGAACTAATGCATTTTACAACAACGCCAAAGAAAATGCGTTTTCTGCCAACGTGTTTCAAAACTTGTCATGGTATGACAAGATCACTAATGTGAAACTGATGACAAGAACCAGAAAAGTGTCAGTGGAACAGGAGATGACAAGAACCAGACAAGTGTCAGTGGAACAAGAGATGACAAGAAGCAGACAAGTGTCAGTGGAACAAGAGATGACAAGAAGCAGACAAGTGTCAGTGGAACAAGAGATGACAAGAACCAGACAAGTGCCAGTGGAACAAGAGATGACAAGAACCAGATAAGTGTCAGTGGAACAAGAGATGACAAGAACCAGACAAGTGTCAGTGGAACAAGAGATGACAAGAACCAGACAAGTGCCAGTGGAACAAGAGATGACAAGAACCAGACACGGGTCAGTGGAACAAGAAATGACAAAAACCAGACAAGTGTCAGTGGAACAAGAGATAAGAAGAAGACCCTGGAGATGGAAATGACTGACGCACATTGAGGAAGCCTGTTGAAAGCTTTATCAAGACAGTCCCTTGTTTTGGAATCCACAGGGAAAGAGAAGCAGAGGTATACCAAGAATCACATAGCGAAGAGGACTGGAAACACAAGTGATAATTATGAGGAAGACGTGAGAAAAGCTTGAGTTGATGGCACGTGATGGGAGGACTTGGCATGCGTTTGCTGAAGGCCTATGCTCCTTGGGGAGCTAAAAGGTATTGATTGTCCTTCATGGTTCCTCGGGCATTTCCATATTTTCTAGCTAGAACATCAGCGGCAATTGTGTACAGAATCTTGGTACGAATGTTGAATGTGCTTTCTTTCGTTCTTTCTTTGGTCGTTGGCCACTGACTGGCAAAGCAATCAGTGACCGTCATGTCGTGGTATATTGTAGAGCAGTAACAAACAGTCTTCACTTTGCTCGGTCGGCAGCCGTTCTTCTGCCCCAGCTCTGGTTCATGGTTTACATCTCTGCTTCAACAGTTCTCCGTTAGGTTGTTTTTGGCCGGCACAGGTCTTCAATAAATTCATACCAAGCAACCCCCCCCCCCCGGGTCCTGTGTCATCCGCTCAAGGTCTTTCCATTTCTTATTTATCCCTTTTGTTTCTGTCACCAGTTTTCTTCTCCACATGATTTTTTGGTATCCCTCTGTCTCTCTTACACCGAGAATTCCAGTCAAGAGTCTACCTTGTAATGCTATCAACAGGTTTCCTCAATGAGTGTCCTTTCCATGGCCAGCGTCTTCTTCTCAACTCCTGCTTTACTGGCATCTGTCTGCTTCTGGCCATCGTTTTCACATTAGTGACCTTGTCGTGCCGTTTCAAACCTTCTATTCTTATCAAAGATCCATTTATGCAGACCTGTATTCTTCTGATTGTTCATTTTTGTTGTTCTTTATGTTTCAGATCAATACGATAAGACCTACTTGACATTTCAGTTGAGGAATCTGATTTTTATGTTGAACTTAATTTATTTCGATATCTTTGTATTTCCTGTGGAATGAAACTCATCTTCACTTTTTTGTTCTTATTTTGATATTACTGTCTTGTTCCTCCAACTTTGGTTATACTGCTGCGAAGTTGTAATGTGATTTTACATCTTGTAGTAGTGTTTCTTGAGGTTAAAAAAAGGTAATCCTATAACAGATACTGCCGTAGGAGTTTGAGGTGCTAGAGACGTAAATATACTAGTTCCAGTTTTATGAGATGGGGCGACAGGATCCCTTCCTTGCTGCTATTTGTTGTCCCTAACTTAAGAGCAGGGTCAAGTACCAATTTATAGCTGGATAGACTGGATCATGACTCCACCAGATGTCATTCACGGAACCTGGTAACTTTTCCGCGAGAGGACAGCGCTCTAACTCAGTGTATCTTAACCTTTTAGAGGTCCCGCACCCCTTTACAGCATCTTAAGAAGCCCCGTACCCCTTTACAGCATCTTAAGAAGCCCCGCACCTCTTTATCTTCTTGCTCGCAAAACATGCCAGAAATGCGAAAAAGAGGTTCAAGTTTATTTTGAGAAAATATTATTTACAAAATATGACAAAGATTTGGTATCTAATTCACATTGTCAATGTTCTATTTTGCACACACATATTAGAGTTCTGTGTATTAAATACTGTTTATGATGATTCGCGTTCTAAAATACCCGGCATGTCTCGCACTCCCAGGGGGTTCATGCACCCCCTGGTTAAGAATCACTGCTCTAACCACTCTGCTAATCGCACGCTCTTAGGTATGTTCGGATTACAATTAATGTATTTAATTATTAGGTCAAAATGATTGATAAATAATAACACTGACAAACCATCTATTTTTGACCTTTCCGATACTCTAGGTCAGTGGTTCTCAACCTTTTTCTGCCCGGGCTCCCCTTCTGAGCCTCATTTACCTCTGTGGCCCCACTCATAGTCGCTGTTAACTGAAAAAGGTACTTTACCATCTTACTGTGGCCCCCTAGAAATATGGCATGGACATCTGAGAGCCATTTGTCCCACGTTGAGAACTACTGCTCTAGGTTACAACTTTTTATTCTCTTATTTTTTCTTTGTGCCAGGCACTGAATTGTGCATGATTTTTCAATTTCATTGTTTGTCCATACATGGTGTCGGTGGGGTTTGGTGGTAGCCAATTGCTTCTGCAGGTCTGCTAGTGTCAGGAATTTCAGGAGGTAGTGTTCTACTATTTCTTGCACCTGTCTGTTACAGAACCATAAAATACATGATACACAACATGTGCAAACAGCAGTGCATGGAAGGTTGGGCTACTGGTAAAACTGCAAGAGCACAAACTATGTATTGCCCTGCTGTAAATTTTAGGCAGTCTTCATCAAAATGCGAGTATTAGCTTTTACAAAGCTTTTGGTGTTCATTATATATTGGTCGCATAGACGTCTTAAGCTTTACTTTGATTTAAAGGTCGTCTAGGACCGTCGTCGTCATCATCATCATCCCACTATCATCACCACCATCATCATCACCATCACCACCATCATAATCACTACCATCATCATTATCATCATCATAACCACCACCATTATCTTCATCAACACCATCATCATGATCATCACCACCATCATCATCATTAACACAATCATCATCACCATCATCATCATCATTAACATCATCACCACCACCATCTTCATCATTATCATTAACACCATCATCATCACCACCTTCATCATCGTCATCATTACCACCTTCATCATCATCATCAACATCATCAGCATCGCCACCACCATCATCATTATCGTCATGCCCATCATCATCATCATCATCATCATCATCATCATCATCCCCATCATCATCATAATCATCATCATCATCATCACCACCATCGTCATCATTAACACCATCATCACCACCACCATCATCATCATTAACACCATCATCACCACCACCATCATCATCATCATTAACACCATCATCATCACCATCATCATCACCATCATCACCACCACCTCCATTATCATCATCAACATCATCATCATCATCATCATTATTGTCATCACCATCATCATCATCATGCACCAATCAGTCACGCGCTTTTGCAGCTGTGGTTTCTGTAACAATGCGGTTTACATGATGAGGTCGCTAGCCTTATGGCCAACCTCATATTAGTTGTGAGTTCGACACGTAGAAGGGGGCAGTAGTCCTATTGTTATTTATCCTCCTTAGAGCCCTCCCTCTTCTCCCCCCCCCCCCCCTTCCCCATATAGAGTTGTAACATGTTTAGCAAGAGTAACTCTTAACTTCAGTAAAACTAACAGCCAGACACAAACAACAGTAAACACTTCGGCCGACAGAAACACCAATAAACATACTCTGACAGACTAAATCACGATTAACCAAACTTTAGTGCACGCAAACAACAAATAAATCACACAATTAGATGATCGACGACTACACTAAGATACAGTTAATTATAAGATGTTTTCACAGCTGTCCGCGACCTTGAAGTAAATACTGTTTTGACGTCACAGCAGAATTATCAAATGTCACATGTTACTCCGCTGAAAAGTGCCGCCACCTAGCGGGTGTTCAACCCTTTAATTATAGAATATTGAAAATCAGCGTTTTCGGAGATAGAATATTGTTACTTACTTGTTTAAACAAAAGAACGCCTAGACGACGGAAGTAAAGGTTAGATACACAAGATATTTAATTAAATCGAATTATTCAAAGGTCACGGTGATTTAGAAAGGGGACATAAATAAATGTCTATGTCTGCGAAAAAGGTCTTTCATGTGACAAAGGAATAAGAAATCTTTTAAGCGTATGCGTTAACCATTAAAAATATATAGAACATAATATCAAAGATAATATCGACTATAATGTATAAATAAAGAGTGTCCGATTGACAGAGTGTCTCTCGCGGCACAGGTGTCACGGGATTGCCTCCCCTTGCTGTGCAGTAGTGGTCCACTAATGGTCACAACGCATGCGTATCTAAAAGTAGGTCGTCCAAGGTATCTATCTTCTCGCAAGATTACTCTTGGCAAAGATATAGATAGAAGATGAATGGCGCTTCTACCGTAAGGAAGTAAATTAATATGAAACAAATATAAAGGTATGTCATCAGGCACTCGCAGGAAATAAAGAAGTAGAACACCAGACAACAGAAAAACAACAGACATGCTACTTCTTTATTTCCTGCGAGTGCCTGATAACATACCTTTATATTTGTTTCATATTAATTTACTGTTTACAGGCCTCGGGTTTCCCTTCCTTATGTGTAATAAATGTTTACCGTAAGGAAGCCTTCACAAGATATTCCCAGAAGTAAAGAACAAACGATGCTTAAGGGCTGAGCAAATTTGTTAACTTATTATCTGGTCCCGTCACCTTTTGTGAGGGTATTATGCAATGATTCTGGCCCGTCAAGCCCCCAGTTGGAGTAATCCAACGAATGCCCTCTTATAATTAATGGCTCTACATTTATAGATATGTATTTATCAAGAAAACTGGCTCAAACGTTTGCTTTCGTACATATAAACTGAATCAACTATTATTGTTTAGTTTAAAATAACATACAACAAATGTAGTAGTCAATTAGTTTTTAACATGGGAAAATAAATATGGAAAATTTGGTGAAAATTGAAATTAAAGTTTCCTCACTGAGGTTTTGGTAGGGCGTTAATAATAATGTCCGTATTTTTGCTGTAGCCTGTTATATAAAACTTAGATCCAGATGCGTCACTTCTTTTTGGTGATGAGTACACTTCTCCACATAATTCGTCCACTGTAGGCGGTTGGTGGTGATACTCTTCTCTCACACTAGTGGTGTAGGAACTGCAGTACTTAAGTCTGATGTCTTGTAACCACGAACTGTGACAAATTCGAAAGAAACAAATGCCTCAGTACATTTGTTCTCCGCAAACTAACAGGCCCATTTTCATGCGCTCCTTCCACGAATGTTAACCTCTCAGAAGAATTAAATTCCCGAGCACACAATGTAACTCAGGGAATTTGATGAAAATTCACCAATATCCTTCTGGATGTCAACTAGGAAATTGCATCTGGAGTGCATAGATAATGATTTGCCTGAACTACAATTAAACATGGTATATAAATCTCACAACATGATTCTATACACTTTAGGCACATGTGATGTATCATCACTCATTACTCGTCGCTCCTCCCGTCGGGGTCTGGCGTCGATCTTCTGTCGGGTTTCCCGCACAACTAGTCAGAAGCAATCAACATCTCTAGCAGTAGTGGTTCATGCATATACTACTTTCATATGTTGAGGTTGCCAGCCTCATATACATAACTATTTAGCAAGAAACGTATAAAATTTACATTAGTAAATAAATTGTTTACACTTACCCAAAAATTTTGGGAATACACACTTCTCCTGGCGCAGATTAGAATGGACACACAGCCCTGTATTTAGATGCTGTTCGAATCACTTAAGTCTGAGAAATTCCTCTTATGATGGGTGAAACACTTGGTCTGGAAATCTATAATTCCTGTTATGACGGGTGAAACACTTGGTCTGGAAATCTATAATCCCTCTTATGACTCCTTGTGATAAAATTCCCAAGTTTCCAGTCTCGTATTAAAAATGCGGGTTTACTTGTACTTCCAAAGTTGCCCAATACTCGCTCTGGTACTTATAGTTATGGAATGATAAGTCCTATCTCTTTCCTCTGGCTTGTAGGGGGTGTTTAGTTGCCGCGGAGATGCAGTCTGTCTGTGTGCTGTGACTCCGAGTTTGTTAGATTATATCTCACAATCCTTAGTTTCAAATCCCAGCTGTGTTTCCGCCGAAAGTTCCAATCAAATCATTGTAGATTCTGGCGAATCAATCCAATCTAGCACTGTTTGGGTGGGGAGGTTTATCATTACTCATCCCACGCGTATTCGAAACTATTAAATTAATTATACATGCGTGGCCTCTTAAACAGTGATATCATATCGTTACCTAAGACTTCAGGCGCACCTCTGTTTATCACCTTTATCTGCGTGCCTACGCCAGACAGATGTCTGGTCAGACCGTATTGTCTTCTTTCATCGTATCACAATACCGGCTTGTGTCAACATGATCAACAATGGGGTCAAATGTTTGACCGCCCCGTTTCCACAGGCGGTCAGACAGATTAGGCGATAAAATATTATCGCTGGCCGGGTCACCAAACTTGGCGAATCGTAACAAGAGTCTGGGTGTGGAGTGTGAAACAATAAGATACGCATTACTCTCGTAGCAAATACTGCCATAGGAGAGTGGCGTGTTAGAGAATTCAGACCTGCCTGAAGTTGACAGCCCCCTAAAGTCTGTGCCAGAACAAACTTCTTGGAGAGAGGAGCCTGGACTACCAGTACACGTCCAGACAAAAGTGAAAGTAATATTCGAATTGGATGAACAGAACAGTGTGCAACGTAGGACAGTCACTCTCAGTTTCCTGGATGATGAATACCCACAGGACCTCTGGGTCCGAGTATTCACGGAAGGGTCAGCACTGAATGCAGGAAAGAATGGAGGAACAGGAGTGTACATAGAATACCCAAAACAACACTAGGGATACGGTCAGAGTACCAGCGGGAAAATTCTGTAACAACTATGATGCAGAAATCCAGGCAATCAAGGTGGCAACTGAGAAACTGTTGAACACCAATCTCGGTCCACAGCCTGTAGTATTCCTGAAAGATGCAAGATCAGCACTCCAAACACTTCAGTCCAGAAAATTGCCAGATATACAAGCCCTACTTTCTTAACCTTTGCAACCAGTGCTGGGTCGCCATGCAGTGGATACCGTCTCATTGTGGAATACTAGGAAACGAGAGAGCAGACGGCCTGGCTAAAGAAGGTGCTGCAGAGGAGCAACCGGATGTACCAGTTACGTACCATCAGAAGAAAAAGATGATCAAATCAATCAGAAAGCTACTAACACCAACTCAGGATGACTACCAAGCTATGAACAGATCAGAACAAATTGTCATTCTGCGCCTTAGAACAGGACACAACCAACTCCGCAGCCACATGTATACAAAATTCAAGATTGGCAATTCAGCCATGTGTACATGTGGACAACCACCCCAGACTGCGGAGCACGTACTTCAAGATTGCCCCGAATATGATATATTGGGGCAAACCCACTGGCCCAGAGAAACAACACTGGAAGCAAAACTATACGGACCTCTGTATGAACTACAAAAGACAGTGAAGTTTATACAAGAAACAACATTGCAGATATAGACAATATATTTCAAGCGAACGAAAGAAGAAGAAGAAGAAGGATCCAAACACCACACGGGTGATTATAATGGTATAATGATAAGGAATTATCAAGTATTTTGCAGTAATATGAGCAGTAATGAATGATCAATTTAAAAAAAAAACGGAAGGAATTTAGCAACTCTATAATATAACATCGCACCGTGTATTACCCGGGAGTATCTTAAGAGACAGAGAAGGAATACCACTGCAACATGCTGAGGCATGTCGTAAAATGTAGCTTACATGAAATTATGCATGGGACGTGTCACCTCATCATGTGAAACTAATTGCTACAGAAACAACTGCTGTAATGCTTGGTGCAGCCTTCCTGCAAGTGGACCAGCTTCCTGCTCCGTAAGGAACACAGAGGAAAATGGTGACATATCATCTCTAGCATTCGTTGTGTTGATCTGTTTAATTGGATTTGACTGTTTTTCCGCTCATAGTTGCTGTGTTGGGTTTCACCGATAAAAGTTTTATTAAACTTTCTTCATTATTGATTCATCATCATCATCATCGTCGTCATCCTTCATCCATCATCCTCACCATCATCATTATCATCATTACTTTTCAACTTCTCATGAAGCACAAGCCTTCAATACGTGCATTTCAAACCTTCTTATCCTGTGTGTGACGAGTCAATCTTCGATCGTTACATTTTCCTGCGTCATCACTTTTACTTTTTCTGTGCCCTTCCTTTTCCTTTTTTTCACCCGTACCTTGACGTTGTTTTCGATTTCGCCCTTCAAGGTTTTCTTATCTCCTTTTGTCAGTCCGATAATTTTGTGTAATCACGTGACCCTTTTTTTTGAAACAATATTGACTTCTGTTTGTGCAGAGCGAACTTGCCACATTGACTTTTCGCCAATCGCCAGCTACAGACGGAGTAAGAATCTATACTGAGCGACATTCCTATTGTTAACCCAAACTGTCTGTCTGCGAAGATACGCAAACCATGTTGTTCACAGGTTCCAGTATGAATGGACGCACGGTATTTGAGAGATAAGTTGTCAATTCGCATATGACGTGTCGGAAGATGTCAATCTTGCTACATATTAATACACAGACCTCTCTTTCTTGTCTCTACTTTTGTCACTCTTGTGTCCCTGACAAATACCTTGTAGTTGCAACGTAGTCTATTTCGACGGCCTTTATCACAGTAACACCCACACTGTCTAAACCAGCGCTGGGAAACCTTGCAGCCGTGGGGGTCTATGACTGAACTCTGTAAAGATCTACCTTGATTAAATAATGTCTGTTTTCAGTTTCACATTATTAAAAATAAGGAATATGTGCAGCCTGATTGTAACTGTTATCTCTGCCGGACGGTCTTGTAGCGGAAGGTTTTATATGTGTGATGATGATAGTGCTAGAGTAGAAATAGTATTCTCTCCAGAATGTGTGAGGTCCCAGTGACTGAGAAGTACACTGGTATCACTCGATAGTCACGGCTGTGAAAGTATCTGGACTGAAAATATTCAAAGAACAGTCAGACCTTACTGCGCCACCACCGCTATGTGACCACCTGTGATATTATTAACAATTCAACCAAACTCAATATCAACTATATTGAATGAATAAAGCTGGTGAATACAATTTATATATCCTCTTTATTTACATCTATCTAATTGTGGTGATTGTGTGTGACTGTTGATAAAAAAATTTATATTTACATAAAAACCAAATTGGTGAAATCAATTACAGTTTTCACAAGTTTAAAACTAAAATGTCATTTCTTTAGAATCTTCCAATTTGTTGGGTAATAGACTTCTTCACTGTCTTATTCACTTTATAGCTTTCACTAGTTTATCATGCAAATTGTCATCAGAAAACTCTGCTTGACAGTTATCACTTCTTGGGTGCACGATTGTCACAAATATCACTCAACGTCTATGATAATGAGTGTTCATATGAGATGTACAGCTTTAGTAGGTCGTGCTTCTACTAATCCAGACACTGCTGGGGTGATAAACATTGATCATCGAGCAATTCTTGATCATGGACCTCTAACTTTGGGTTGACAAGCATGAACTCTCGCAGGATCTAATTAAGATCAGTAAAGACTGGCTTTTGTTGAGTAATAGAACTGCCTGGCTGCAAATAACAAGATATTGGCCTTTACACGTCTCTCTCTCTCTCTCCAGCCGTTGTCCTTCTGTCTTCTTCGCTGTACAAGTGAATTTGAAATCATTTTCGACCGCCCTTATATATGGAGCTTCCGGGTGTATGAGAAACAAGGATCGCAACTCCAGCCAACTTGACAAAATATTTATAACTCAGAGGGGTTTGTGCTAGATGGGTTTCAAACCTTGGTCTCGTGCATCGCACCTTTCCCAGTTCAAACCTTTAGAGTTGTAGATTTCCATTCTCAGCGAGTTGGCCTTTATATCCATATATTGTCTTCCTATATCGGTCGTGTTAACGATTTTATCTTGAATTATGAATAGGAAAAACACAGGATTTCTCAAAGCACGGACACTTATTGTTGCAAAATTCTTCACAACTACTTACTCCCACGAAATTTCCTTGTACCTACACATAAATGAAGATATCCCCGTCAAAAGGAGACCATTCTCATCCCTGTCTGTCATTTCGTTCTCCTTCACGATCTCTAATTCTAACTACGTTTCGGACGATTTTATTCTTCCATATACAATCGTCGAAGTCTTTCTTCTCTGTCCGTGGGAAACCCCGTTTCTGATTGGCTGCCCTAGATACACACAAGAAAAGACCCCTGCATTCATTTTTTCTGGCTTGTATACTTGTGTTCCACTTTCCGGTCTTCATACATTTAACTAGGCAATTGGGTAACATGCTACCTGTCTACTTTCTGTAATTCCATCGACATCGATTTGGAAAATTTAACCTAAATGAAATGTGAAAAAACGGTACAGGCACTATGGCAGGTACTGCCGTAGTGGAATGACGTGTTAGAGATTGCCTTATACTAGGTCCAGCATGGAGAGGTGGGGTGACCAGTTCCCTTCTTCGCTGCCTTTTCCTCCCCTAACTCAAAAGCAAATTCAAGTACCCATTTACAGCTGGATAGACTATAGGGTGACGATACCGTGAATCGAACCCGGCACCTTTGCCGCGAGAGACCATCGCTGTAACCACTATGTCAATCGGACGATGTACTATCAAATGACTGTAAACAAAAAAATCGATTCCTGTCTTATACAGTTAACAAATAAAGTGAATTATGGTAGGTTAGCTTGCGGGTTTTACCTGGGAGTGCTCTGAAACTGCATTTAAACTTGGGGACACCACGCTTGTAACTGCCGGTTTGAAAGGTCCGAAATTTACCTACGCTAACAATTCTTTTTACCACCTTACTTACTTATTTAGTCGTTCCTCATCTACCGTGAGGTGTAGAGGTTTGAAAGAGAGAGCGCCATACTATCCTATTGGCTGACTTCCTCCTGGCCTGGTTCTATTCTAGTCCTCGGTTCTTCAGAGATTGTCTAATGTTGTCCTTCCAGCGGACTCTGGGTCGTCCTGGAGGTCTGGATCCCTGGCTCTTAGCCTCCCACACCTGCTGTGGCCGCCGATCTTCTTCCATTCTGCAGACATGGCCAAACCATCTTAATTGAGACTGTTCTACTTGCGTCTGCAGAGCTTTTTAACTACCTCCGTCACCTAAAGTTCTGTCAAATCATGTCTAGCAATCTACCAGTTGCTCAAGATCGACCGGCTGCAGATCACTGATCTACACTATGGTTTCATGTCGATACCGGGAATCGATCTCAGCACCTTTGCCGCGAGAGACCAGCGCTCTAACCACCCTGTCAATCGGACGCTCCTAAGGGATATACATAAAATAAATGTCGAAAGAAGGATCCCCAGAGTGGGAACTAACAGCGAGAACCGGACAAGTGTCAGAGGAATACGAGATAAGGGTACGCTGACAATGGATAGGACACACATTGAGGAAACCTGCTGATAGGACACACATTGAGGAAACCTGTAGATAGGACACACATTGAGGAAACCTGTAGATAGGATACACATTGAGGAAACCTGTAGATAGGACACACATTGAGGAAACCTGTAGATAGGACACACATTGAGGAAACCAGTAGATAGGACACATATTGAGGAAACCTGTAGATAGGACACACATTGAGGAAACCTGTAGATATCATTACACGGAACTACATGTCTTGGATTCCCCTAGGCAAGAAAGTTAGAAGGGCACCAAAAAAAAAACACATCGTAGAAATCATCATCATCATCTCAACCCGTAACCCGTCATGGGTCGTAGGGGGTGCCTTGGTGGAAGCATCAGCAGACAGGGTCCTCCACTGCTCTCTGTCCTCAGCAATGCGTACAAGTGTGGAAAAACCGTGCCCTGTCCATTCTTTGATGTTATCAGCCCCGGATTTTCTTTGCCTTCCTCTTCTCCGTTTACCTTCGACTGTTCCCTGGAGGATCGTTTTCGAAAGGGAGTCATGACGAGTTACATGCCCAAACCAGGCAAGCTTTCGACGTTTCACTACTGACAAAAGTGGTTCTTGATGGCCTGCATAGGTGTTTATTTTCTCTCTAACATAGACATTTGTTTTGTGCTCTTTATAGCAAATGCGCAAAATTCTTCTATACCATTTAGACTCGAAAGGCTGAATCCTTCGCTCCGTATCTGCAGTGAGTGTCCAATCCTCACACCCATACAAGAGAATAGACAATACAAGCATCGTAGAAATAAATGGGGACAAATGAAAGAGATGAGAACGACATGGACAGAAATTGAGCTTATTGCACGGGACAGGGGACGTGATAGAAGGCCTATGCTCCCCGGGGAGCAGTGATGATGCCGATAAACGACCCAGCACTTAATTCATAAACAGGCACGCCCTAATTCATCTGATGAATTGCTCAAACTGCGTGTCGTGGTCGAGGGATTTTCCGCGCGTTTTGAAAAGTGAGGTGTGTTTGACCGCCGTGAGTCACTTCTGTTGATGGGGATATCAGACTGTTACTCTTTCTGGAATGAGCGATCAATTTGATCGCAAATTTTTCGCTAGATGCGAAGTTTTTAAAAGTTGTGCTGGTGATCCTGATACAATTACCGTACTGTAAATGCAGATGCTGCTGTTATGTAAGTAATACGTGATGCCTTTTTTTTTTTTTGAGACTTTTGTTGTAGTTTTTGTGTGTGTGTAGATGACAATGTTTTACGTTCCATAGTTATTACTTGATTAGAAAAATGTTGTGACTTATTCTGATTGATTATATTAATTATGTAAATGCAAGTCTAAGCTTTCAGTTTTTTGTGTCGTTTCAGTTATAATCTTACATTATCTTGCTGCCTTGTCTGATTATTTTATTTCGTCTGTTTAAGTTACTAAATTTATAATATTTTATTTTATCAAAGTAAATATCATGTCCTTCCTTCCTCCCTTCCTTCCTTCCTTCCTTCCTTCCTTCCTTCCTTCCTTCCTTCCTTCCTTCCTTCCTTCCTTCCTTCCTTCCTTCCTTCCTTCCTTCCTTCCTTCCTTCCTTCCTTCCTTCCTTCCTTCCTTCCTTCCTTCCTTCCTTCCTTCCTTCCCTGCCTTCCGTCCGTCAGTCTGTCTGCCCGTCTTTTTGTATGCTTGCCCGCCTACAATTCCGGACCCGTCCCGTGTCTCTATTTGTCTGTCCTGCCTGTCCTGGCCTGTCTTGCACGCGCGCCTGCTTTCCTATCTACCTTTTTATGTCTGTGTGTATGTCTGTCTGTCTGCTTGTCTGCCCCGTCCCAGCCTGCCTGTTTGTCTGTCCTGTGCCTATCTGTCTGTTTTTATTTCTGTTTTTTGTCATTCTGTCTGTCAGTCGCTCTCTCATTACCGTGTATATGTCTGTCTGTCCGTCCAGCTATTTTCTGTCTGCTTATCTTCTATCTGCCTGTATTTGTTTGTCTGCCAATCTTTCTGAGTTTGATCTGTTTCTCTCTGTCGCTGTCCATCTGTCCGATATTTCTGATTATCAAGATTATCAAAGACAATAACAGAGTTTGGTTCTTGTGTTTTTTCATGTTTCATAAGAAAGTTATTAAAATTCACGGTCAGTCGTCACTACTGGAGTTCTTCTCACTGAATTGAATTTATTGCATCGCCTTGCGTGATTTTAACCGTTGGTGTTGACCTTCAATTATGTTATCTCTGGTATTCACCAAAGATCGTTCTTAATATAAATGAACACAAGACCCTAACAAACCTTGGCTCACGTTTTTACAATGAAAATCAAACGATTAGAATGATGACACTAGAACTCAAAAGTCAGAACGAACTTGTTTGCTCAAAAGATATATTCAAGAACCCGATAGGGAAAACTATGAATTCGAACTATAAACCTGTTCAAAAACAGTCCCCAACATTGAGGGCCAAGCCGGGATAATTACCCACCATGAAGCAGACCCCAGCATCTTGAGGCTTGTTCATCCTTGTAATTTTCATTTAAATTTGTATATTTATAATCTCATGCAACGTCCGCCTGTCACGTTCATCAGCTCAAAGTCTTTGCATAGTTACCTCATCATTTTCATGTCTGTCTCAAGTTTTCTTCTCCTTATGTTTTTCTGTCAACCTCTGCTTCTCTTACCCTAGGGATTTCAGAATAGGGACTGCATGGCAGAGGCGTACTTAAAGTATGGCGCACCCGGGGCGGATTCTACCTTCGGCACCCCGTCCCATAAAGAATCACATTTGCAAGTATATTTTTGACAGTAAGTACTATCATATAAGTGTCCGATGGCACCCCTCTACTGGCTGTTACCCGGGGCGGTCCGCCCCCTCGCACCCCCCTTAGGACGCTACTGCTGCATAGTAATGCTAGCAACAGACTTCCTCCTGCGTGTTCTTCTGATTCCTTGTTCCACTGTCGCTTACATTACCTGGCTCGTTATAAAAGGTAAAGGTAGTCCCATAGCAGATACTGCCGTAGGGGAGTGAAGTGTTAGAGACTTCACTAAACTATGTCCAGCATTGAGAGGTAGGGTGATCAATTCACTTCCTCGCTGCCTTTTCCTTCCCTAACGCAAGTGCAAAGTCAGGTATTGTGAAAGAACGGGGCAACCCCTCTCGATCTTTGTTTCACTCCGGCTGTATCGTTACATTTGTGGTACTGATTTTATTGTGTGCTTTCATTTGTCGCACACTAATTTCTTTCTGTTTCTGCTATGTGTAGCAGATATTATGTATTTTCCTCCTTACAACCTTCTCGGGGATAAGTAGACATCTCTGGTTGTTATCTTCCTACGTTGCAAGGAATCGCAGCGACCTAACCATGTTGGCTATCGTGGGCGCAGCCGATATCAGTATACAGATTGACACGTAAATCGCCTCAGCGGAGTGCTTAATCACTGATAAGACTGATAAGACACGGGTGCGCTCACCACCAAAACTTGGAATACGGGGAGACAACTGAAGGACATACACAGATAAGAGATTACTTTCTGATAATTTAATGATTGTTACATTGGGAACACGTGGTTATTTTAGGTTATCGATATGTTTGTAAGTTTGTACCCAAGGGCAAACGGATGTTTACAACCCATTTTCAGAGAAGTGATGTTCGAAATTTTGCTTTAGCTGAGTCATGCAAATTATTCAAATCAGATTGGCTGATCCTGTGAGGCGCGCATAACAACGAATGCGTGGGAAGGCAGTGAATATAATCTGACCATTTTCTCAAGCTATTTCACTTGAGAAATCGCTTGCCAAGATACCAGACCTTGCTAGAGTGAAGAATTAGAATTCAGAATTCCTTCTTAACATACCATAATAATAATAATAATAATAGCCCCTTCAGTCATAACTGACTATGGGAATGCGCCCCTGAGGTGGCAGCCCTCAGCTGCTTATTCTCCTGGTGCTCCTTTCAACGTTTCTCCCCTCCTCTGCTTGTTGTGTGAGCCTCTCTTCGCCCAATCTGAGGTGGCGCCGTAAATAGCATCGCCACTTAGTGCGATCGGCAGTTTCATCCTCCCATGCTGCTGGATCCATGTCCAGTGCCCTCATATCTATCTTGCAATAGTCTTTGAACCTCAGCTGTGGTCGCCCCACTGTTCTCTTGCCATCTGCTAATTGTCCGTAGAAGATATCTTTTGGGATGCGACCATCTTCCATGCGGCGAACATGGCCAAGCCAGCAAAGTCTGCGCTGTCTAAGCAGTGTATACATACTTTGAAGGCCAGCACGTGACAACACCTCGACATTTGTCACTTTATCTTTCCCCGAGATGCCGAGGATGCGGCGTAGACACCGTAAATGGAAGGTATTGAGCCTTCTTTCTTGCTTAGCATAGGTCGCCCAGGTCTCGTTGCCATATAGGAGTGTGCTGGTGTCGCAGGCATTATATACCGCAGCTTTGGTCTTCATTGGGAGTTTGGAGTTTCCCCAAACACGCGATGTGATGCGTGCAAAGGTAGCTTCAGCTTTGCCAATGCTGCTGTCGTTTTCTGTATCCAGTGAGAGTTTGTCATTGATGGTAGACCCTAGGTATGTGAAGTGGTGCACCACTGCCAATTCATAGTTATCGATAGTGATAACTGGTGCAGCACCCACATCCTGACTCAGCACATTCGTTTTCTTTAGACTTATTGTGAGGCCAGAGTCCTTGCATGCTTTAAAGAAGTGATTCATCAAGCTCTGAAGCTCCTGTGGCTTTGAGTGACGACTGCAGCATCATCAGCGAACAACAAGTCTCTTATAGTGACCCTCCTGATTTTTGTTTTTGCTTTCAGCCTTGAAAGATTAAACAGACGGCCATCTGACCTAGTGTGAAGGCATATTCCTTCAGTTGCATCTCTGAATGCATGTTTCAAGAGTAAAGCAAAGAAGATCCCGAAGAGGGTCGGAGCCAGAACACAGCATTGTGTAACACCACTTCGTATGTCAAAGGGCTGTAACGTGCTTCCAGCATATTGGACTGTTCCCTTTATGTCGTCATGGAATGACTTTATCATTTCCAGCATCTTAGAAGGGCAGCCTATTTTCAGGAGGATTTTGAAGAGTCCATCCCTACTAACCAGGTCAAATGCTTTTGTGAGGTCTATAAAGGCGATATATAAAGATCTTTTCTGCACTCTCGATTTTTACTGAAGCTGGCGGAGAGAGAAGATCATGTCTGTTGTTGATCTACCAGCTCGGAATCCACACTGTGACTCTGGATATATGCGCTCAGCTAACTTGTGTAGTCGCATTAAGATGACTTTGGCAAAAACCTTACCAACAATACTAAGAAGAGAGATGCCTCTGTAGTTATTGCAATCACTTCTGTCTCCTTTATTTTTATACAGTGTTACAATCTTGGCATCTTGCATGTCTTGAGGAATAGTTCTCTCTTCCCAGCACTGGCACTGTTGCGCACATATTCTTTTGTGTGGTAGTGACGCACAGATTACTATTGGTAGGCATACAAATGTAAAGTATACTATTTGTCTCATGAAAAGTATTTATTTGAGAATCAATGATTCTCAGTCTAAGGGACAGAACCCTGATTGATCGATGTTATATTCGGTTATATGGGTTATCTGTTCTTGCGTCACAATCTGGCGTAGGAATACTAGATTTACGTCATTTTGCGTCTGCTATGGCCAGAAACAGATTGGTCTTGCTTAAAATGTTTATGGCCCGAATTTGTATTTATTCCTTGACTATTTAAGGTGATTCGGTCTTATATCTTTGTATCTTGGTATTTCTATGTCGGTCTATTTTTTGAGCTGAACTCTGGGGTCAAAGGCATTTCTGCGCATGCGTCGATTTGGTGTCGACAGAGAAGGCTGTCATGTCGTCGCTACTATGGGCTGGTCGATTAGAAAGTTTGAAGATTGATCTCTGTGATTTATTCTAGGAAGGAGATTGTTTCTCTGTATGATTGTATTATCAGAGATTCTCCTAATGTTCATTATTAACGCCAAGGAATGGCGTGCGTTATTCGCTAGTGTGTTTGTTCCTAAAGCAAGGTAAAACCAAACCCTTTTTTTTTCTGAACTTTTTTGCTAAGCCTAGATGAGAGACGTATTATCGTACATCTAGGATTGTTGACTACAGATGATGATGACGTGTTATCTAGCAGCACTAGATTATTTGATGTAACCATCCTTATTGATAGCAGAAATGTATAGAAGCCCCATGAGGACATTTATGGATGAATAACGAATTAATTCTGCTTCATAATTTTTCATCCTGGGTGAGCGAAGCTCACGGAGGAGAGCCATTTTTTGGATCCCGCCATTGTAAGCGGATCATCGTCGGAGAACAGAAAAGGTCCTATTATCTGATGATGGTACAGAGATCTATATATTATGAAAACCCACTACTGTGGTTTAACATTGTTGCTATAAACATTTGATGAATTTACGGCTTGAGAAACTTAGCCAGGAGAGGGTTCTGACAGTGAACCATTGTTGATGATTATGTATCCACCTTAACTGACGCGATTAGTCAGTTGAAGCATGAGACGATAGAGAACCAGAATATTGAGTGCTTGCCTACTATCGTTCCATTATATTGACATGCCACATAAATGTACATCTGATATTGTCACCCATTTTTCAAGTATACGATGATTTTTTGCCAACCTGTTCAAGTGACTGTAATCGTGATGTCGAAGTGTACGTCCATTATTAAATGTATGAAACGTCATCAGCAGTCTACCCTTTATTGACTTCTGCTTATGATTGAGTGAGTGACTTCAACTCAACAGAACTGTACACACATTCGCGTCCTTTACATCTACATTCTCACTCGATGTCAGCACTGTGTCGGAACGAGTTGACCATTCATCTACGTGTCCAGTATGACCTTATGAAAGCAGTAACATCACACATCACAAGAAAAAACGACTTATCAGGCACCCTTAAAGCATTTGATTAAATCAGGAGGAATCCCATCACTGCCTGATGCTTTGCCAGAGGCCAAGCTATCAATGGCCTTGCTGAGTTCTTCTAATGTTGGTTCGGCATCCAGCTCTTCCATAGTTGGCAACATTTGACAGCATCAAGGGCTGCAGGCGTAACGGTATTTTCTTTAGCGTAAAGCTCAGAGTAGTGCTCGACCCACCTCTCCATCTGCTTACCCTTATCGGTTAGCTTCTCTCCGCTGATGGTTTTTAGCGGTGCCGTCTTACTTTTTGGGGGGCCAAGTGCTTTCTTTATACCGTCATACATTTGTCTAATGTTGCCTGTTTGCGCTGCGATCTGGATGCTCTCACTGAGCTGGAGCCAATAGTCATTTGCTCAGCGTCGAGCAGTTTGTTGAACTTTGCTTCTCGTAGCCTTCAGGATCTGTAGGGTTCTGGCACTCGGTGAACGTTTGTATTTATTCATATCACTGCGCTTAGCTTCAGTGACAGGTGCCATCACATCTGATGAAGCATCAAACCAGTCATTTGACTTTGCCATTTTCTTACCAAAGGTGGCAAATGCAGTACTTTGAATGGTGTTCCGTAGATGCTCCCAGTTCTCTGTAATAGTATCACCATGCTGAGGGCTACTGAGCACTTTCTTAAAGGTCGCAGTAAATTGAGCGATCATGACAGGGTCTGACATCTTGCTGGTATCAATGCGTGGTTTACCTTCATGTCTGACACGATAGAGTTTTCTTGGTTGTGCTCTGATTTTGCACCAAACCAAGGAGTGATCTGTATCACAGTCTGCACTATGGTACGAGCGCGTGGAGAGCACAGACCTGAGAAGTGGCCTTCTGACGAGAATCAGGTCCAGTTGGTGCCAGTGCTTGGATCGTGGGTGTCTCCATGACACCGTATGCTGGGGTTTTGTCTGAAAGTAGGTGTTGGTCACGCAGAGGTCGTGGTGGACACACAACTCTAAGAGCCGTTGTCCATTTTCATTCATCTTGCCAATACCAAACCTGCCCAGACATGAAGGCCATGAAACATTATGGCACCCACTCTAGCGTTAAAGTCACCAAGGAGAACAAGCTGTTCTTGCCTAGGTATGCTTTTGATGACTGCTGCTAGATTCTCGTAGAACTCATCTTTAGCTTCTGAGGCAGAGTACAGAGTAGGAGCATACACACTGACAAGGGTGATGGGACCTGTGCTAGATTGTAGGCGGAGCGTTAAGAGGCGTTCTAATCCATTCTCACCTGGTTAAACCATTTTAGTTAGCGATTTTTTGACCACAAAACCTACTACGTTTTCTCTAGTTTTATTAAGATCTTTCCCTTGCCAATAAAATGTGTAGTCCTTCTCGCTCACCGTTCCAGAGCCCGCCAGGCGCGTTTCCTGAAGTGCAGCTATATCCACCTGAAGTCGTTTAAGCTCATCATTAATTATGGCTGTCTTCCTTACATCCTTTACGTCCTGTAGGTTTTCGGATAGTCCAGTCAACATAGTCCGGACGTTCCAGCATCCCAATCTGAGAGTTTGCTTATTTCTATTATTACGATAATTGCTTGATGCTACATTTTCTGTCCACAGTTCGGGTTTGACCCTAATCCCCATGCACCCAATGGGGAAAGCAGACAGTGGCGTGACAAAACCTTATTGACTGGGGGCTGCCCAGCTTGAAGCGGTCGGTAGCTGTCCAGTGAGATCCTAGAACCTCTCCCAATGTCAGAAGTAGCCCCTGGCGCCATGCCCTATGCCAATTGGGCTAAATGCTTATAACCGGTAACTGCTACTTCCCGTGTTTTGCCGACACCTATAGGCTGAAGCTGGAGTGTCCTCTCCAGGGCGCAAGCTTGGGCACAGTTATATGGAGATCAAGCTGTTGCCCATGCAGCATGTTCCCCCTCTCCACACAGCTGGTAGATCCAAAGGAACGGCAGTAGCCGATACAGTTTGGTACCAGCCACGTCGCAGGAGTTGCCAGAATAATGTCGAATCGACATTAGACTGCCTTAGGGACTCCGACTCCAGATTTATCCTCAGGGTTTACTCCCGAAGCCAATTCCATAAATGGATATTCCCGCAAGGCAGCGGTGGTTTGAATTCAGAGTTCCTTCTCTTAGATAAGCTACCAACCAAGGATCACGAGCCTTATCTGCCCGAAGCTGCTGGTTTTAAGGCGCCAGTCGCTCGCCTTTTCCCCTTCTCTCGTCAGTGGAAACAGTTCCGCCGGGCTCAAATTGAGCCACACGTGAAGACCAGAGCTGGACTTGGTTGACAGAGGCTGCTTGAGACGCGTGCCATAGAAGTATTTTATCTGCTGTGAGAGCTTATCATCACTACAACTCCCGGTTGTAACAACCTGTGGAACCTTAACATACCGGACACCTTTTATTTGAGAATTTTGGACGGACTTTCAAAGCCCAAGAAATCTCTTTCATTTTAAATAAGGAAACTGGGACTGAGGAAAATGAAGAACCACACACGAAGTCAGAGAGGGAACGTATTAAATTAACGACCCCCAGACGCGTGTAAGAGGCCGATTCAAGTCTCTTTTATTCACCTGAGCTAAAAAGTCTGTGAGCCAAGATATATATATATATATATATATATATATATATATATATATATATATATATATATATATATATATATATATATATATATATATATATATATATATATATATATATATATATATATTACCATGTGAATTTTAATATGTGAAACTCGTTAGTGGATGTCAAAGTCATTTGAGGCCGGCAACCTCAGCGTTTAGAATAATGATTCATGAACCACCACTGCACTGACTGGTGATTGCTTTATTGCTAGTTTCTTAAAGAGAACTATATATATATATATATACACAGGGTGTTTATAAAGTCGCTGTGCAGTGAAATTTAAGCCCTGGCGAGACTACGTCACCAGAAATGTGGTTTTCAATTGGGGCTTGTTGTGTAATTGCTGCACACGGGATTGTGGGACACAGCATTGGAACACAGAATATCATGACGTAAATTTGCATCATTCGTGACGTAATTTCTAAAATATTTTTCAACTTCACTGCACAGCGACTTTATAAACACCCTGTATATATATATATATATATATATATATATATATATATATATATATATATATATATATATATATATATATATATATATATATATATATATATATATATATATATATATATATATATATATATATATTTATATATATATATATATATATATATATATATATATATATCTATATATATAGTTCTCTTTACGAAACTAGCAATATATATCTGCTAGCAATAACCTCTCAAAATTGACAGGTTTTAATTGCAGCCATCTTATCATTTTGATCCATAATATTAAGTCTGCAATACTTTAAATTGACACGACACGAAAACTGACGTCCTGACCGCAAAACGGGAAACAAGAATAGGATTTTGGAATGTCAGGACAATGAACGAGACGGGTAAAATAAAACAGGTCACAGCAGAAATGAGAAACTATAGATTACACATTCTAGGGATGAGCGAGAGCAGATGGACAGGGGCAGAAAAAGCTAAAACAGCAACAGGAAAAACAGTACTTTACTCTGGAAGAGAGGATGGACAGCACAGTGAAGGTGTAGCCATTATTCTACAGAAAGGAATAGAAAGGACATTACTGGAATGGAAACCCATCAACAACAGACTGAATATAATAAGACTGAAAGGGAGATTCACCAACACTACAATAATACAATGCTACGCACCAACGAATGACAGCGATGATGAGGTCAAGGATGAATTCTATCAACAACTGCATAAAGAAATGGAAGACACACCTAGATATGATCTTATCGTAGTAATGGGAGACCTCAATGCGAAAGTTGGAACACACAATACATATAATAAAAGAGTAATGGGGAAATGCGGCAGCGGAACAGCTAACGCACATGAGGATACATTAATAAGTTTCTGTAGTATTAACAACCTGGTCATTGAAGGAACACTTTTTCCACACAAAGAAATTCACAAATTAACATGGGAATCACCAGATGGTCGGGACAGAAACCAGATAGACCACATTATGATTAACGGTAGATGGAAACATGCATTGCAAGATGTGAAGGTAAGAAGAGGTGCGAATATGGGAAGTGATCATCATTTAGTAGTAGCAAAACTGAAAGTGAAACTAAGAACGGCTGGACCAACTGTAACTACACAGAAAAGTTTTGACGTCAGCAAATTGAAGGACCCCCTTACCAGAAAAGCTTTTGCGGCTGATATAAAGAAGCGATATCAGTATGCCAAAAGTCAGGAAAAGACATGACTGATGATATAGACCAGAAATTCAACACCATTTCAACAATATATAAGGAAAGCAGCAAATCATGCTTGTGATTCCAGAAAAGGAAGAAGCAAGGCTGGATAGCACCAGAAACATTAAACACCATAAAGATAAGAAAGGAAATGAAAAGAAAGAAAACAGAAGCGAAGTCCCCCAAGTTAAAGCAACTATATCGCGAACAGTACAGTCAGCTGGACAAGGAAGTTAAACGCTAAACCCGAGCCAACAAAAGGAATTTCCTAGACGATCTTGCAAGATAGGCAGAAGAGGCAGCACTGAGAAATGAACAAAGCACAGTATACAAAATAACTAAAATCATCAGCGGAAAACGAGGCGCAAACAATATTACATTAGTAAGAGATAAGCAAGGAAATCTCATCACGACAGCAGAGGGACAGGAAACAAGATGGGCAGAGCATTTCAGAGACACTCTGAACAAGTAACCACCAGAGACACAATTGAATGTTCCTGAGGCTAAAAATGATCTAGATGTTAACAAAGACATTCCACGAAAAGAAGAAATCATCACAGCAATCAAATGGTTATAGAATGGAAAAACTCCTGGCCATGATAACTTAAATGCAGAGCTATTTAAGACAGACCCTGAGCTAGCAGCAGATCTATTAGAACCACTATTTGCACAAGTCTGGAAAACAGGGACACCACCAACGGAGTGGAACAAAGGAATAATTGTCAAATTGCCCAAGAAGGGAGATCTTGCAGACTGCAATAAGTGGAGAGGAATAACTCTTCTCTCAGTTCCCAGCAAAATACTAGGCAGGATAATTTTACAGAGAATTTCAAAAGCAGTAGACCACAAACTGAGGAAAGAACAAGCAGGATTTAAAAAGAACAGAAGATGTGTAGATCATTGATAAGGGTGGTTTTAGGCTGACTACTGACCACTAAAGATGATAAGCCACAATCTGGCCACTATGAACATTTACAGGTATAAGTCCAAGTCGTTGTTAATTTGTAGCCAAGTAAGGACCACCCCTATAGACACCAGGAATATATATATATATATATATATATATATATATATATATAGGCTGTGGTGATGGTGTCTTGTCTGGTTTGAAGTAGGTTGCTGTGTGTGTAGGTGTGACGTAGATTCACAGTTCCACAATACAGGAGTTATGACATGTATAAGTCATAGAAATGTTATAACTGCTGGTGACGTTTCCATCATTTATTTCGGACGCCACAATGACAGATAATGATACATCCATTTCACAAAAAAGTCATGGACATGACAGTTCATAGTATTCAGCATTGATAAAGTTTCTTCATGGATCTGCATACATTCTCTAAGTTGATATAGGTAATCCTAGCTGACGATAGCCTCAGCTTCATATCATAAATATTCATAAATATCAGAACTCCTCTCTGATGCTGGCAGATCAGATGTACAAAAATAAGTCTATTACTGTCCGCACGAGAATGGCATTTCAGGAGTACAGGTCAAGCTGACCTTTATAGCATCCCTAAGTCTAACCCTCGACATAGGTGCAATCGCTGGCATAGCGAAGATCCTAGAACATAGAAATTGTTCTCTGGGCCTAGAGCGACCCGTATATATATATATCTCAGGTATGAAGATACCTGGGGTGTAATTCCTAGTAGAAGAACCTCTCCTTTCTGTAACACACAAGCGAGCAGAGAACGACAAAATGTCAGACATCTAGGTAGATCACAGAGTTCAATAAAGGAGGGTATTACCTTGCTTCAGAATCAACACCACAAAACATACGCCTCCAGGCGTTTTCGAATCATATAGGGAAAGCCTCGTTAGTTAACTAACTCACAGGAGGACTACAGAATTCCCTATCAAAAATCACAGACGCAGCATGGCGTCCTCTCTGCTCAGTACATCTCCTCGACTCCCTGGGCGGAAGACTCTTCTAACTCTCTTAAAGTTCAGACATGCGCAGAACGCATACGCCTGAGTAACACTCAAAACGAGACGATGAAGGAAACATTCCAACAAAGCTATGTTCAGAAATCACGCCTTATATGGACAGGGAATAAACCTCAACCCTGGTTTCAATCATTCCAAGAAACAGTTGACCGATACTACCGTATAAGGAGACATCGTTCGAAAAAATGGATTGACGAGTCAAGACACAAGAGAAGGTAACCCCCATAGTAAAATGTAACCACAGTTAAACAAGGATTATCTACCTTTGATGAAAAAATTTAAAGTGTACAATTCATACAGATTAATTACACACAGTCTTAGAAATATTCTGTGCGTAACAATCATATATTTACCTTCAGGAACATTATACAAGGTAGAGCATTGCTCAGAATGGCAAAGACAGCTGTACATTAATTTCGTTGATTTTGAAAAGGCTTTTGACAGTATACATAGGGACAGTTTATGGAAAATACTGAGGGCTTATGAAATTCCAAGCTGCATAGTGTCAATCATAAAAAGCCTCTATGCCAACTTTACGTGTAGCGTTCGGCAGAGCAACCTAACCTTTTAGATGAAGACAGGAGTACGTCAGGGATGCCCATTATCAACCACTCTATTTTTAACAGTCATAGACTGGGTGATGCGCCAGACAACAGAGGGCAGTCCAAGAGGAATAAGATGGGCTACATTTTCTACATTGGAAGATCTGGAATATGCAGATGACATTGTACTACTAACACATTCTTCTTCTTCTTCTTCTTCGTTCGCCCTGAAAAGGACGGTGGTTGCGTTGTGTCTGTTTACAACGTAGCTGTGATATCTGCACCTTTCGGTCGACACATCCGACTTCTGCACGGCATTTTTAGGACCGGGTTTGCCTTCCCATTGCGATCCGTGTTCGCTCAGCCAGCCTGCATTGCTGCATACTGTTTCCATGACCACCACGTGGAGGTGGAGCACGGTCTTGACCAGCTCTGGTTCGCTGGTCCTGACACAGGCAGTCAAGCTATGAGTCGCTGACTGCGGTCTCTATTGCTGCGTCTTGAGGTCCCACTAACACATTCACACCAACACATCCAGGACAAAACGGATAGACTTAATAAGTATAGCCAGCATTGGGCTTGAACATCAATCTAAAGAGGTCAGAGGTCATGACGCTCAATGTGAGCAACCCTGAGCCCATATCAGTAAGGAATCAGCAACTGGAACAGACAGACACCTTCACATACCTAGGATGCGTAGTAACCCCAGACGGCGGAGCAAGCAAAGACATCAACAATAGAATGAACAAAGCAAGAACAGTCTTTTTTTAGTCTAAACAACATCTGAAAGCCCTCTCAGTACAGCACAAGCCCAAAATTAAGATTATATTAGATATGTGTGCTTTTTGTGCTTCTCTATGGTGCGAAATGCTGGAGAATTACAGAGAAGGAAATGTCGAAATTGTCCTCTTTTCACACAACATGCCTAAGAAAAATTCACCGAATCTTTTGGCCGAATACCATCAACCAAGGTCTGCTTACTCGGAGCAAGCAAGAGGACATGCACACCATCATAGCTGGCAGACGCTGGAGCTGGGTTGGCCATGTCCTCAGAAGAGACCCCGATGCCATCACAAGAACAGCTATTCTATGGACCCCTGAAGGAAAACGAAAGAGAAGCCGACCAAAAACAACTTTGTGGAGGCTGAGATGCAAAGAATGAACCAGAGTTGGGGCACTGTACGAAGGATGGCCACCGACCGCGCAAAGTGGAATCAATTTGTTGTTGCCCTACAAGACGCCACCAGGCATCATGGCCACTGACTGATTTGACGGTGGGCGGCTAAGTATCAAAGAAGAAGAAGAATACTTTAAATTACAATTCTGCCTAATCCTCAACTTCCTTTTATTCTTAGAGTCGACGCATGGGCCCGCTGATCAGTCTTGATCGTGAAATTTGGCGCCTATTAAATATCGTTGAAGTTTGGTTACGCTCCAGACGATTGTAAGCAATTATTTCTCAAGAATGGGATACTTGGTTTCCGTAGGTGTAAGTTGTCGACTAATATGAGGATTAAGCAATGTTAAAATAGGTGCCTTAGAAAAAATACACTTTAATGTAATTTAAGGTATCAGAACAACAATCAAAAACTTACATTTTAAGGTTATTGTTAAGAAAATGATGAGTTAAATCCGTTTCCCGAATGAAACTGGACAGAAGAGTATCTTGATTGTCTGTTGATTTAATCTGCATTTCCGCACCCTCCTGTCTCCAGTTCATATTCTGTTTATCAATCGTGTTGTTGGCTTCTTTCCATAATCAAACTGTTCCAACACACCTTCATTTGCACACTTTTCTATTTTCGAGAGGGTACATTAACTTTCAACCACAACTGTGGTTGAAAGTTAGACAACAATAGTATTGTTTCCCTTATATGTGACCGACCGACCGACGTACTTACGTCCGGTATTATGGTTTTGAAATGCTGCCGGTGACGCGTATATCGGAATGTAATTGGATATTAATGTTCTAAGTGCGACAATTAAGCGGAAGTATAGGTTGATTCAACAATATAGAACATGTAAACGATTTTTCTTGTTAACCATTTTTATTTAAGATCGCCTGAGCATTGTATAATTGTCGTGTTTCAAATATTTGACGCTGAAATTGTCTGTTCCACTTATCTTAGATAGTTGAAACTTTGCCGCTTCCTGACTTCAGTCAAGTTTTTTTTTTTTTTTTTCATCGGCATTGCCCCAGCCGATTTTATATAATAATGAAACCAATGTAAAATAAAATGGAAATACATTCAATTAAAGTGAGGGTTATTAAACTAAGGGAAATAATGAATTGCAAATATAGATTGTGTTTCCAATATGAAGGGGCTGGCACTGGGTGGTGAATGGTGATATGCCAATTCAATCAACGTGTTAATGCAGGCAATTAGGCCAGCGAATCTCCAGTTTTTAAACACAGCTCTAGTAATGATCATCTTTGTTGTGATGTTTATATTAGGTGTTTAAAGTTATCAAATTATATTTTATTCAAACAGGAATTTCACTCTACGGGTGTGATCTTATCATACCACTTTAATTCTTATTTTCTTTGAATAGAAAATAAAAACCTTTTTGAAGAAAGCGTAAGATTCTTTAAACAATATCGTAAATGCATAATTTTCTTCAATATGTCAACATTTCATACTTTTTTCTGCATGTATGTCTTTCTTTCCATCCCCGTCTTTCTATTTTTCTAAAATCATGTTTTTCTTCATGTCTTTTACTCATTTCTGTATTGCTATTTTTGTCTTTATTCACATTTCTCTATAGTAATTCTTACTTTCCACTAATGTCTGTCTTCATATTTTCTGTCGTCGTATTTTCTGTCTTTTCTCACCATTCTGTCTAATCAAAATGGTGAAAACATCTACCATAATCGTATAAAGGTAGAATAACAATTTGCAATTAAATAATATCGCCCACCGTCCTAATAGCTCTCAGACAAGTGTTTAGAAATGAAGAAATCGAAATTCAGTTACATTAGGTTAAGGTCAAGGTGAGTGAAGTGTTAGAGACTTTAGTATACTATGTCCAGCATTGAGAGGTCGGTGTGACCAGTTCTCTTCCTCTTACTTAGCTGGGCACTACTACCAGCTGGCAAAGTGGATAGTAGGAATTCGCTCCCGTGACTTGGCGGTGGGTACCGTTCGGAAGGTCCTGGTTCGATTCCCGGTAAGCCTTTCACTTCTGTTGTTTTTCTGTTGTCTGGTCTTCTACTTCTTTATTTCTCACGGAGTGCCTGATAACATACCATTGTGTGTTGTTTGTTTATTTATTTATTATTTACAGGTCTCGTTATTTGTTTAGACATGGCCAAACCATCTTAGTTGGGACTGTTCTACTTGGGTCTGCAGGGGGTGGGTTTTTAGGCCTTGACGCATCGTCTGGTTGCGGACCATGTCTCTTCTTGTTACTTCAACCACGTTCCTCAGATACGTCACTTCTGAGGTTTGGATCTGACTTTTGTGGGCTGTAGTTCTTTCCCTCGCTAACTCAAAAGCAAAGTCAGGTACCCATTTACAGCTGGGTAGACTGGAGCGCGTCAGTACCGTGAATCGAACTCAGCACCTTAGCCGGGAGACCCCATCGCTCTAACCACTCTGTCAATCGAACGCTCAACTTAAAATATAGATAAGAAATAAACTATCGTCACGTTGAAATCTGAAGAATAAGATCAAAGCAAAATATGTTGTCCAACGGGCTGATCACCCGTTTGCCAGTCACTTCAATTACGGAAACGACAGCAAATGGATTGATTTGCCGTTGCCCTAAAGACGCCAATAGGCGTGATGGCAAACAATGGCAAAGAAAACCTATCTGCTGTTGCCCTAAGACGCCACTAGGCGTAATGGCCACTGACTGCTTTGACGGTCGGTGGCTAAGGACGGAAGAAGAAGAAGAAGAAAATATGTTGTAAATAAATTCCTTAAACATCAAGCATTAAAAAAAAAACACACCAATAAAGAAAAATAATGTGACAGATCTTTAAAAACAGTCAAGATTATAGTTCTAATTTTAGGTGCTGATAATTTTAGATATTGTAAGATAAATAATTTCATGACCTTCGCAATTCTCATATGTCGCCATATTTGCTGATTATGCTGAACATGTTTATACCTATAGACTAGGAGTCGTCTACCGATCATCTCGTCTCAGTGGCGAATCTACATTTTTGTAGCTTGAACACTTGGAGGGGGCCCAATTTGTAAAAAAAAAGAAAAAAGAAGTGGGGTATGGAAACGTATTACAGCGAAAAATGGACTTGGGGGCCCTGAAGCTCAAGCTTCATTAGCTTCATAGTAGATCCGCCTCTGTCCTGTCTACTTGTAGATTGCAGGACATGATTTAATAGTTCTCTAAGGGACGGGTAGGAGATACAAAAAAATTAGGTAACATTTTTTTAAGCTAGGTAAGTTTCGGACTTGCCCTTTCCCGAAAGGATTCTAAAAGCTGGTGTCCACAGTGTCGTCTCGTCCTATCATTACGAAGCGGAATTCGCTAGGCGTTGGATTAATAATAATAATAAATTCTTTAAGCACCAAACACGGCGCATAAGGCAGAAACCAGTGCTCTCCAGGTTGTTCGTTGTGACGCCACTCCTCTTAGCTCTTGCACATTATTTAGGCCCAACGTTCTTCCTTCTCTTATTATTGTTCTTCTGAGTGTTTCTTTTGGTCTTCCTTTTTTCCTCTTACCCTCAGGAACCCAAGTGAGCGCCTGTAGTGGTATTCTGTTGTTTTGCATTCGTAGGACATGACCGATATATGACCATCGTCTTTTCCTTATATAGTCGGAGACATATTTCTGCCTAGAGTCTTCTCTTATTTGTCGATTAGTCTTGAATTCTTTCCAACTGATGTTCATGAGTTTTCTAAGACATTTGTTCTCGAATGTATTCAGCTTGTTCTCCGATGATTTTGTTATTTTCCAACTCTCACAGCCGTATGTTAACACTGAGATAACATTTGAATTAAACAGACGAAGCTTGGTATGTATATTCAATGATCGTAATTTCCAAATGTTAGATAATCTATTGAAGGCGCTAGCTGCCAAAGCAATTCTAGTATGAATTTCTCTTGTTGTGTCACCATCCTGAGTCATTTTACTGCCTAAATAATTGAAACTTTCAACTTTCTGTAGTTTTTCCCCGTTCAAGATGATATCAAAGGTCTCATTAGAAAAGTTCATAGCTTTAGTTTTAGAGGCATTTATTTGGAGACCTATTTTAACCGAGAGATGACACAAATTATTTACTGCTTCTTGGGATTGTCTGGGTGTTGAACTTAAGAATGCTAAATCATCTGCGAAATCCAGGTCCCCCAGGAATTTTCCATTTATCCATTTTATACCTAATTGTTCATTGTGGGTATAGTTTCTCATAACCCAATCAATAGCTATTCCAAAAAGTAGTGGTGACATAACACAGCCTTGTTTCACCCCTGTTTCTACTGTAAACCATTCTGTATTCCCTTTATTTGTTCTAACACAACATCTTGCGTTGGATTGTTCACCCACTAATAGGGAACGTGAGCTAGGTTTAGACCAGTGTTTCGCAAACTTTTTCGGACCACCGCTCCTTTTTGATCCTCACCACCCCCCCCCCCCCCTCCCTCTTTGGGAACCACTGGTTTAGACTGTTGTGAGGCAGATTAGTTTTACCCTACTCACCAGCTGAGGCATGATGCAAAAGCAACAGCTTAACCTCTTTATCCAAGCGCCCAGCCTCGTGCCCACCGAGACATCGTTTCGGAGGCGCGTTCCTGTCATCCATATCCATAATTCTCGCCGTTTGTACGTCGGTCACATCTAAGGGATGCAACTGTGGTTGAAAGTTAGACATTAATTGTATTGTTTCCCTTATAGGTACTCTACCGAAAATAGTAACACTCCACGAAGAAAAATCGGTGTACATGTAGAACCCAGTTTCATTCCGGAAAGGGATTAGCTCATCATTTGTTAAAAATAACATTAAAATGTAAGTTTTTGATTGTTTCTTCAAGACAAAATTTTAATTTAAAGTATTGCAGACTTATTATTATGGATCGAAATGATAAGATGGCTGCAAAACGAGCTGCAGATGCTAAGAGGAAGACACGATCGAGTCAATCACACGAGCAAGCGAGACTCTAGAAGAAGCAGCAATACGACGCCAACATGAAGCGGCACAAAGACAAGCACAGCGTCAGTCACAACGAGTAAATCAGTCTGCAGAAGAGCATGAATCTTAACGCGCTGCAGAAGCGTTTCGCATTCGTCATTATTGACGGGTTATTGCTAGTAATCAGTAATGACTGAAAGAGATACTGCTGCTACTACTAGTGCTGCTTCTGCTGCAGCAGCTGCTGCTGCTTATACTGCAACTACTACTACTACTGCTACTACTGCTGCTACTACTACTACTACTACTACTAGGGGGTGTTGGGAAGTCAGGTATTGGTAGTACCTCTGGTGAAGGAGCTGTCATGCCCTTTTCAGGGCAGCTCAGCCACCTTTGGTCCAAACCTGGCTTCCAGCTCTCACCTGTGGCTCCTCGTAGCTGTCAGCATGCGACAGCGGCCACCCCCGGACAACGGCTTTGACAGGCCGGCTAAACTAGGTGAGGGTAGCCGAATGGTTATAAACCTTCGGTGAGTTAGGGTCTGCCTACCCATGCATGCGAAGACTGGATTCGATAGACTGCGCGGAAGAAACCACCTGTTGGTTCAACGGGCATGACGGCGATTACCAGCAACGCGCTGTGGAGCGTAAGGAGCACGGCGAGGCACGTAGAAAGCCCTGGTCATCCACTGCACCTGACTTCATCTCCAGTCGTCTTGACTTGTCTTGCCACTGGATTGAGATGGACCCAGGCGAGAGAGTGAGGTCGACGAATTGCGCAACTCTTCCTCACTTTAATCCAAATCACCGCGCAAGTCACTCTTTCATCCATTCATCCATCCACTCACAACAAGTCCTGTGGCGATGGGCGAGCGGCGAAGCGGCAGGCGTGGGTACGCTGGCAGTCGTAGTCGCAGACCTACACACAGGCGGCTCAGGCCATATGGTCGTCTTCCACTGATCGGAGCAGCAGTGGGATTCGGCAGCCCCCTGAGTGTCTGAGCAGCCCTCTTTAGGAAAGCACTGCTCACCTCCATGGCATGAGGAAGGGGCTAGAAAAGGTGCCCTAAACATTGCCTGCTTCACCATTACCTAACCAGCTTACCGCGGTTGGTGGGTACCCTACTTCGGCGGTCGACATATAAGAAAAAGAAAGGACAGATTGTTCCCCCTCATTCTAGGCGCATGGAATGTGCGCACTTTACTTGACAAAGACTTTAACGCAAACAGACCTGAGAGACGAACTGCCCTGATTGGGAGAGAACTGGCCAGGTACAACATTGACATAGCAGCACTGAGTGAAACTCGACTTGCAGGCGAGGGCCAACTTTGCGAAAAGGGTGCAGGTTATACATTCTTTTGGAGCGGAAGAGGAACTGAAGAAAGACGAGAAGCAGGGGTTGGATTTGCAATCAAAACAGCAATTGTCAGCAAGTTAGCAGGGCCCCCAAAGGGAATAAATGACCGACTCATGACGGTCACGATCCCTCTGTTCTATGGAAGAAAACATGCCACCATCATTAGCGCGTATGCACCAACTATGACAAACCAGGATGATGTCAAGGATAAGTTTTACGAAGAACTACATGCAGTCATTGCATCAGTTCCTAAAGCAGATAAGCTCATCATTCTTGGTGACTTTAATGCAAGAGTAGGCTCAGATAACATCTCCTGGAATGGCACTATTGGTAGGTACGGCGTGGGTCGCTGTAACAGTAATGGACTTCGTCTCCTCCAGACTTGCGCAGAACATGACCTCCTTGTCACCAACACCATTTTTCGACTTCCTACCCGCAACAGGACCTCCTGGATGCACCCTCGCTCAAAGCATTGGCACCTAATTGACTATGTAATTGTTAGGAAGAAGGACAGGCAAGATGTCCGGGTGACCAAGTCCATGTGTGGTGCCGAATGCTGGACTGATCATCGCCTCATTGTATCTAAACTTAAAATTCGTATCCAACCAGCCAGGCGCCCTCAGGGGAAGAAAACTCAAAAAGGCTGGATGTCACCAAACTAAAGAAGACAAAAATCAAACAGTCATTTACTGACACCTTAGAAGACCGTCTCAAATCTATCTCGCTAGACGGCCAAAGTGTGGAAACAAATTGGGCAGCCCTAAGTGAGCAGATCTACAACACTGCTACAGAGGTCCTGGGTCCTTCCATCAAGAAACAAAATGACTGGTTTGATGAGAACTCAGATGATATAAAGCAGATGTTGGCTGAGAAACACCATCTCCATAAAGCATATTTAAATGATCCAAAATCTACATCCAAGAAAGACGCTTTCAACAACATGCGTAGAATCGTCCAACATAAACTACGCCAGATGCGGGATTCATGGCTGAGTAATAAAGCAGATGAGATCCAAGGCTTTGCTGACAGCCATGACTTGAAAAACTTTTACCTTGCACTCAAAGCGGTCTATGGTCCAACATCATCAGGATCATTTCCCCTCCTTAATGCAGATGGAAAAACACTAATTACAGACAAGGAAAAAATGCTCCAACGCTGGGCTGAACATTTTAATAATATCTTGAACCAGCCATCATCTATTAACGACGAAGCCATCATCCGCCTGCCCCAAATTCCTATAAATGAAGCATTAGATGATGTACCAACTCTGGAGGAAACTAAAAAAGCGATTCGTCAACTGTCTAGTGGAAAGGCCCCTGGCTCCGATTCAATTCCTGTTGAGGTTTATAAAGATGGCGGTGCAGTTCTGATAGAGAAACTTCATATGATCTTCCAGCAAATGTGGCAGAGTGAAACCATCCCACACGATCTCAAAGATGCCTCAATTATACATCTATATAAACGTAAAGGTAATCGCCAAGACTGCAACAATCATCGAGGCATCTCTCTTTTATCAATCGCTGGGAAGATATTCGCCAGAATCCTTTTGAATCGCCTTACGGCTCATCTTGACAAAGGTCTTTTACCTGAAAGTCAGTGTGGATTCCGGAAAGAACGTGGAACCACAGATATGGTGTTCGCTGCAAGACAGCTACAAGAAAAATGCCAAGAACAGCACTGTGACCTGTACACAGCTTTCATCGACTTGACAAAGGCGTTCGACACGGTCAGTAGAGAGGGTCTATGGAAGATCATGGCAAAATACGGCTGCCCAAAGAAATTTATCACAATAGTGCAGCAACTGCATGATGGAATGCAGGCTAGAGTTCAGGAAAACGGTGAGCTATCAGAGCCTTTCCCCGTCTCAAATGGAGTTAAACAAGGGTGCGTACTTGCACCGACTCTGTTCAGTATCATGTTTTCTGCTATGCTGACTGATGCTTTTAGAGACGGGGACACAGGAATCGACATTAGTTATCGTATTGATGGAAAATTGTTTAACCTTAGGAGGCTTCAAGCAAAAACCAAGGTCAAATCACACACCATCAGAGATCTTCTGTTTGCTGATGATTGTGCCCTCAATGCTGGCTCAGAGGCTGATCTGCAGCATAGTGTGGATA
>JAMPIV010015636.1:245000-342981 GCA_024509875.1 Oreohelix idahoensis
GTAAAATGCTACTTTATTAGCTCGTTTATCTATGGAAAATACTGGTTCATACATGTGCAATTCTCTCTGTAAAAATTAAATCAACTATGCATTTGTAAAACATATGACACATTTAATGATCAATTATCTTTTAACAAAGGTAAAATAAATAAATGAATGATGAGTTAATATTGGTTTATTCACTGAAACTTTCCTGGAAATGTATTATTAAAGTGTTCATTTGGTTCTGGCCTGATCAGATGAGACTAAGCTGTCAGACTGATGAAGGGTTGTTGTTGCTGCTGAATGCTCCGTCAATTTACGATGATTTCTGTGGCGAGGGCACGTCCCAAAACGTGAGTGCAAGGGGTAACCGCTCTTGGTCAATGCGAGTATCTTCACAGGACCTTGAAGGTAGGCGTCTACTATTGATTACAAGCTCTGAGCCACGGGTTCGTTTTCCAAACTGGTATCGAAAACTGGTACCACGAATGGTTTTGTAGACTGGTACCACGAACCCAATAGTTGGGAACTCTAGACTTCTTGCTCAGTAGAATGGTCTTGGCAAACCGACTAAGATGCCTCGAACACGCGTCTGAGGCATTATTTCTATTTAGAATCCGTCTGTGACTTGTGAGTGGTTTTGTAGAATCCGGTCTCCGTATTAATATTGACGAGTTTTATACTGATGTTTCAGAAGATGCTCGAATACGTTTTTGTGTCCGGTCCTTTAATTCAGAATCCTTTTCTTTCCTTGCTTGGTCTGCGCCGTCTTCTTTGACGATCTTGGAATGCAGTGCCGTATAGCTCGAATTGTGCTACGTTATATCGCAGTTTTTCTGCCCACGCATCCACCTTGTTTTCTGACCGCTTCCAATCAGAACGAATGTATATTTCTTGCTCTCATGTGATTCAATCCATGAGCAAGGAATGAAGTGAGTCGGGGCTTTAGTTATTACCTTCCTTCTCGAGTTTGAGGTTATAATTTTAAAATTTGAACACATGACCTCCTCCATATATGGCATGGCTCCTTCCGTTACTCTTAGGTAACCTTTCAAATCAGATTTGTAACCTCACCTGCAAGATAGTGTCCTCGCTAATTTGTCTCCCCAGACGGGTTTATCTGTAATAATTACTACAGAAACTTCCGTACTTTCACAGAAGGATAAGCAGCGACATATCGCTGCACACAGACTTTTTCACAGACAACATCTAGGCTTCCTTTTGTATTCTCCGCCACAGCGTCTGAACGCATCTGTAGCGAACAATACCTCCAGATGGGCATGCGCGTCTGGCGGAAAGAAACTACGTAGAAAGTCAACAATTACTTTCACGTTTACCGTATGAAATCAATGTGGTTCAGCAACTTAAGCGATTATAATTAATCCTTAAAGATTGTCAGTTAGTCGTGAAATGACACGATCGCAGTATGAACAAAGGTAAAAACCCAAGGAGTGGCGCGGCACAATTTTATGTGTCGCAAAATGAAGAAATAAATAGATACATAGAAAGAGAGAAAATGAAAAGGAGAACGACCAATTCAGTGACAGATGAGAAAGAAATAATTTAAAAAGAAAGCTGGACTTGGGGGCCCTGAAGCTCAAGCTTCATTAGTTTCATTGTAGATCCGCCTCTGGCTGAGCTTGACCTGACCGAATACAGACGAAAGTTGTGGAACTCTGGGCCTAGTACTTGTGTGACATTTGAGTTGGAACTTAAAGCTAATAACACACCTATTTAATATTTTTTTTAAACCATTCCGGCTCGGCAAGCACGGTAGCTGAAATGTCAGAATCTCAGGCTCTACATGTTGAACTGGAATCAATCTTATTAGCATTTCGGTTAAAAGCGAACAATCAGACACAGACTGTGATGGTTCAGCCTTTATGGAGAATATTGCAAAAAGTTACCGGCCAAAATATGCCGGGAAATAATTATATTGTTCGCTTTCTGCTGGGTGCTCATATGACGGCACTAAATTGTCCTGCAGTCATTTCATTTATTTCCATTTTGCTTTAGAAGTACAGAAACACGGAAAAAACGGCACAAAAGCATGGAAGCTTCATCTATCACGAGCATTGAACGAACGAACGAAATCTTTATTTCATCAGGGTAAAGAAATAGGCAAAATTGCCTTTTTACAGTTCTGCCCTGCAATACAATTTTTAGCGTTTTACAAATTAAAATATTAATAACTTCAGACAGGATCAATTAATATTATCATCACAATCAGTAACGGAGCACAATCAAGTACATTTACTCATAGTCATTCACGCACATAGAGAGAGGGAGAGAGAGGGAGAGAGAGAGAGAGAGAGAGAGAGAGAGAGAGAGAGAGAGAGAGAGAGAGAGAGAGAGAGAGAGAGAGAGAGAGAGGTCAAGCAATAAAGCTACTTAAAATTAAAAATTCAATTTAAAATTGAAAATATTACAATGACAGTTAAATGCTCACGGAAACGTTGAAATAACTGAAACAGAATTGTCGTTAAATGTGTGTACAAGATTTCATGACATGTAAATGCAGATGTCTTTTGAATGAGATATAATTATCAGTTTTGACAGACTTGGGTAGGGAATTCCATGCTAAAGCACATGCATAACTAAAACAACTTCAGAAGAGGTCAGTTCGAGGTTTTGCAAGGTCCAACAGTATAAAATATGAGCAGTACTTATAGCGAAAGAACATTTGCAAGTATGAAGGTGTTCTGCCGCGTAAAATTTGATGCACAAACAGGAGATCTTGGAAGAAGACGAATTTTTTAAGAGGAAGAACATTTAGCTGTGAAAATAGCTGCGCACTGGGAATGTTATCATTCAAGCCAACAAGTCGTAGCGCCCTTTTATGTAGGGATTCTAGGCGTTTCAAAAACGACAAGCTACAGAGACTCCAGATATATGATCAATAAGAAAGGTGACTTTGAATATGTGCATAATAGAATATAAGTCTAGAGTGCGGACATAAAAAATGTTTGATTTTTGAGAATTGAAACAATTTTTGTGAGATCTTATTTGCGATGAAATAGACATGTGACTTCTAGCTTAGAGACTGGTCGATGACCACACCCAGCAGGCTGTGGTCCATAACTTGCTTAATACATTCTCCGTCTAGAGATAAAAATAATGTATTTGGTTGACAGTGCAGACTCTTTTGGCGGGTTGAGACAATGAGACGAAATGGACGAACTCTATCGATCTTTGGTTCTCTCCGGCAGTATCGGTACATTAGTGGTACTGATTTTTATTATGTGCTATCAATTATCGGTTCATTTCTTTCTTTCTTTCTTCTTTATTTTCTGCTAAGTAGCAGATATTTGATTTTATCTAATCACCCTGTAGGTGATAAATATCACATTTGCAAGGAGTGCTACCCAGATTTGTGGTTATAGGCGCGGCAGATTAACACGTACATCGGTCAGCGCTATCGGCTTAAATCTCCAATAAGACACGGAGTTTGCGTACTCATACGACAGATAACGAGATTACTGTCTGTGGGACACCTGTGGGCAGTCAAGTGTGATATAATCGTTTCCGGTCACTTAGGGACCCAGAGATGCAGCAATAGTGAATGCAGTCAGCGACCCATAGCTTGACTGCTTGCATCAGGACCAGCGAACCAGAGCTGGTCAAGACCGTACTCCACCTCCACGTGGTGGTCCTGGAAACAGTCTGCAGCAGTGCAGTCTGGCTGAGCGAGTACGGATCGAAATGGGAAGGCAAACCCGGTCCCTAAAAAATGCCGTGCTGAAGTCGGATGTGTCGACCGAAAGGTGCAGATATCGCAGCTACGGCGTAAACAGACACAACGCAACCACCGTCCTTTTCAGGGCGAACGAAGAAGAAGAAGAAGAAGTTTCCGGTCACTTGATTAAAAGTAATCATGGATTTAATACATTTTAGACAGTATGAGTCTACAAATGTGTTTTTGAGAGTGCATGCAAGACATCATATTACCATATATGGGAGACGTGATCTTTTGCTAAATTTGTCCATGTAGGAAATATTTTGAAAGTGCCACACCCGACATGTTTGAAATGGTTGGATCTTTCTGATTAGATTCATAACAACATTAAAGGGGACTATAGGCTGACCATTTGGCAGTTTTATCTCACTGTGAATTTCAAGCTCGCCAAGACCACAGACTTCGCCAGAGTGAAGACTAGATTCATAATTCCTATTTGTTAACCGGACCTTTTATTGGAGAACCAGATAAGACTTACAAAGCACAGGAAATCTCTTTCAAATTTTAATATGGAACACCGGGACTAGGAAACTGAAAAAACACGGAGTCAGAGTGGGCAATCTATTGTAAAATTAAAGACATCCCAGACGCGTGTAAGAGAACAATTCGTCTCTTTTATTCATCTGAGCAAACAAATCTGTAGCCAGGATTGGTGTAAGTTGTGATTTACATTTCATATTTTATTACTAACATGTGAACTAACATATATATATATGTATATATTACCATGTGAAGTTTAATGTGTGAAACTCGCTATTGGATGTCAAAGTCATTTGGGGCTGACAACCTCAGTATCTAGAATGATGATTCATGAACCACCACTGCAAGGGCTGGTGATTGCTTTATTAATAGTTTCGTAAAGAGAACTAAAAGCATAAAGTAGTTCCAGGTTCATTATGGAGCAGGGAGGGAAAGACGAATAATAAGGATGTACATTCTAAGAATAATACTTACATTTTTAAAGCAGTGTAAATGTCCCTATACACATATTCACTTCAAAATTAATGTAAGCTTTCAAGCTTTAAACCAGTGTAAATGTCTTTGTGAAAATATTCATTTTAAATTAATAGAAGTTTCAAACTTTTCCACAAGTGTAAATGTAAATGAAACATAAATGAATTTATATTGTGAACACTTTTCAAACAATGGAGATGTAAATGTAAAACATATTATATCTGTACGTTTAACCTTTTCATTTAAATGGTTTGTAAAGCTAAAACTATTCAGTTTAAATGTAAAGGAAGTTTTATCCCGAGGGATTACATTTAATTCTCATCGAGGGTAAATTCTGACATGGGATGGTGGAATAGAAGAAGGTTGGCACATGACTATGTGTCGGTAAACGCCATATTCAGAAGAGCGTTTCGTTTCTATTTCTATTACCAGTTATTAGTGGTACCAGCATAAAGTACTATCTCTGGAACCAATTGAAGGTAGAAGTGGACTGACGTTTTGCGAGAAGCCATCATAAGAGAGTCTTATAGACAGACGCAGAACCAACTTAGCCGTTACTCCTTGAACGTTCTGGGAACGTGCGGTGCTTGAACTTTGACCAGAGACGAGCGAGAGCAGGGTGAAAGGAACTGACCCAGCGCGAGAAGAAACTACCATTGGCAGCGAAGTGAAAATATCCGCTGCCAAAAGTGACCTCCTTTATTAAATTAAATCCCACTCAAGTGATGAAACCTTTTCCATAACTATTCAAATTATTTTCCAACTGTTAAAACTTAGTGATTATTAAATTTTGTTATTTGTAATGTTGCAAATTTAATTTCGATTACATCCTTTTAAATGTACTACATGTTTGTCGCAGTCAAAGTTACTAAACACACACTCTAAACAGATATATATATATATATATATATATATATATATATATATATATATATATATATATATATATATATATATATATAATAAATTCCACTGATTAACTCAGCGGTGCGGGCTTGACGAGCTAGAATAAATCATGGCTTAAATTCTTCATAAAAGGCGTCGGCAGATTACAGAATTAGCGTGCCTAGCGATAGCCAGCATTGTTTTCGCTTATCTGAATATCTTATGAAGACTCCTATGTGATAGAAGCTTTACTACTCTTCTATCGACATTTCTGCCAAGAGTAATCTTGTGTAAAAATAGACTCCATTGAAGCCTATAAAATAGATGCTCTTGAGTTTAGGCCACTGTTGGACCACTGCTGCAAAGCTTGGGAGGCAATACCGTCAGATAATCAAAGATTGAGTTTTTTTATTATTAATGGACATACTATTAACAGTGCACCAAGCTTGTACAATGTCCAGGTGATGCTGTAAATGAGACTGAACAGTGTTAATGTCTGTGCCAGCTACTGTTACTGTGGTATCATCAGCAAACATAAGCAATCGTCATGTGGCAATGACAAGGGCAGGTCATTGATGAAGATGCTGAAGAGTAAGGGTCCTAGTATCGAGCCCTGCGAGTCACCCATTGAAACGGCGTATGATTTAGAGAGCACATTATTGTTTAAGACTCGTTGTGTTCTGTTTTCAAGGAATAATTTTATTAATGTGATCACTTTTGGATGAAATTTGTACACCGCAAGTTTTTGTATCAGCAACGAGTGGTCAATTGTGTCAAATGCTTTGTAAAGTACTCCATTTATTTTTTCGCAGTTCATATTAGAATGCCACTTTTCGGTAATCTTAGTCAACATGGATTGACAGTGTTTGGGTCGAAAACCAGATTGGTTTTCATGTATAAGATTGTAGCTGTTCAGTGAAGAAAGAATATGTTTATACATATGTCGTTCAAGAGGTTTAGTTATGACTGATAGTGGGGAAATTGGCCGGTAGTTTGTGACGACATTAATATCACCTTTTTTAGGTATTGGTACCACTAAGCCTGTTTTCAGTCGTTGAGGAAATGTAACCGGAATGATGATCACATTAGTAGTTTAGTAATTATCCTTTAAATAATTTCAGTACGCAAGTTATTGATGACGTAATTTTCACATAGCCTCTTATCGACATTTTAAAATAAAGACTTCTAGACAGTTACAGGAAATGATACGAGACCTGAAAACCTCTAAACAGAATTAATAATACCCTCGAATAAAAGCTTATACCATTCGCTATCATAGAAACTTGTGTAGAAACTTGTGACGTAAATATGACATCGACAAAACTAGTGGAATATCCGTATTTGACAAATCAAAGCAACCTTCCCCCAAACAGTCTTTGGAACCAGTTTGTATATATTGACGCCCAAAACCCTTAGCAAAAGAGAGCCAAACAAGAGTCAAAAGAAGAGTCAAAGAAGAGTAAAAGCCAGGAGCCAAAGCCAGGTCATTCTGGATAGTCCAAGAGCCTTAGGTTCCTAGCAGATTTGCTGACCGCCACTTTATATTGGCAAGAGAAAAATGGCTAACCTGACCCCTAGCCCTATGACAACATATACTTCAGGTTGGTAAAAGGTCTCGACTTAGACTTACGCATAGTAGACAGGATGAAATAGATATATATAAGCTCATCAAAATGCCCTAATGGATTTTATGAGATGATTTCGTATGAGGAAACGAATGTTACTGAATTGAGAATAGGATCATCTTGTAATTTACCGCCATACATCTGAAAGAAGCTATAATAAACTTTTCATATACAACGTCGGACTTTGCTTAAACTGCTGTTGGAAGTTGTTGAGTTTGACTTGTACATTGTTTAGGAACTCTATAAGGAAAAAAATGGACCGTACTGCCTTTTATATTATATTGTGATTACTTCCAACTATCAAAATCTGAATACGAACCTGGATCCCGTACCCTTTGATCAAGTTAAACAATACCTCTGGAGGATCATCCAGTTAACTCAAACTTGACACAGCAACCTATAAATATATTGATACCGCCAACTTAAATATATTTATGCTGTGAACTCGAACTTGTCAATTATAGGTTATGTAACTAAAAAGATAGAATACCGTCGGAATGCTTCCTTTGCTGTCCTTTAATTCCTTCAACGGAGAATAGCTCCTTAATTAACTGGTCACAATTAATACATTGGCACAATACCTGCTTCTTAGTTGGTGTGCCAATGTAACACGCATTCTCGCTAAAACATATATGTAACCGCGTATACCGTAAGTTTTCAGATACAGGCTATATTAACATATAAAATAAATTTTTATAGAAACAGAAGATTAAAAAAGTCTTGGCGCAGATGTTTAATTAAACCAGGTTAGCTTCGAAAAGCCACGCATTATTTTAGGCTAAGCTTCGCTTCGTAACGCCAAGCATTGGTCACGTGATTTCCCACCAATGGTTAGGCTGAGTCTTTTTTGCCCGGAATGAACAAGAGACGAAGCCATTTTTTTTAGTCAGTAATGAATTTAGAGCGGTCGAGACAAGACGTAATTCTCTTTGCTCAGTGATATTCTATAGAGGAGATTGACTTCGCACAATTAAAGCAACTGTGTAATTTCGAAACGTAGAATAATTTGTTTGTGAATTCATGAAAACTGTAAGTATTGCTAAATACTGAATGCAATAACTGTTAGAGCCCACAGTCATAACTGAAACGGAGCTACGCTCGAAAACTGGGTAAAGAATTGTAAACCCAGGCATATATCTGAACCTTTTACCAAGAATGAAGGTCCTTAAGCTGAGAGAAAGTCAAACTAAGGAATACTAATGAATAAGAGAAAGTTTGGCTCTTCATTGAAATGAAGAGATAAGAAAAACGTGAAATCTAGACCACATTAACAAATAAACGAAGGAACACTAGAAGGATAGAGGAGCCACGCCATGTTTTAGCAACTTGAAAAGATTACGAGATGCAATAAGGAATATTGCATCATTAAAATAATGCATTGAATTTTTATGCTTGTTTATTAAATGTCAACATGCTATTATGCAAATTTGGTGTGGTTACCATTTGACTTAACCCAGTTCTTGTTGGAAATTGAATAAACATTTGTTTCATTGAACACAAATGCTGTTGACGAATCATATGTTTGCAGTTAGCCATCATACCAATTATTAAAGGATCATGCCAAAGCTAATCGTTGCAGGTGCAACACAAATAATAACCATATGCTCTAAAAATAAAACATCATAGAGGATTGTCCCCGAACCTGGTAAATTCCTGTAAGTCTGTAGAGAGAAATCATCACCTCTAGCAGGCTAGCTAGTAATCAAAATCTAATACTCTCGAGTTAAACAGCAACCCCCACTACCCTGCCCGGCCACACATTGCAACTTGGTGCCCGTGATCAGTCCTCATTAAAAAAAAAAAAAGGTATTGAGCAGGAAAACACATAACAACTTGGTGCCGTATGACCAGTCCTCTAAAAAAGAGCAGAAGCGAAGATGGATCAATTAATGGAAAATTTTCAACAGCTTGGTGTGGACCAACAACAACAACAACAACCACAGAACCAACCTGTAAATGCACAACCGTTGCAGCCCCCAGTCAATCCAAATATGGAGGAACCCACATTGATAGCGCTACAGCGCCTTACTGAGAACTTAGAAAAGAATAGCAATTATGCAAAATTATCCCAAGTTAGGTCCATAGTACAACCATTCGAGGGAGATAAGAAGAAATTCAGGAGATGGTTGGCCGACATAGACAAATTTGCGGCAATAGCAGAAACAACAACGGATGAAGAGAAAAAGAAAATCGCTCTGTTAGGTTCTGATTCGTACGTGACTGATTTTTTAAGAAGGAGGTCCCAGCAGTACCCCACAGAAACCTACGAGTCCCTAAAAAAAGAGCTCACCCAGAGATATGGGGAAATCATAGACAAAATGCATGCTTGGTCAGTCCTTAGAAGCATGAAACAGGAAAGAGATGAATCGGTACAACTTTTTGGAGATCGATTCCTCAATATGGCAGAAGAGGCATTTTGCGGAGAAATCCCTACCACACCTGATGTAGAAATACAGTTAGTGGGGATATTTGCCGATGGCCTTAGAGCGGAAAATATCAGAAGGCATCTTATTAGAAAAGACACCAAGACTATTGCTGAAACAATCCAAGCAGCAATACAGGAGGAAAATCTTCACCGAAGGTTCCAACAAAGAGCAGGTAGGGAACCCCGACCAGAATATAGGGACTATGATGAGCATGAGCCTATGGAAGTTGACCATACCAGGAGGCAATGGACTCGCCCACGAATACGTGATGATAGACCCCGCAATTATAGACCCCCCACACAGAGGCAAAACGACGTCAATAATGTCAATACAAACGGATGCTTTACATGCGGTAGGCTCGGACATGGTTACAAGTCCTGTAGAGCAAATTACAATCATGCACCACCCAGAAGAGGAGGTTACCAACCACAACAACCCGCACCACCCCCACGTGATTACACCAGAAATCAGTATACCAGAGGCGCACCTCAACCCCTCATGCGTCAGGGAAACGGCCGCGCCACTCACTAAACAGGACCGTTAGTGAGGGCAACAATCACAGAAACTGGTCCAAAACAAAAGAAACAACACAGAACAGAAATTGTCAAGTGGGCCCATCCAGTAAAATACAATATGAAGAAATGTTGCATGATGGAACTAAAATACATCCGGACCCCAGTTCCTGCATCATGTCTATACAGGGCCAACAATATAGGGCACTGGTAGATACAGGAGCATCCATCAGCCTTATTAGGTTCCAGCTGTTCAAGAGGATCCAACACTTAGTACGATTTCAACCGTCCAAAACACACCTAGCTTCAGTCACGGGACAAAGACTAAATTCAGTTGGGACAGCATGGCTAAAATTTTCCTTAGGCGAAACAAATTTTGAACACCCATTTGTCATTACTAAAGGAATGTCTAGAAATCTTATCCTAGGGAGAGATTTTTTTAACAAACACAAAGTTCGAATATACTATGACCTCCACAAAATCAAAGTCAACAATACGTACATAGATCTCCAGGACGATATCCACATAGCGTCTTTGGTAAGGATTACAGCTCCCATAACGGTGGCTCCAAACTCCCTGGTCATAGCAAAAGGCAGAGTAAAAAATTCTGAGTACATAACACCAGGGCAATCAATTCAAGTACAGCCCCTAGCAGAAGAAAGCATTATTGATGACCCATTGTTGCAAATTACAGAGGGAATCGCTGAAGTCTCGAAGTCCAGAGATTTCCCCATCATGATATTGAATATGTCAGGAAAAACTACCACTATAAAAAGAGGCACAGTTGTAGCGCAAGTGGATACGTCAACAATAAGACAAACCAAAACCAATAGAGACCATCCACAAATTGTCTCAACCACTCCCACTGGACATAATGCACGAAATCGCAGTACAAATAACCATAGTACACGGAAAGTAAACAGTTATAAGGCAGAAAAAGGCAGTAACATCAGTCACAGTCATGTTACACCACAGCATACCCTACCCAGATGGCAGAAACGAACCAGTCCATACATAAGAAGAGAAAGGCCACAGTATGAAAATGACTATAATTACTCATTCTTGCGCCCCAGCACACCAAGAGAAAAGATGAAGTGCTGTATATCACAGAGTAACAGAGAAACAGAAATTGTCTTGCCAGGAGGATATCCAAAGCGACAAGACAGTGATACATGCCCCATGGAGTATCAATATAACTCAAAAACAGGTGGATATGATAAAGTCCCAAAACCAATTGAAATTTCCGAAGAAAAGGAAGAATTCTTATATGACTATACCACAGGAGGATACTATAGCAGCAAAGTTGGAAACAGAAAGAATGAAAAATTTTCGCCCAGGGAAAGAAGACAGCCCTATAGCACAAACAGAAGAAATACAGTAACGTACGCGGATAAGCGCAGTTACGACAGAAATAATCAGAAAAAATGGCACAACAACGACTACCCCAGAAATATAATAAAAAATGAATATACAGTAAATGCAGTGACAAATGGAAATGCACACAGTACATGGCAGAGGAGACAGTACCAAGCACAGCCCAATGAACGGCAAAGAACTACGCAAAAGAAAGCCACATACCAGGAGCAGAGATTTTCACAAGATGCAAGAAAAATGTCCCAAAATTATGGGAATGAAACGGAGGCATCAAGACAGACCAGAGATATCATAGCAGATCATAAATACAGAGAGAGAATAGCTCAGTTACTTGCAACCCTGAATGCCACAGAAGATAATAAGCAACGTTTGAAAACGTTTGTAGAAAAGCACCAAGATGTATTCGCACTCAATGACATGGAATTAGGCAGAACTAACACTGTCACAATGGACATTCAAACAACCACAGAGGAGCCAATACATATGAAACCCTATCATACGCCCTTGAAAAATAGAGAACTCGTGGAAAGGTCTATAAATGAAATGCTACAGGCAGGAATCATCGAAAGATCCCGTTCCCAATGGTCCTCACCCATAGTGATCGTAACAAAGAAAGACGGCTCCAGTCGCTTTTGCTGCGACTACCGTGCCCTTAACAAAATCACAAAAGTCATTTCCTACCCCCTCCCCAGGATAGACGATCTACTTGCGACGTTAGGAAAGTCTACATACTTTACCACACTTGATGCAAGGTCAGGCTTTTGGTGCATCCCCATGACACCTGAGGCAAAACAGAAATCCACATTCTGTTCACATATGGGAAGTTTTTTTTGGAATGTTATGCCATTTGGTCTAAAAGGATCTCCAGCAACATATATGTCACTCATGGATGAAGTGTTAAAGGGTCTACATCCATTTGCCCTGGCATACATAGACGATATCCTGATACATACCGCAGGCACGATGGAAGACCACCTCCGCAAGGTTGAAACAGTGTTTGATAGACTCAGGCATCACCAAATAAAGTTAAAACTGTCGAAGTGTGAGTTTCTAAAGACAGAAACAAAATATTTAGGCTTTGTCATCAATAGACATGGCGTCAGACCTGATGAAGATAAAGTCAAAGCCATAAGAGAAATGCCTAGCCCCAAGACGGTGAGACAAACACGCTCATTTATTGGTACAATAGGGTACTATAGACGCCACATCATCAATTTCTCCAGAGCAGCAGAGCCTTTGATAGCCCTTACCCGCAAGTATGCACGCTTCAAATGGACAGAAGACTGCCAGAGATCCTTTGAGTATCTAAAAAATGCCCTAACCACCATCCCACTGCTTGGACATCCAGATATTTCTCAGCCCATGATACTATACGCCGATGCCTCAGATAACGCAATTGGTGCTTGTTTGGTCCAACCTGTACTAGAAGATGAAACACCCATCCTACCAAACATTCCAAATGAGAAACCCATTGCATTCCTATCCCACGCATTGTCAAAGTCACAAAAACGGTGGACCACCACTGAGAAAGAAGCATATGCTATTCACTATGCAGTACAAAAGTTTGACTTTTACGTCAGAGGAACTAAACTCATTATAAGAACTGATCATCAACCTTTGGTTAACTGGCTCACCAAAACACAAGAACAGCCAAAGAAGTTACAGACATGGGCAATGAATTTACAGTCCTACGACACCACTATCGAACATATCCCAGGCGAAATGAACACCTGTGCAGACCTCTTATCCAGGATTAAATATGATGATGAAACTGAAGTGAAAACAAATAGAGTCAAAAATGATGGCACATCCTCAGAGATTGACGATAATGCTAAAGAAATTAATGAAATTACTTCATCAAGTCGAAGAAGTACCTCAGATTCCGCCACTCAAGTAGAAGAAGAAAGCCAAGAGATGTTTGACATGAGAGTAGAACAAGCGAAAGATGCAGAAATTGTCAAGCTGCTCACATACGTGAAAGAAAACCCAACAAAAAGTAAAGATTTTACAGTACACCCAACGGATGGAATTCTATACTATATTGATCAGAAACAAGAAGGGACACTAAGAAAAGTCATTCCAGCACATCTAGTCCCAGAAGTATTGCTACAGTTTCATGATAACAACGGGCACATGGGAAGAGACAAAACAATTGATGTCATAAAGAAAAGGTATTATTGGCAAACTTTCTACAAGGACATTACAGAATATGTAGCCACCTGTAGAACATGTAAATTGAGAAACATGAAGCCACATTTAATTCCCCTTCAAGAAATGCAACCTTCCCATTACCCCATGCAAACAGTGAGCATTGACTTATCAGGTCCTTACCCACTCACCCAATCAGGCAACAAATACCTCCTGCACATAGTTGACCAATACTCTGTTTGGCCAGAAAGTTACCCACTCAGTGATGCCACATCGCAGTCCATCACGCAAATTTTTTTACAAGAATTCATTCCCAGGCATGGCTGTCCAAAACGAATCATTTCAGACAACGGTAAACAGTTTATAGGTAACCCATTTAAAGCCACCTTACACCAGCTGAATATTGAGCATACTACAACCACTTATTATTGCCCAAATGCAAATGGCAGAAATGAACGCATGCACGCCACCCTACATGATATTATTAGCAAATATATCAAGGGGAACCACCAATACTGGGACCTATACATTAACCAAGCTCTTGAAGCCATCCGAGTAAACGTGAACGATACCACAGGAATGTCACCCTTTCTCATGCTATACGGAAGAGAACCAAACTTTCCGTTAGACAACCTACTTCGCCCACAAAGAAAATACATGGGAGAAGACCCCATCGAAATAATCCTTCAAGAAAAGTATAAAGCTCACCAGATTGCACAACGAAATACGCAGAAGGCATTTCACAAGAAACAGAAACAACATGATAAATCAGCCAAGCTACCAACATACAAAATAGGAGACAGAGTATACTACAAGAAACATGTACGCAGTTCAAAATTCGATGACCGATGGTTAGATGGCTACAAAATCATGAAACAAACTACGCCTGTAAACTTCATTATTTGGAATGAAGAGAAACAACACCAAACAAAAGCTCACGTAAAACAAATAAAAATTGATAATCACCGGCCCATTCCGCCTCTGACGACAAATACAAGACCAGTCAGAAAAGCCACCCTAAATTATAATCCATCCAGCACAGATTCGTCTGACATATCAGAGTCAGAGACGACAGACTCTGAATTTTACCAAGACGACCACATACCCAGACCACCCACAGATGAAATACATCGAGCAAGACAACAACGAGACTCGTCCGAAAGCGAAGAAGATATCCCACCACTTGAATTGCGTAATCGACTCCAGGACAGAGACCTGCGCATTAGAAATGAAGAAATAATGCCTCAGACGTCACACGATGACAACAACCAAGCACCTTATATCCACACTCAAACTTACTCCCGCAGTGATAAATCGTCAGCTGATACCTATCACACCCCCAGTTCAGGCAGTTCTAGTTTTAACACTAGTGAAAACCAAACACTGCTATACCACAAGAACAAGATTGCTCGTTCAAAACAATCAGATCCTGAAGAAACTATACCCAAGCAGATTGTTGAACCATATACCAGCGATCTTTATGGAGACGAAACAGAACAAGACAGCATAGCTTTGTCAGACCCCAACGAACATAATGACAGAAAAATGGTAGAATTATACCAACAAGAAACAGACATTGATACAGCTAGTTCCATTGAAACCAGTGATGCGGATAGTACATTATTTGTACCAGTCAGCTCCAGCGTCAAACGCGCCTATAAAACAGAATCTGATGACTCAATCCCTAGCAACAAAATTCCGCGTATACAGCACAACTATATCAGACGAAAGATTCTGAAGAAACGCAATCATGTTCCAAAACCAAGCCGAGAAGTGTTAGCCTCATCTCAACTAGTCAAAAACAACAGTGTGCAAATTACTGTGCCCATTGTAACCGGTGCTAACGTTCAGCACAACCAGGTCAGAAGAAAAATCAAGGCGAAACATATACCTGCCTCAAAACCAACAGATGTTCCAGCCATACAAACCCCTACCACAGTGAAACCATCACCGCAATCAAAAGATGTTAAGCCATCACCGCATTCGTCAATGTCCTCAGTGTCCCAACAATCAGCAAATGCAGTGTCGTCGCCTATCACACCCGTCACCACTGCTACTCAGTATGATGCTCGCCTAAGCAGTCGGGACATTGCAAGGTTAGAGATGGCAGAGAAACTGAAGGAACTACTAAAACTTTGCTGAGACACGCCCCTCAAGTCTTCAATGTACATGCCATCCCATGTACCGTCACCGCGAATGTGCACTTAATTTTTAACAATGTACTAACTCTCCCCATGTACTCTATTTTCAGTCTTGGACAGTTCAAATGACTTGCTTACAGACTAAGATGTCAAAGCCTCACTGAGAAAGTTATTTTTTCCAGCCTTAGAATAATGATGCCCAGAAAGAAATCAAGACCAGCCCACGGAGGATTCTAGTTAGACATTTTATTTGGATTATTGAAATAAAGATGACACAGATGATACAATGTTCTTTGTTTACAGACACCCTTATTAGTCAGACAGTTTTTGATATTCAGAATGTTACACAACTTTACCTATAACACATGTGTCATACTATTCTGTTGTAACATTGATCTCTACTTTTGAAACGAATCATATTCCATGTTTCATTCACCAGACTTCTTGTCCTTGCAGATCCAGAGTCCTGTATTTTCATGCAGACACTGTACACCAGTAGTTTTGTTTTCTTACCCCATACTAATATTTCTTTGATCTATATTATGCTAAACTCCTTTATATCTATCACCTTGATCAATCATACTGTTCATACTATGACATCTCTCAACAGCACATAATTCATACCCAAAACTAGTATTGTAGGTTATGCTATTTTTCTCCACAGGATTATTTCAAATGTACATTATTATTTTAGACCCAGATGTATATTAGTACTGTCAAAAATTTTACTGCCTATCACAAATACCCCAATGACATTTGCGCATGCTGAATTTCTGCAAATGAAGAATCCCTTGAGAGCATTAGTATATGCTAACCCCAGATTGAACAAATTGCACCTATTTGTTGATGATGCCTTTGCCCATGTTAAAGAAATAGCATTTGCACATGCTGACCTAGCAAATGAAATACCCCATTACCGCATGATAACCACTAATGACACATGAGATGAAGAAGCAACAGGTTATGTATGATGAAGATGACATTTTATATTAAGGTGAAACTTTATGTTGTCACAGCTGAGATTTTGTTGAAATGTTGATGCACAAAATCCCCCACATTAACATTGGAGGAGGAATAATCTTAGTCTTTCGTGGTTACGAGATAAGACAAGGATATAATAGAATATTTGATGAATACCATGGAACAAATCAGAGCAGATGATTGTTGCACATATGAGGACCATATTTGAAGTCATTATTGAAGGATTATCAGTAGACAAGAGACATAAATGAATTATGATAATCCCATGGAACCACAGGTACTAAGGACACAAAATGGAGATTAAATAATGGAGAAAAAAAATAATGACTGAATAATTGCTACACCCAGAGGTAAAGGAAATAGAGATACATCCGCATTTTTGGAGAAGATATCTTTTTTTTTTGATTTTTGCTCATTGCCTTTGTAATATGAACATTGTTGTATAACAAATGACTATTCCTTATCACGAATTACAGAATGTTGTAAGATAGTTAGAATAAATTGACAATGTACTATACTCATAACATACCCAGAATTACAGGAGAGAAAATAAATAAATGGTTGATGAAATTGGACATACTGAGATTTGCTCACCCCGAGGATATTGGATAAGAAAATAACGTTATCCCAAGGACAGACATGTCACAGATATAGTACATGGACAATTAATAAGGATATATTTCCAGTACAGAATAAGAGGAATAGGAAGGATCCACATTTTAAAATATTGGAGCACCATGAGCGATGAATTGGACTTATAAAGGAAATGGAAATGGTACACTGTATGCAAGGATAACCAGAAATAATATGGTTAAATAGTAGTCAGAGTGCAAGGAACTTTGTCTTATAAGAATATTGTAGATTCCTCACGATCAATTGAATATTTTTTCTTCCTTTCTATGTCACATTTTTTGAGTGATTGTTGAGGATTGCTTCATGTCTGCAGCATGGCGCATTCCTCAAATGATTATATCTCCGCGACTGATGTCGATGATTGTTTCATGCTTACAGACATTTGGATTTGTGCTCGATCCGAATGGCTGTATCATGGAACACCTCAAACGAATAGAGATATATCTCATCGACCGATGTCGATGATTGTTGCATGTGTGCAGGCATTTGAGTTTTGGCCGACTCGGATTGCTGCACCATGGAACATCGCAATTGAATATATATTAACGACGTAGTATGCATATCACTATGCATGACGCGTATGTCTTTGTAAGGACATTCGACGTGTGGGCTTCGGCCCCAACGGCAGCGTATGGCATGTGTGGCCATTGCCACTTATATTGTGTGGTATAACCACTGGAAAGTGTGTGGCGTAGTCCACTTTTGAATTGTGTGGCTGGGAAGCCATTTGAGCAGTGTATTTTTTGAACCAAACGTAAGTCGTAGTAGGAATAACGCAGTTTGCATAATTATGGCAGATTAGCCTGGCGTGGTATGCCAAAGGAACATTTTGTTACTAGCAATAGCGTAAGACTAGTATAGATGGATATTGTACAGCTAGCGGCAAGCGTAAGCCTAGTGTAACGGATATTAAACGACTAGCAGTAGACGTAAGCCTAGCATAATAAGTGTATTGCTGACTAGCAGGATAGTTAAGTCTAGTTAGCCTCTGAATTTATGCCAAAGGACATTGGCCGTTAAAAAGGAACTGACCTCTAACCAGGACTCTAGATAGAGATTGTGAACATGTGCTTATGAAATAATGAGAACTCTTACAGATCGTACATGAATGTGATGTGACTTTTGTTCCCATGTAGTTGGTGTCTGCTCATGGTATGAAATAACTAATTAAATATTTTGAGTCGTCAAAATCACAGTGTTATCAACTATCGTATTCGGAGTTGAGTTAAATGCTATTCATCCTCAACTGATCATGACCAGTGATGATTAATGTCTTAACACGCTGCATCTCACACTGCCAATATAATTAATAAGACAAGAGACTAATACAGGTCAGTCAAGGGTCGAATTTAATATGAAACACATTCAGCACATAATGAATCACAAGGGTTAAGCAGACATTATCGATACCAACGAACAGTATTACGGAATCCTACAAAAGTGATAAGAACCCGAGGGACTTTGACTCTATAAACTGAATACGAATATAATAACTTGGTCATCCTCAAATACTAGAAGTCATCGAAGCACCCAGAACATACTGGGATCCCGAGAAGCCCGTAACATTCTGGTGTCAGAAAGTGTCTGGATTTCGTGAATACTGGATTCCCCCCTTCAAGTATCGAATAAAGTCAAACTGATGATGAACGTTATGAAGGCAAAATCATTCTTTCAAGCCTAACCGGCAACTGAAATGCGCAGGACAGAAAGTGACGTCACTACATCGATGCCGTCAACTCTAGCAGACAACATTGCTTGAGAATCTGAAATTTTTCTTCCATCAAAGAGACTGATTCACGCAGATAGAACGGTAATCTTCCACTCAAGAACCTGAACCAGTGGAGAATGTATCTCTTCATCAAATTCATCTGAAGCTGCGACGCAGATCGTTTGAAGAAACTACGTTCGAAGACCGAAGCAAGACTTTCAAACGGTTCCCTGCTGCGAAGGTCAAGGTCTACCATCAATGGACCTCAGCTGTTGAAGACACTTGCTTTAGAATTACATGCATTCATGTATTTCTCAGAGGGACAACTAAACAGATAAGTTCTTGATTTTACTAGAGCGCTTGAACATTATCATATTGTCCTTGTATTATCTTTGGTCTACAGTTCATCATCACTTGACTTACTTTTTTACTATCATCTGTGTTTCCCCATTCATGTTTTTCGTATATTCGTATATTCGTATTGTTTAATATTGACTGGAATTTTCCCAGGAAAGCTTCAGTGAATGTTAACTTCTATTAGATTTGCATGCTTATTTTACTAACTGAGGATCTGACTGATTATATTTTTTCTTTTGAGTCAGGGAATAAATGTTTCTTCAGTTAGTATTATAACCATATTTTGTGTGATTAGCAGTTTCGTCAAGTGAGTTACGTCCTCTTTATTTACATAACCTACTTTCAGTACTGTTGACAATTGTTGTCGTGTGTGATCTAAAACTTCTTTGTCTACACGTTTGTCTAAGACGACTTGTCTTGTTATATTTTTGTAATGTAAATTCTTTTCTTTCTTTTACTCATTACTGTTTATAAGTCTTCTTTATTTACTTTATAAGTGTAAAGTGTTGTTGTATAATTGAAAAATCATTTCATTGTAAATCATTTGATTGTTTTCACTGTCTTTGTCACATGTTCTTGTAACTTGTTTGTTATTGATTAATATATTCATGTACATATTATATCGAGTTCTATAATCCTGGTGTATATTATAGACTATTGAAGGTACTCAGAAACCTATTATCATGTCTACACTACAGGAATTCATTGATATTGGAAAAAGTTATGGAAAATCAGGGGCGGAACTACAAAGTTTTGCAGATACAAAATATGATGAATATTTATCGCGTCTGGAAAGAATGGAACAGCGCGAAATGACTAAACGAGCTGATGAGCTTAGGAGGTTTGAATTAACCCAAGAAAGGGAATTGAAGGAAAAAGAAATATCCATGAAATTGGAATTAGAACGACTGACTATAGCTCAACAAGAAAAAGACAGAGAGCAGAAAGATAAGGAAATAGCTCAACGAGATAAAGAATTAGCTCAACAAGAAAAAGACAGAGAATTTGAGAAGGAAAGAATGGCACAACGAGATAAAGAAATGGAATTAAGGAGAATGGAACTTATGCAACTGGATCAAGCACATAAAAATGCCATGGAAATGGAAACATTAAAACTTCATGCAGAAAAAGAAAAAGCTTTAGAATTAGCTAAAGTGCAGTCTGAACAGACTAAGACTGCGGCTGCTACAAATATTTTTTATCCTAAGTTAAAAATGCCACATTTTGACCAGACTCGCGATTGTGTTGACTCTTTCCTATCTAGATTCATCATCAAGGTCACAGCTCTGAACATACCCAAAGAAAGATGGAGCAGTCTTTTACTTGATTTTTTGACTGGTGACTCACTTAAATGTTTCATGAGTCTTGATGAAAAGAGCAGAAGCGATTTCGATGTCGTAAAAGAGGTATTACTAAGACGTTTCCAGTTAACTGAGTCTGGATTCAGAGATCGCTTTCATGCTGCTAAACCAAGCAAGGATGCAGATTTTGGTGAATTCATTGCATCTATTAAACATTTCCTTAGCAGATGGATTGATTTATCAGGTATAAATAAAACATATGAAGGTGTTATAGATCTCATGCTGCGAGATAAAGTTTTATCCGCATGCAGCACTGAATTAGAAGCATTTTTACAGGAAAGACATCCTAATTCTATTGATGAGTATGAAAAACTCGGAAGACAGTATCAAACCGCACATCAGAATAAAGATCTTCATAGATCGACTATTCGAGATCCTATGCCTGTATGCGCGGTACAACATGATCACAGACCTCGATCGAAGAGCTTTGATGGACGTTGTCGTTCAGATTATTATCAATCCGACAGAGGTTTTTATAACTTCCGTCGTCATCGCTCTCCTTCGAATTCATATCGACGAGGTTATAGAGGATATTCACCTCATGATCGTGGGTATCACAGAGGCAGGGATTATGATGGTTCACATCAAAAAGGATACTATAAGCAGAGATCATCTTATGGTAGAGATGCCAGGAAGGATGACTCTACTGATTTTTATTATAGCAATAAAAAGTCAGTCAATAATAACAAAGGTAATGCCAGATCTCCGTCGAGAGACAAAAATAAACACAGACATGCAAATAGTTGCAGTGTTAAAAAGGAAAAAGGTAATGATGATAATGATCATGCGAACGCATGTATGGTAATGAATGATACATGTTATGAGTGTCAGTCGAAAAACAGATTAAAATCTACAATTACACTTGATTGTGGTCATTGTATGCCAACAATGTCGGCATGTGTAAATGTCGGTTATCTTACATTTCATCCCGGAATATTGGATGGTAAGGTAGTGAGAGTTTTACGGGACACAGGGTCTTCAACGATAGGCATAAAGCACTCGCTTATCGAGCCCTCTGCTTTTACAGGCAAATCAGTTAAGTGTGTCACATTTGGTGGGAATATAGAAACTTTCCCTGTGGCACGAGTATACATTGATACTCCTTTTTACACAGGCACTGTCTATGCCTGCGGCTTGAGAGCACCCATAACTGAAATTATAATAGGAAACATACCAGGAGTTAAAGATTGCACTCCTGAGGAGATTGCAATGTGGGTTGAATCTCACCCACAGGTGGCAAATGCTGTTGTAACGAGAGCACAACAGTTAGCTACGGATATGGCTACACCACCTCTTCCTATAATAGATACAATTATGTCTCAAGTTGGCACTGTTTCACCTTCTGTTTTTGCAGAAAAACAGAAGAGTGACCCAACTTTACAAGGATTGTTTAGCCGAGCAGAACAAAAAACTATTAAATACACAAGAGGGGCTAAACAATGGTTCAAGATAAAGAAATCAATACTCACTAGATATTATGATGATGGCAAAACAATTATACATCAAGTGATAGTACCTAAAGAATACAGACCATTGGTCCTACAAACAGGTCATGACTCCCCTATGGCAGGGCATATGGGGATCAAAAGAACATTGTTTCGTGTTACGTCACAATTTTATTGGCCTGGGGTTAATAAGGATACAAAGTTATACTGCAAATCATGTACAACATGCCAAGGTATAGCACGTAAGGGCAGGTTCCATACGGCACCCTTACAGATTACGGACGTGCCTGAGAGACCTTTCAAAAAGATTGCAGTAGATATAGTGGGTCCGTTATCAATTGTTTCAAATAATGGATTTCGTTATATTTTAACTTGCGTAGATCTTTGCACGCGTTGGCCAGAGGCCATACCGTTGAAAACCATCACAACTGCATCTGTGTCTGATGCATTATTTTCGATATTTTGTCGAATCGGTTTTCCGGAAGAGATTTTGTCAGATCAAGGATCACAATTTACTTCCAACATTATGAGGGATTTAGAATCCATGCTATCTGTTCACCACTCGTTTTGTAGTGCGTATAGGCCTCAATCAAACGGTGTGTGCGAGCGCTACAATAGCACTCTAAAACAGATGTTATCTAAGATAACTGAAGAATGCCCTCGTGAATGGGATCGGCTTCTGCCGGCGGCCCTCTTCGCTTTTCGTGAAGTGCCCCACGAGAGCACGGGGTGGTCTCCGTTCGAATTGGTTTATGGTTCGAATCCGCGCGGACCAATGATGATACTCAAAGATTTGTTGATTGGAGCGTCAATTGATACAGCCACTCGAAACAGCTACGAGTTAGTGATTGATCTCCGACAACGAATCATCGATGCGTGCACTTATGCATCCCAGAGTATAAAATCAGCCACTCAACGATCACGATTATTACATAATCAAAAGAGAATATTAAGATCATTTAAACCAGGGGAAAAAGTTTGGTTGTTGCTACCTCATAACGATAACAAATTACTGATATCATGGCAAGGTCCATTTGATGTTATCAAACAAGTCACAGATGTTGACTACTCAGTGAACGTTAGAGGAAAAATCAAAACCTTCCACGTCAACATGCTAAAATTAGCAGTTGAAAGACCACAGGAATTAATTCCTGTCATTAACTCTATTGATGATTCTTCACATCATACTGCTTCTTTTGCAGTTGTTCATGAAGAAGATACCACTTCGTCTATCCCTTTACAATTCCAACTACCTTCTTTGCAATCATCGGAATCTTGGAAAGACGTGACTATTTCTTCGTCACTATCTTCTTCTCAACAAGATCAAGTTCGGGATATTCTCATTTCTTTCAATGATGTTCTCACCGACCTTCCAGGTCAGACATCGCTTATATCCCATGATATTACTCTTACTGATTATAAACCTATCAAACTCAGACCCTATCCTATATCTTTACACCACAAAGATAGGGTAGAAAAAGAGTTAAAGGAGATGATACGTTTAGGTGTGATATCTCCTTCGGAATCACCATATGCATTCCCAATGGTGATTGTTAAAAAGAAGGATGATTCTTTACGCATTTGTATTGATTTTAGGCGATTGAACAAAATTACAATCACAGACGGTGAGCCTATGCCACTTTTAGATGATCTTTTGTCAGAATTATCTAATGCTACCTTCTTTAGCAAACTAGATCTCTCTAAAGGCTACTGGCAAATTCCTCTTGCCGAAAATGCCAAACCCTACACAGCTTTCACAACTCCTTTTGGGCTCTACCAATGGAATTATATGTGTTTTGGGTTGGTAAATGCGCCAGCGACGTTTGTGCGCATGATGCGCCGCCTTCTTGGCGATCGTAAAGATGTCATCACGTACATCGATGACATCTGCCTATTTCATGACTCGTGGGAAGACCATATTGATGGTTTAACTTCCCTTCTACATACGTTACGTATGCATGGTTTGACTGTGCGACCTTCAAAGGTCCAAATAGGTTGTCAGGAAATTTCTTTTCTTGGTCACCGAATAGGTAACCACAAACTGTATCCTGACGACAATACAGTCAAAAGAATTCTTGAGATTTCTACCCCTTCTACTAAGAAACAAGTTAGAAGCCTTTTAGGCCTAATAAACTATTACCATAAGTTCATCCCGCATTTCGCACAACTATCTACACCTTTGTCCGCACTGTTGACCAAAGGTAGTCCTAATAAGGTACGTTGGGACAAAGATTGCGAAAGCGCTTTGGTAACAATTAAGAAATTATTTAGCAATGCACCTATTTTGTTATTACCGAATATACGTATTCCATTCATACTCCAATCAGATGTCTCGAGCTACTCCATGGGTGGTTGTTTGCTGCAATGTTACAAGGAAACACTCCATCCATGTTTCTATGTGTCGAGGAAACTGACTCCAGCTGAACAGAAGTATGCGACAGGGGAACGTGAGCTCCTGTCTATGGTCTGGTGCCTGGAGAAGCTGTCAAGATATCTCATCGGCACGCACTTTTACATTATGACAGACCATAGTCCTCTTACTTACATAACAGCTAGAACAATGCGTAACGCTAGAATACACCGATGGTATTTGTTAATTCAAGAATTTTCATTTACAATTCTGCCTATTGCTGGCTCAGACAATAACTTGGCAGATCTTTTATCGCGCAACGTCTTTGAGAAGAAATTGAATTAACTCTTTAGTCACCATGTTGACAAGTGCTATTATTAATGTCATAAAATTTAATGTGTCTACTTAATGATTATCATACTTATAAGTAGGTAGTACTAATATTGATATGTTTGGGAGACGGGCGTCTTCTCCATCACTATCATCCGTGCCACAAGTGTCACGTTTGGAAGTGAGGGGGATGATGTTGAGGATTGCTTCATGTCTGCAGCATGGCGCATTCCTCAAATGATTATATCTCCGCGACTGATGTCGATGATTGTTTCATGCTTACAGACATTTGGATTTGTGCTCGATCCGAATGGCTGTATCATGGAACACCTCAAACGAATAGAGATATATCTCATCGACCGATGTCGATGATTGTTGCATGTGTGCAGGCATTTGAGTTTTGGCCGACTCGGATTGCTGCACCATGGAACATCGCAATTGAATATATATTAACGACGTAGTATGCATATCACTATGCATGACGCGTATGTCTTTGTAAGGACATTCGACGTGTGGGCTTCGGCCCCAACGGCAGCGTATGGCATGTGTGGCCATTGCCACTTATATTGTGTGGTATAACCACTGGAAAGTGTGTGGCGTAGTCCACTTTTGAATTGTGTGGCTAGGAAGCCATTTGAGCAGTGTATTTCTTGAACCAAACGTAAGTCGTAGTAGGAATAACGCAGTTTGCATAATTATGGCAGATTAGCCTGGCGTGGTATGCCAAAGGAACATTTTGTTACTAGCAATAGCGTAAGACTAGTATAGATGGATATTGTACAGCTAGCGGCAAGCGTAAGCCTAGTGTAACGGATATTAAACGACTAGCAGTAGACGTAAGCCTAGCATAATAAGTGTATTGCTGACTAGCAGGATAGTTAAGTCTAGTTAGCCTCTGAATTTATGCCAAAGGACATTGGCCGTTAAAAAGGAACTGACCTCTAACCAGGACTCTAGATAGAGTTTGTGAACATGTGCTTATGAAATAATGAGAACTCTTACAGATCGTACATGAATGTGATGTGACTTTTGTTCCCATGTAGTTGGTGTCTGCTCATGGTATGAAATAACTAATTAAATATTTTGAGTCGTCAAAATCACAGTGTTATCAACTATCGTATTCGCAGTTGAGTTAAATGCTATTCATCCTCAACTGATCATGACCAGTGATGATTAATGTCTTAACACGCTGCATCTCACACTGCCAATATAATTAATAAGACAAGAGACTAATACAGGTCAGTCAAGGGTCGAATTTAATATGAAACACATTCAGCACATAATGAATCACAAGGGTTAAGCAGACATTATTGATACCAACGAACAGTATTACGGAATCCTACAAAAGTGATAAGAACCCGAGGGACTTTGACTCTATAAACTGAATACGAATATAATAACTTGGTCATCCTTAAATACTAGAAGTCATCGAAGCACCCAGAACATACTGGGATCCCGAGAAGCCCGTAACAGTGATGACCCCAAAATTTTTTTTCATCTCATATTGTCAAAAGTTCTTACATCTCAGTTAAATGTTTCCATAAATAATTGTTTGATGTGTTTTGCATAAATGTATTGCTAGATAAGGTACATAGGGAGTTACTAAGGATGAATTCTCAAGATAACAGGAGGACTAGAATAGATACAATGATATTGGTACACCATAAATGATACATTGGTGTTATGAAAAAAAAAAAAGGAGACAAATATAAATTGTATACAAGGATGCCTCGAGAGTGACAACATGGATACATATTGTCAAAAGTATAAGCAGTTGTCTTAAAAGAGAAAATAAAGTAATACGGAACCCAATGTAGAAAATTCATGATGATTTGGAAACTATATTTTTCTTTTCCCTTATATTTCATAAAATGATAGTAACACATTCGTCTGTTGGTTGCTGAATAATTTGATGTTTGAAAATTGATGTATGGTAAGTCAAAGAAGATCGTTGAAGAATAAATATATATATAAAATAATATTTCTAGGGAAGAGTTCACAAAAAAAAAAAAAAAATATACTGTATTGACAGAAAAGAAGGAATGATTAGAAATAACTGACTAATGGACAGGATCACCACCAGACGTACGGATATTAGAGACAAACATCACATATTTTGAAGAAAAAAAAAAAATGTAATATAGAACATTTTCTACAGTGACGGACTTAGAACGAGTTTATACACTTACCATTTGGAAAATGTCTATAACAAGGAAACATACAAATAAATAAATAAGGATAAGCCATGAGGTTTTAATGCTTTTATTGTGAAAAATGATTACTTATAAAAATGATGCTGGTTGTATTATCGTATGATAAATATGCATATTATGTTTAGAGATGTTTTCTACATGTAATAATGAGCAAGTGGCTCATTCACTAGAAAAAAAAAAAAAAAAAAAAAGATTTTTTTTAGTACTTGCAGGCTTTTAATATGGAGCAAATAACAGTACAGAAAAGAGATAACACCCCCACCACATCCAAGAGAATGTAATCAACTATATTTTTGAATGAAATGTAATAGATTATGATAATCCAGCCAAGTTCTGCAAATAAGATAGTTTATTGTTCATTCCCCAGTGTTGCCACTCGTCACATTTTTTTTTAGTGATGACCTTATGAGTGTTTTGCAGATTTTGTTAGGCAGTGTTGCCAATTTGTAAATTTGGTGAAAAATATTATGATGTGATGAATAAGTTACACTTTTTGAAGTTGATGTCCACTACTAGTTTTTTTTACATAGCAGACGACCTCATATAGACATAGGACCCCAGTATAAGAATTAAATTAAATTTTTTTGGAAATATTTTTGGACTTAGAAAAATTTTTGAACTTTAAATTTTTCTGAAAATTTTTTTGAACTTAGAAATTTTTGGGGATGGATTTTTGTTATTGATAGTACTCAAATGTCTCCCTACGGGATACATTTGCAGGGCCCCGGGATCTGTATGTAACCGCGTATACCGTAAGTTTTCAGATACAGGCTATATTAACATATAAAATAAATTTTTATAGAAACGGAAGATTAAAAAAGTCTTGGCGCAGATGTTTAATTAAACCAGGTTAGCTTCGAAAAGCCACGCATTATTTTAGGCTAAGCTTCGCTTCGTAACGCCAAGCATTGGTCACGTGATTTCCCACCAATGGTTAGGCTGAGTCTTTTTTGCCCGGAATGAACAAGAGACGAAGCCATTTTTTTTAGTCAGTAATGAATTTAGAGCGGTCGAGACAAGACGTAATTCTCTTTGCTCAGTGATATTCTATAGAGGAGATTGACTTCGCACAATTAAAGCAACTGTGTAATTTCGAAACGTAGAATAATTTGTTTGTGAATTCACGAAAACTGTAAGTATTGCTAAATACTGAATGCAATAACTGTTAGAGCCCACAGTCATAACTGAAACGGAGCTACGCTCGAAAACTGGGTAAAGAATTGTAAACCCAGGCATATATCTGAACCTTTTACCAAGAATGAAGGTCCTTAAGCTGAGAGAAAGTCAAACTAAGGAATACTAATGAATAAGAGAAAGTTTGGCTCTTCATTGAAATGAAGAGATAAGAAAAACGTGAAATCTAGACCACATTAACAAATAAACGAAGGAACACTAGAAGGATAGAGGAGCCACGCCATGTTTTAGCAACTTGAAAAGATTACGAGATGCAATAAGGAATATTGCATCATTAAAATAATGCATTGACTTTTTATGCTTGTTTATTAAATGTCAACATGCTATTATGCAAATTTGGTGTGGTTACCATTTGACTTAACCCAGTTCTTGTTGGAAATTGAATAAACATTTGTTTCATTGAACACAAATGCTGTTGACGAATCATATGTTTGCAGTTAGCCATCATACCAATTATTAAAGGATCATGCCAAAGCTAATCGTTGCAGGTGCAACACAAATAATAACCATATGCTCTAAAAATAAAACATCATAGAGGATTGTCCCCGAACCTGGTAAATTCCTGTAAGTCTGTAGAGAGAAATCATCACTTCTAGCAGGCTAGCTAGTAATCAAAATCTAATACTCTCGAGTTAAACAGCAACCCCCACTACCCTGCCCGGCCACATATATACCTATCGAGCTATTCTGACCTGCTTTAATAATTTTCCGACGGATTATTCATTTATATAGAAGAATGTTAAATTAAATGAAATAGAACCCCAAACCAGTGTTACCCCTAAAATACTACCTATGTGAATACGGGCACAGAAACACTTTCTTTGTGAGGCACAGATTGTAAATGTAAGAGCGTGAGTCGCATACAATGAGGCTTTACTAGCTAAATATATGATGAAGACACTTATTCATACTTACTCGAGCTACGTAAACTGAATTGGGAACATTCCAGAAATGTTGTGACCTAAAAGCAACAGAAGTAGGAATGTTTATTGTTTATTTTTTTTTAAATCTCGCGCATTGAAGTATCTTTGCCTTTTTCTGTAGTCCTTGGCCATTAACTGACAAAGCAAAAAAGTGTCCACCACGCAGGGTGGCGTCTTGTAGGTCAGCAACAAACTGTCTCCACTTTGCTCGATCGGCAGCCATCCTTCATGTGGTGCCCCAGCTCTGGTTCATGTTTCGCATCTCTGCCTCTACAGTTCTCCGTCACGTCATTTTTGGTCGGCTTAGTTTTCGTTTTCCTTCTTGAGTCCATAGCATGGCAGTTCTGGTGATGTTGTCAAGGTCACTTCTGAGGATGTGGCATTGCAATATAGTGTGAAGATTTGCGCTTTATTTCAACAGGCGGTAAAATTAGTTCCCCGAATGGAACGCACTTGAAAAAAATTGCAACTTTGATGGAAGAAGATGGGACGTGACGTTACCGACAAGACAATTCTCTTATAAGGAATTAGGACGCAATGTTTATAAAGCGGGTGCTCCAAGCACTAATAATAATAGATATAATTACATTTAACTTAATAATTTCTTAGCTGTGCATGTGCGTAGAATAGAAGGACTGAAATGGTACGACAAAGTCACAAATGTGGAACTGATGACAAGAACCAGACAAGTTATCTAAAGTGCTCCTCTCACAGACCTACCCAAGACTATGACTAGGATAATAATTATGATTAAATTTATGACTCAGCTAGGGGTAATCTAATAACTAACCAACAAGAACTTAGAACTGAACTTAAATAAGTCAATAAAGACTGTTGGCACAATTTACAATTCATTATATACAAGATTTTCTTGTGTTCTTTTAGTAATTGCACCTGAACTCAAATTGGTTCAAGAAAATTTTTTTTTTTAATATGTATGGTTCACTTTCACTATCTCACAAATTTACAGTTCTTATAATTTTATAATGACAGTTCATCTTGTCCTCTGTTACCTTGATCTTGATGTAGACTGTCTTTGTTTGGAGCTATTAGTAATACTTTCACTGTTATTAACTGATATATGTCTTTACTGACCACAATGATTTATCATCACTACAAATCTGTCATTTTGGTTGTGGTAATTTGTGTGTAACTGAAAAATAGCTCAAAACTAGGCCACTTAGCTTATAATTCTCCTCTGAAGGCTTGAACAACAGTTACTGGAGAGAATCCTACAGATGAGGTGCTTCCAAAGGTAAGGGTGACCCCGTTGATGTCCCTCTGTAACTGCATGGGGCTCTGACAATAAGAGTCTCCTCCAGCTGATTTTGGCTCTTCAGATAGAGTACACACTTCAGTGCAGGATGTAACCCTCAATAATATACAGACGAGCTCACAATGGTCATACAGTCTGCCCACAGCTGTAGATTGCAATGGAAGCTTGCGACAATAACTGCTGCTCTAGTCTGTCTGTTTAAATTTTGCGCGAGTCCGAGACTTCCATACGTTCCTCCTTACGCGGTCAAAGGCGTATCCATCGGAAAGTAATGACGTCACAGATATTAGCTTCCTCAAAACCGTGTAACTGTAGACAATGTGTGCATGTATAGAAATCCAAAATAATTCTAGTTGGCTTATTTCCCAGCGTATTTCCTCCATCTTGGTCTTATTGTAATTTTATGATTATTCTTTATCTATTATCTTTTACCTAGCTTCATCCGACATTTCACTGGAGCAGCCTAAACAGCGGTTATCACTACTACGGTAGGTTCATGTAACGCCGCCTCCAACTCAGAATTACCTCAGCATTATACCACTCCTAGTGAAAGTCTAGTCATCTACTTACAGATAAGGATCCCTAATATTGAATTTTGTCCATCATCCGTGAGGTACTCCATCCTTAAGCACACAATGCCTGTCCACACATTCCTTGGTTACACAGATTTGCGGCCTACCATATTGAATGCCAAGCATATTGTAAACAGTTCGTGAACGAGATGCTTTCCCATTGGCTGACCTGTGTGCCGAATTTTTGTACGGTGTCTCGTTTTCGAATGAGGCCAAGAAATGATCCAGAAATTTCATCACAAAAATGATGAGGAAAACATGGAAAGAACTTGAGCGGATGGCACAGGACAGGAAGACTTGGCATGTGTTTGTTGAAGGCCTATGCTACTCCGGGAGGTAAAGGGTATTGATTAACTCACCATGGAGCACAGCCTTCATCAAATACACGCCAACTTCCCTGACCTGAGCAGTCCGTTCAAGATCTTCCCATGTCAAATTTTTCCCATCATTCATTCGTTTTACTTAGCACTCCTTACGGAGCGCGCAGCCACCACTGCAGCTGACCCCCTTACAGGAAGCCTGCAGTCAGAAGTCACATGATAATGGTTTCTGTGCCAATTTGGTTTACATGATGAAAGTTGCTAGCCATGCCCAACCTCATGTTAGTTGCCTGGTACGACATGCCTGAGGATGCAGTAGTCATATTCTTTCTTTGTCTCTTCATAGGACCCCCCCCCCCCCCCCCGAAACTATACGGGCATACCTTGGACAGCTACAGGGTAAGGAGGATGTCGTGGAAGAGGCCAATGCGACAGGAAGATTATTCCTCATGTTAGGGAGAAGCAGTTCACTTTCTTAGGCATGTTATGAGAAGAAGAAAGTTGGAATATATCGTAACAACATGAAAGATTGAAGGAGAAAGCTTGGATATATCGTAACAACATGAAAGATTGAAGGAGAAAGCTTGGATATATCGTAACAACATGAAAGATTGAAGGAGAAAGCTTGGATATATCGTAACAACATGAAAGATTGAAGGAGAAAGCTTGGATATATCGTAACAACATGAAAGATTGAAGGAGAAAGCTGGGATATATCGTAACAACATGAAAGATTGAAGGAGAAAGCTGGGATATATCGTAACAACATGAAAGATTGAAGGAGAAAGCTGGGATATATCGTAACAACATGAAAGATTGAAGGAGAAAGCTGGGATATATCGTAACAACATGAAAGATTGAAGGAGAAAGCTGGGATATATCGTAACAACATGAAAGATTGAAGGAGAAAGCTGGGATATATCGTAACAACATGAAAGATTGAAGGAGAAAGCTGGGATATATCGTAACAACATGAAAGATTGAAGGAGAAAAGTGGAATATATCGTAACAACATGAAAGATTGTAGGAGAAAGCTGGAATATATCGTAACAACATGAAAGATTGTAGGAGAAAGAAGGAATATATCGTAACAACATGAAAGATTGAAGGAGAAAGATGGAATATATCGTAACAACATGAAAGATTGTAGGAGAAAGCTGGGATATATCGTAACAACATGAAAGATTGAAGGAGAAAGCTGGGATATATCGTAACAACATGAAAGATTGAAGGAGAAAGCTGGGATATATCGTAACAACATGAAAGATTGAAGGAGAAAGCTGGGATATATCGTAACAACATGAAAGATTGAAGGAGAAAGCTGGGATATATCGTAACACCATGAAAGATTGAAGGAGAAAGTTGGAATATATCGTAACAACATGAAAGATTGAAGGAGAAAGCTGGAATATATCGTAACAACATGAAAGATTGTAGGAGAAAGAAGGAATATATCGTAACAACATGAAAGATTGAAGGAGAAAGATGGAATATATCGTAACAACATGAAAGATTGTAGGAGAAAGCTGGGATATATCGTAACAACATGAAAGATTGAAGGAGAAAGCTGGGATATATCGTAACAACATGAAAGATTGAAGGAGAAAGCTGGGATATATCGTAACAACATGAAAGATTGAAGGAGAAAGCTGGGATATATCGTAACAACATGAAAGATTGAAGGAGAAAGCTGGGATATATCGTAACAACATGAAAGATTGAAGGAGAAAGCTGGGATATATCGTAACAACATGAAAGATTGAAGGAGAAAGCTGGGATATATCGTAACAACATGAAAGATTGAAGGAGAAAGCTGGGATATATCGTAACAACATGAAAGATTGAAGGAGAAAGTTGGAATATATCGTAACAACATGAAAGATTGTAGGAGAAAGCTGGAATATATCGTAACAACATGAAAGATTGTAGGAGAAAGATGGAATATATCGTAACAACATGAAAGATTGAAGGAGAAAGATGGAATATATCGTAACAACATGAAAGATTGTAGGAGAAAGCTGGGATATATCGTAACAACATGCAAGATTGAAGGAGACAGATAAAATATATCGAAACAACATGAAAGATTGAAGGAGAAAGCTGGGATATATCGTAACAACATGAAAGATTGAAGGAGAAAGATGGAATATATCGCAACAACATGAAATATTGAAGGAGAAAGCTGGGATATATCGTAACAACATGAAAGATTGAAGCAGAAAGCTGGGATATATCGTAACAACATGAAAGATTGAAGGAGAAAGATGGGATATATCGTAACAACATGAAAGATTGAAGGAGAAAGATGGAATATATCGCAACAACATGAAAGATTGAAGGAGAAAGACGGAATATATCGTAACAACATGAAAGATTGAAGGAGAAAGCTGGGGTATATCGTAACAATATGAAAGATTAAAGGAGAAAGATGGAATATATCGTAACAACATGAAAGATTGAAGGAGACAGCTGGGATATATCGTAACCACATGAAAGATTGAAGGAGAAAGATGGAATATATCGTAACAACATGACATATTGAAGGAGAAAGCTGGGATATATCGTAACAACATGACAGATTTAAGGAGAAAGCTGGGATATATCGTAACAACATGCAAGATTGAAGGAGAAAAATGGAATATATCGTAACAACATGAAAGATTGAAGGAGAAAGCTGGGATATATCGTAACAACATGAAAGATTGAAAGAGAAAGATTGAATATATCGTAACAACATGAAAGATTGAAGGAGAAAGCTGGGATATATCGTAACAACATGAAAGATTGAAGGAGAAAGATGGAATATATCGTAACAACATGAAAGATTGAAGGAAAAAGATGGAATATATCGTAACAACATGAAAGATTGAAGGAGAAAGATGGAGTATATCGTAACAACATGAAAGATTGAAGGAGAAAGCTGGGATATATCGTAACAACATGAAAGATTGAAGGAGAAAGCTGGGATATATCGTAACAACATGAAAGATTGAAGGAGAAAGCTGGGATATATCGTAACAACATGAAAGATTGAAGGAGAAAGCTGGGATATATCGTAACAACATGAAAGGTTGAAGGAGAAAGCTGGGATATATCGTAACAACATGAAAGATTGAAGGACAAAGTTGGAATATATCGTAACAACATGAAAGATTGTAGGAGAAAGCGGGAATATATCGTAACAACATGAAAGATTGTACGAGAAAGATGGAATATATCGTAACAACATGAAAGATTGAAGGAGAAAGATGGAATATATCGTAACAACATGAAAGATTGTAGGAGAAAGCTGGGATATATCGGAACAACATGCAAGATTGAAGGAGACAGATGGAATATATCGAAACAACATGAAAGATTGAAGGAGAAAGCTGGGATATATCGTAACAACATGAAAGATTGAAGGAGAAAGATGGAATATATCGCAACAACATGAAAGATTGTAGGAGAAAGCTGGGATATATCGTAACAACATGAAAGATTGTAGGAGAAAGCTGGAATATATCGTAACAACATGAAAGATTGTAGGAGAAAGATGGAATATATCGTAACAACATGAAAGATTGTAGGAGAAAGATGGAATATATCGTAACAACATGAAAGATTGAAGGAGAAAGATGGAATATATCGTAACAACATGAAAGATTGTAGGAGAAAGCTGGGATTTATCGTAACAACATGCAAGATTGAAGGAGACAGATGGAATATATCGAAACAACATGAAAGATTGAAGGAGAAAGCTGGGATATATCGTAACAACATGAAAGATTGAAGGAGAAAGATGGAATATATCGTAACAACATGAAAGATTGAAGGAGAAAGATGGAATATATCGTAACAACATGAAAGATTGAAGGAGAAAGATGGAGTATATCGTAACAACATGAAAGATTGAAGGAGAAAGCTGGGATATATCGTAACAACATGAAAGATTGAAGGAGAAAGCTGGGATATATCGTAACAACATGAAAGATTGAAGGAGAAAGCTGGGATATATCGTAACAACATGAAAGATTGAAGGAGAAAGCTGGGATATATCGTAACAACATGAAAGATTGAAGGAGAAAGCTGGGATATATCGTAACAACATGAAAGATTGAAGGAGAAAGTTGGAATATATCGTAACAACATGAAAGATTGTAGGAGAAAGCTGGAATATATCGTAACAACATGAAAGATTGTAGGAGAAAGATGGAATATATCGTAACAACATGAAAGATTGAAGGAGAAAGATGGAATATATCGTAACAACATGAAAGATTGTAGGAGAAAGCTGGGATATATCGTAACAACATGCAAGATTGAAGGAGACAGATGGAATATATCGAAACAACATGAAAGATTGAAGGAGAAAGCTGGGATATATCGTAACAACATGAAAGATTGAAGGAGAAAGATGGAATATATCGCAACAACATGAAATATTGAAGGAGAAAGCTGGGATATATCGTAACAACATGAAAGATTGAAACAGAAAGCTGGGATATATCGTAACAACATGCAAGATTGAAGGAGAAAGCTGGGATATATCGAAACAACATGAAAGATTGAAGGAGAAAGCTGGGATATATCGTAACAACATGAAAGATTGAAGGAGAAAGATGGAATATATCGTAACAACATGAAAGATTGTAGGAGAAAGCTGGAATATATCGTAACAACATGAAAGATTGTAGGAGAAAGATGGAATATATCGTAACAACATGAAAGATTGTAGGAGAAAGATGGAATATATCGTAACAACATGAAAGATTGAAGGAGAAAGATGGAATATATCGTAACAACATGAAAGATTGAAGGAGAAAGCTGGGATATATCGTAACAACATGAAAGATTGAAGGAGAAAGCTGGGATATATCGTAACAACATGAAAGATTGAAGGAGAAAGCTGGGATATATCGTAACAACATGAAAGATTGAAGGAGAAAGTTGGAATATATCGTAACAACATGAAAGATTGTAGGAGAAAGCTCGAATATATCGTAACAACATGAAAGATTGTAGGAGAAAGATGGAATATATCGTAACAACATGAAAGATTGAAGGAGAAAGATGGATCATATCGTAACAACATGAAAGATTGTAGGAGAAAGCTGGGATATATCGTAACAACATGCAAGATTGAAGGAGACAGATGGAATATATCGAAACAACATGAAAGATTGAAGGAGAAAGCTGGGATATATCGTAACAACATGAAAGATTGAAGGAGAAAGATGGAATATATCGCAACAACATGAAATATTGAAGGAGAAAGCTGGGATATATCGTAACAACATGAAAGATTGAAGCAGAAAGCTGGGATATATCGTAACAACATGCAAGATTAAAGGAGACAGATGGAATATATCGAAACAACATGAAAGATTGAAGGAGAAAGCTGGGATATATCGTAACAACATGAAAGATTGAAGGAGAAAGATGGAATATATCGCAACAACATGAAATATTGAAGGAGAAAGCTGGGATATATCGTAACAACATGCAAGATTGAAGGAGAAAAATGGAATATATCGTAACAACATGAAAGATTGAAGGAGAAAGCTGGGATATATCGTAACAACATGAAAGATTGAAAGAGAAAGATTGAATATATCGTAACAACATGAAAGATTGAAGGAGAAAGCTGGGATATATCGTAACAACATGAAAGATTGAAGGAGAAAGATGGAATATATCGTAACAACATGAAAGATTGAAGGAGAAAGATGGAATATATCGTAACAACATGAAAGATTGAAGGAGAAAGATGGAGTATATCGTAACAACATGAAAGATTGAAGGAGAAAGCTGGGATATATCGTAACAACATGAAAGATTGAAGGAGAAAGCTGGGATATATCGTAACAACATGAAAGATTGAAGGAGAAAGCTGGGATATATCGTAACAACATGAAAGATTGAAGGAGAAAGCTGGGATATATCGTAACAACATGAAAGATTGAAGGAGAAAGCTGGGATATATCGTAACAACATGAAAGATTGAAGGAGAAAGTTGGAATATATCGTAACAACATGAAAGATTGTAGGAGAAAGCTGGAATATATCGTAACAACATGAAAGATTGTAGGAGAAAGATGGAATATATCGTAACAACATGAAAGATTGAAGGAGAAAGATGGAATATATCGTAACAACATGAAAGATTGTAGGAGAAAGCTGGGATATATCGTAACAACATGCAAGATTGAAGGAGACAGATGGAATATATCGAAACAACATGAAAGATTGAAGGAGAAAGCTGGGATATATCGTAACAACATGAAAGATTGAAGGAGAAAGATGGAATATATCGCAACAACATGAAATATTGAAGGAGAAAGCTGGGATATATCGTAACAACATGAAAGATTGAAGCAGAAAGCTGGGATATATCGTAACAACATGAAAGATTGAAGGAGAAAGATGGGATATATCGTAACAACATGAAAGATTGTACGAGAAAGATGGAATATATCGTAACAACATGAAAGATTGAAGGAGAAAGACGGAATATATCGTAACAACATGAAAGATTGAAGAAGAAAGCTGGGGTATATCGTAACAATATGAAAGATTGAAGGAGAAAGATGGAATATATCGTAACAACATGAAAGATTGAAGGAGAAAGCTGGGATATATCGTAACAACATGAAAGATTGAAGGAGAAAGATGGAATATATCGCAACAACATGAAATATTGAAGGAGAAAGCTGGGATATATCGTAACAACATGAAAGATTGAAGCAGAAAGCTGGGATATATCGTAACAACATGCAAGATTAAAGGAGACAGATGGAATATATCGAAACAACATGAAAGATTGAAGGAGAAAGCTGGGATATATCGTAACAACATGAAAGATTGAAGGAGAAAGATGGAATATATCGCAACAACATGAAATATTGAAGGAGAAAGCTGGGATATATCGTAACAACATGCAAGATTGAAGGAGAAAAATGGAATATATCGTAACAACATGAAAGATTGAAGGAGAAAGCTGGGATATATCGTAACAACATGAAAGATTGAAAGAGAAAGATTGAATATATCGTAACAACATGAAAGATTGAAGGAGAAAGCTGGGATATATCGTAACAACATGAAAGATTGAAGGAGAAAGATGGAATATATCGTAACAACATGAAAGATTGAAGGAGAAAGATGGAATATATCGTAACAACATGAAAGATTGTAGGAGAAAGATGGAGTATATCGTAACAACATGAAAGATTGAAGGAGAAAGCTGGGATATATCGTAACAACATGAAAGATTGAAGGAGAAAGCTGGGATATATCGTAACAACATGAAAGATTGAAGGAGAAAGCTGGGATATATCGTAACAACATGAAAGATTGAAGGAGAAAGCTGGGATATATCGTAACAACATGAAAGATTGAAGGAGAAAGCTGGGATATATCGTAACAACATGAAAGATTGAAGGAGAAAGTTGGAATATATCGTAACAACATGAAAGATTGTAGGAGAAAGCTGGAATATATCGTAACAACATGAAAGATTGTAGGAGAAAGATGGAATATATCGTAACAACATGAAAGATTGAAGGAGAAAGATGGAATATATCGTAACAACATGAAAGATTGTAGGAGAAAGCTGGGATATATCGTAACAACATGCAAGATTGAAGGAGACAGATGGAATATATCGAAACAACATGAAAGATTGAAGGAGAAAGCTGGGATATATCGTAACAACATGAAAGATTGAAGGAGAAAGATGGAATATATCGCAACAACATGAAATATTGAAGGAGAAAGCTGGGATATATCGTAACAACATGAAAGATTGAAGCAGAAAGCTGGGATATATCGTAACAACATGAAAGATTGAAGGAGAAAGATGGGATATATCGTAACAACATGAAAGATTGTACGAGAAAGATGGAATATATCGTAACAACATGAAAGATTGAAGGAGAAAGACGGAATATATCGTAACAACATGAAAGATTGAAGAAGAAAGCTGGGGTATATCGTAACAATATGAAAGATTGAAGGAGAAAGATGGAATATATCGTAACAACATGAAAGATTGAAGGAGACAGCTGGGATATATCGTAACCACATGAAAGATTGAAGGAGAAAGATGGAATATATCGTAACAACATGACATATTGAAGGAGAAAGCTGGGATATATCGTAACAACATGACAGATTTAAGGAGAAAGCTGGGATATATCGTAACAACATGCAAGATTGAAGGAGAAAAATGGAATATATCGTAACAACATGAAAGATTGAAGGAGAAAGCTGGGATATATCGTAACAACATGAAAGATTGAAAGAGAAAGATTGAATATATCGTAACAACATGAAAGATTGAAGGAGAAAGCTGGGATATATCGTAACAACATGAAAGATTGAAGGAGAAAGATGGAATATATCGTAACAACATGAAAGATTGAAGGAGAAAGAAGGAATATATCGTAACAACATGACAGATTGAAGGAGAAAGATGGAGTATATCGTAACAACATGAAAGATTGAAGGAGAAAGCTGGGATATATCGTAACAACATGAACGATTGAAGGAGAAAGAGATAGAGGAAGACAAAGAGAACAAATACTGGACAGTTTGACATCGTGGCATGGGAAGAAGTCAACAACAGAATAGATAAATTGTACTGGACACAGGAAGTTGTGGAGAGACATGATCTCCTACGCCTCCAGGCATGGTACGTGAATATATATATAAAAAAAAGAAGAGGAAATTTATAATAAGGAGTGACTTTTAAATTATATTTTTATTTAAATTAAATTATGCCTCGTTATGTCGAGGAGCGTCCCGTTCAATCAAGTCGGTTATATTAGGGCGCATGTCCAAATGTAAAAGGACCTTTAGGTTTGATAATTATTACTTTTAAAATATCCTTGTAGGTCGTTATCTGCCATCTTGCCATTCTGTCGTTTTGCATTTTCAAAAGATCGTCCCGGTGGAACCGGAAGTCTACCTTCCTCAAAATAAACTCTGTATTTAGCATTAATATAGTTTGCCCTTTCGGGGGAAAAAGAAGATGATGAATAATGGCTGATAGCCAACCATCTTTTCAATTTTAAATATATACCTTTCTTTACAGAAGCCTGGATGGGGACTGTTCATTTGAAGATTGCTTTTGTTTTAACTCTCAGGGTTGAGAAATTACCGTGGGCTGGGCTACACTCAGTTTGACGTCATTGGTGACGTAAAGCCGATTGGTTCAGTGGCTTTCATTCAAATCAACCAGGCCCGTCTATTGGACAACATCAAAGTGCGATACTGTCCTTAAAAACAAAAATTTCAGGAAATTATACTGCATTATTTGGAAGTATGTGAGTTGAGATTGTAGGAGGAATAATTAATAAAGTCGGATTTAGTGTGTCTACAAGTTTCAAAATGTAACTGGGACATTAGGATCTGCAATTTCGGAGAAAAAGTGGGTTTAGGTGAAATGTCGGAGAATGTGGGTTTAAGTGGGCATTTGACATTACGAAAGATAAGGTATTATATAATTTTTTATGTTTAGAAAAGTTGACAATTTGTCTTTTGTGTTGGAAGGACATGAGGTCGGGAGGTGGAATGTGATAAATTTATTAAAATTATTTCAAGTTTCCAGCTGAATAAAATCTTCTCTTTTGTAACATACTGCCCTCTTTTTTTCGACTGTCCGTTAAATTCTCCGCCTACGTAAACTAGACGGATCGTAGTCCATTTTTCTGCAGTTGTATAAAGTGTCCTATTTTGGGTGCAAACTATTACATTTACTGTACATTTTTTATCCTCAAAAATCATTCATTGCCAGGAATGCAAAAATGATGAGTTCATCTCACAACGTTTCTATTAAATATTCATTTAAATTGAGTGTTCGCAGATATACTGGTAACGCAAAGGTCATGTAGCGAGAGAGAGAGAGAGAGAGAGAGAGAGAGAGAGAGAGAGAGAGAGAGTTTTCGGAGACATTCTGATAAATCAAAGACTATTTTGCCAAACAAGGAGAGAGAGAAAGATATTTTGGTAATCAAAGACCATGTATCGAAACAGAGAGAGAATGTGAGAAGGAGTTTTCGGAGACATTCTGGCCAATCAAAGGCCACGTTGCGAAACGAGAGAGAGTTTTTGGAGATATTCAAGGTACAGAAAAAGACCACGTAGTTAGGGAGAGAGAGAGAGAGAGAGAGAGAGAGAGAGAGAGAGAGAGAGAGAGAGAGAGAGAGAGAGAGAGAGAGAGAGAGAGAATAAGAGAGAGAAAGTGATAGAGATTGCGGAGTTATTGTTGTAAAAAAAGGCCATGTAGGAAAAGAGAGATCGAGAGAGAGAAAACAAGTTTTCATAGGTATTCTGGCAAAGCAAAGGCCATGTAGCGAAATAACGACAGAGAAAAAGAGAGAGACAAAGACAAACACTGGCTGGTAAGAAAATCTTTGAGCATGTCCTGATTTTGTTTCTCGGTACAAGGTGATAACATTAACAAGGAACTGAAGTCATAAACTTCGGATAGCCATAGCAATTTTGCAGGTGCCGGCCAAAAGTCTTCTTTAGCTTTGTTAAAAATTTCGTTTAAGTCGATCTCTGATAACTCGAATTTTCGGATAAGTTGAGGTAATTGTTTAGTCCCAACTCAAAGTAGAACTACCTTCAACTTTGGGCGGGTTTTCCCAGTACGCACTACAAACTTCTAAAAATGTAAAAATCAAACTATGACATTTGGATACATTTATATTCGTTGTTCTGTTAATCCACATACGTCACAATTAATATAATTGATTTTATTGTGCCATAGTTACTCTACATTTATTATTGCAACATTATTCCGATGCTCCATAATGAACAACATTTTTTTGGTGTTGCCTCCTGGATCAGAAAACGAATAAACATCTTGGTGTGCCTGCCTGGGAGCCAGCAACATGTGAAAATAGATTTCCTAATTTAATGCCTGCTACTTTAAATGACTATCCTAGAGCCTTGGTTACAGTAATTGCAAATGCGCGCGGCACAAAATATTGTTATTCCGGATGGTTCAACAGTAAAGCAAATTTCTTCTGCATTAATAAGACATATTTTTCCTGTCCGACCTGACGCATCGAGAACGAATTGTCCACTTTTTGTCCGTTTTTGAGCATTCATTCATAACCCTCCACTCCCAAAGGAGCATAGGCCTTCAACAAACACATGCCAAGTCCTCCTGCCACGTGCCATCATCTCAAGTTCTTTCCACGGTCTGCTCATCATTTTCACCGCTGTTTCTGCTCTCTTCTCCATGTGCTTCTTGGTCTACCTCTGCCTCTCTTGCCCTGGGGGTTTCAGAACAAGGACTGCCTAGTAATGCTATCAACAGGTTTCCTCAGTGTGTGTCCTATCCATCGCCATCGTCTTCTTCTCATCTCTTGTTCCACTGGCGCTTGTCTAGTTCTTGTCATTGTCGCATAGACATTTATGATCAATAAATTTTCTATATTCCTTCTTTTCTACCCGTGTCCTCTACTTTATTAGCGCTCTTTCATCCTTTTCATGTTTTTCGCATTCGTTCGTTTGCGACAAAATTTACTTTCCCATTTCTGACGTTTACCTGTTTCTTTTCTCTTACTGAGTACGCATTGTATTACATCAGATGTCAGTAGCTGCAGGTAGACGGAATGTGTGATAATTCGTTTCGCCAGACATAGATGTAGACAATTGTCTACATTTTCATCTGACACGGGCGGTTCTTCAGGCTAGTCGCTCGGCGATAAGTGTGATATGACACTCACGCAGCGTTCGTAAATGAGACATATCGTCTCCATTTTTACCTGACACCACACTCCTTCTGCCAGTCGCTTGGCCTGAGGTGTGGAAAGCGCCAGACATGCATCGCTCAGAACGGCCACATGTCGTGTGAGGCGTTAAGACGCGTTTTGGCAGGTTATGGGAGGGTCTGAGCTAATGTGAAGTGTTAGGAGGGGGCAGATACCGGTGCTATTTCGGGTTTGCGAAATAGAGTGCATCCTTTGTCTGTTTAAGATATATCTACCCGAGAGAGCTTTAGAATGGTCATTCATACTCAAGATTCGCAGTAGACAGATCATTCGCGCTAGGAAATATCTTGTATATTGAAAAAGTTCTGAGTTTCTTGGCAACATTTTGCCGAGTTCTAGACTACCATTATATTGAAGGATTCTAGTTTCGTGGTATTTAATCTGTAGTTCTGTGTGGAGGTAAATATTAGATATCTAGTATTATTTGTGAGGGATTAAGGGTTAATCGCCGATTTATTTCATTAGTTTCTTTTGTGCAGTAGGATTGATTTATAAGTCTGTTATATTCTCTAGCTGACGTGTTTCAGTGGAAAGCAGAATAAATTATAATTTCTAGCTTAAAACTCATGCAGCTATAAAATAATTCTATTTAACTGACCAGTCGAGAATATTTAAATTAACTTATAACTGCATACATTCATCACTGAGTATTGACGAAATACGTATGTATTTCTAATTCATGATGAGTGATTTTATGTATATAACTTATTTCACGGGAAGTTTTAAACGATAAGTCAAGCTCTCCGCTTGCAGTTTATAATGTAAGTTATAACAGGAGTACATAGTATGTATAGTATTTGATATGTTGTTTTTCTTTATACAGTGAAAACTGGGGGTGACCCAACTTTGCCAGCGTTAAGTACACGAGAAATATCTGTGAAGAACTAAAACATTTTCCTTAAAGACTTGGTGTTAACCTTTACAAGAACTTTAAGATTTTAATGAAATAACTGCGCCTACCGAGCCAGATTTAAGTTCTTCCTGATAAACCATCAAGTACATGTCAGCCCTAGGGGCGAGTAACATATTACAAGAAACTAACATTCCGACGATTTTGAAACCTTGTGGTGTGACCCAAAATTTTACCTTTGATCGAAGTTACAAACCTGCCATTTTTCCTACGTAGTGGAAACCTCGTGATTCTGACACTGTGAGCCCGTTTAAACTTTCTTACCCAAACTGATTCTAGTGACCTTAACAGTAATCTTAAAATAATCTGGTGAAGTGAATGCTCCCCGGAGCAGTGGAAGAAACCTGTATCTGCAGAGCTGGGATTCTCTTTATCCAAAGAATACAGATTCACTTTAGAGAAGTGTCCTAAAGTTTGCCCTAGATGGCGAACAACAGCACGATTGTAGGTAAGAATGTATGACAGGGATCCCTGATGACTGAATCGAGTGAATGCAGGACTGAGCGATTCCTTTATTGTGGTATTTTTGCACCCAGTTTTTCTTGCTGTCTTAAATTTCTTTATGCAAGTTTTGTTGCTAACAAATATTTTTCCTTAGGATAGAGCAGAGTATCCAAGTCTGTTCATACCTTTAAAGGGAAAACTTAGACTAAATCATATGTATCCGTGACTCTTTGGGGGCTATCACTTTTCTTCTAACAGGACTGTGGGCTAAACATCGAGGGAAAGGATCATACTGTGGGTCTATCATTCTTGTAGCATTTTTATTGACTTTATGACTATTTGTAAATTCTTTGATGTAATTTTATGTGGTGTGATGGAATTTTCTGATAATTTAAAAATTCCCTTGAACTTAATCAGTGTGTCGGGTCAGCTCGTTCCAAAATTTCTATATAATCATTGTTATAGTTTTCCCACGTGTGTGCGTCTACATGTCGTCAATTGTGTGTGTGTGTGCACGTGAGTGGTAATATATATATATTAATATATGTAGTCAATACACTGTCTGACTCCTCTAGATCTGTTGTAGAAGATAGGCTAAAAGAGAGAAAAGATTCTCGATTTCAGAGACAGCCTCTATTGATTTCTACCATCTCACTCGTGGAAATCTATTTCTACTATCATCTCTCACTGTGGCTATCACTCATTCTAATCTATTCAGAAGGGACCAACCCAAGTCTTAATTCCTCTATCAAAAATCTACGACAGTCATCAGTTCCACTTTGGTAACCTTGTCATACCAATTTAAACCCTCTATTCTACGCAAGCACCCATTTATGAAAGTCTGTAGCTTTTTGGTTGTTGTCTTTGTTGTTCTCCATGTCTCAGAGCCATACAATAGGACTGACTTCACATTTGAGTTGAATATTCTTATTTTCGTATTGGATCCGATTTCTCTTGATCTCCATATATTTCCCAATGCAATGAAAGCTCCTCTTGCTTTTTGTTTTCTTATTTTAATATCAATGTCTGTCCCTCCAACTTTGTCTATATTGCTGCCAAGATGTGTGTACGATTCTACATCTTGTACTGGTGCTTCTTCAAGTTCAGCCCTGTTTTCATTACCTGCATTTATTCTCATTATCTTTGTCTTTTCCCTGTGTATTTTCAGACCCAATTGCTGTGACCTCTCATCGAGTGTTTTCAATTTGTCCTGCATCTGATTACGGTTATGTGCCAGAAAAGCCAAGTCATCAGCAAAATCCAGATTATCCAACTGCTTAGTCAGAGTCCACTGGATTCCATTTATGTTGTGTGTTGTTGATGTTCTCATAACCCAGTCTATTGCTAATAAGAAAAGAAATGAATGGAGACAAGAGGCATCCCTGTCGCACTCCTGTTCTTTTCCCAAATGGTTCTGTAAGCTGTCCTTCATGAAGAACTCTGCATTTCATGTCTTCATATGTTTACTTTATTAAATTAATGATCTTCAGGGGAACTTCATATGCCTCATAAATTTCCGAAGTGATTCTCTGTCTACACTTTCAAATGCCTTTTCGTAGTCCACAAATCCGATGTATAATAGTGCATTCCATTCCAGACTTTGTTCAACTATTATTCTCAAAGTGGCTATCTGGTCTGTACAGGATCTGTTTTGTCGAAAACCTGCTTGTTCATCTCTCAGTTTCTTGTCTATGGACTCTTTTAATCTCTCAAGGATAATCCTGTTTAATACTTTTCCTGGCACTGATAGTAACATTATTCTTCTATAATTTGTGCACTCTTGTAAATTTCCTTTCTTAGGCAACTTAACCAGATATCCTTCCTTCCATTCTGCTGGTATCTCTTCCTTTTCCCAGACGTTACCAAGTAATTCATGTAACATCTCTGTAGCCGTGTCGATATCTGCTTTGATGGCCTCTGCTGGAATGCCATCTGGTCCAGACGCTTTTCCATCTCTTAGAAGCTTTATGGCTTTCTTTATTTCTTCCTTCGTTGGTCTTTCACATCTAATTTGTAGTTCTTCTTCTGCTGGCTGGATGTCCGGGGGGGGGGGGGGGGGGGTTTTGTGGAGCTGGTCTATTGAGAAGGTCCTCAAAATATTCCGTCCACCTCTTCATTTGCTCTTGTATATTGCTGAGCAGTTTTTCATTCTTGTCTTTTATGAAGCAACTTCTTTGCTTGTATTTCCCTGTCAGCTTCTTTGTGCTGTTATACAATTCTCTCATATTTCCTTTGGCTGCAGCATCTTCTGCCTCTCTTGCCAACTCCTCAATATACTTCCTGTTGTCTCTTTTGATACTTCTTTTAACTTCTTTGTTTGCTTCTGTGAACACTTCTTGAGCCTTGGCTTTGGACTTATGGTTTTGCTTGTGTTTAAATTTGCTATCTTGTTTTTTCTATCTTTTATCTTATTGGTGGTTTCTGTTGTTATCGTTCTCTTTTCCCCAGTATTTCTTCACATGTCTCACTCTATACCGTTTTGATTTGCTACCAATAGTCTTCTGTATTCTCTACGTCTTCCAGCTTTTGGAGCACTTGGAATGTGTTGGATATTGTGACCGCAAATGTGTCTCTTGTTTCTTGATTTCTTAGATGTCCTACATTAAATTGTTGTCTATAATTTTGCATTGTTGCATATCTCTTGAGTTTCATTTTTACTTTGGCTATCAGAAGGTGGTGATCTGATGCCACATCTGCTCCTCTATATACCTTTACATCCTGCAATGATGATCTAAACTTCTTGTTAATGCATATATGATCAATCTGATTTTCTGTTCTATAGTCTGGTGATATCCATGTTGCCTTGTGTATTCTGTTATGTGGAAACATGCTTCCTCCTATAGCCAGTTGATTTGAAGCACAGAAGTTTGAGAATAGTTCCCCATTTTCATTCGTTTTTTAACATGCTTGCTACTTTTCTTTGTAGCACGCCCCATTTAAACATATACATTGTTGGTTATATCAGGGCGCTTATTGTTTTCTGTGATATGTTTCATGATTGTGTATATTATATTTGTTGTACTTTATTATTCCTCTCGATGATGTTTTTACATTTTATTTATTATTCAGTTTGTTATGTTGTTCAGAAGCTTGGTTGTGTCTATACTGGCATGCATTTAATATTGGTTGGAAGTTTATGAAATGAGGTATCCGAGGAAGGGGGTTGAAGTGACAAGAAGAGACATGGTCCACAATCAGATGATACGACAAGACCTAAAAAGCCAGCCCCTGCAGACCCAATTAGAACCGTCCCAAGTAAGATGGTTTGGCCATGCCTGCAGAATCGGAGAAGATCGACTTCCACAACAAGTATGGGGAAACTAAGAGCCAGGGATACAGACCTCCAGGACGACCCAGGGTTCGCTGGAAGGACAACATTAGACAATCTCTGAAGGACCGAGGATTAGATTGAAACCAGGCCAGGAGGAAAACAGCCGATAGGATAGTATGGCGCTCTCTCTTGAAAATTTCTACAGCCCAGCGTAGAAGAGCAACGTCTAAATAGTAGAAGTAGTAATAGTAGTGGGAATAGTAGCAGTAGTAGTAGTAGTAGTGATAGCGGTAGTAGTGATAGCGGTGGTAGTGATAGTGGTAGTAGGGATAGTGGTAGTAGGGATAGTGGTAGTAGGGATAGTGGTAGTAGGGATAATGGTAGTATTTTCCTGTCCTGTGCCATCCGCTCAAGTTCTTTCCATGTTTTCCTCATCATTTTCACCTCTGTTTCCAGTTCTCGTCTCCATTTGTTTTTTGGTCTACCTCTGCCTCACTTTCCCTGTGGATTCCAGAACAAGGTCTGCCTTGTAATGCTATCAACAGGTTTCCTCAATGTGTGTCCTATCCATCGCCAGCGTCTTCTTCTCAACGCTTGTTCCACTGGCACTTGTCTGGTTCTTGTCATCAATTCCACATTTGTGACTTTGTCATACCATTTTAGTCCTTCTATTCTACGCAAACACCCGTTTATAAAAGTCTGTACCTTTTTGGTTGTTGTTTTTGTTGTTTTCCATGTCTCGGAGCCATACAATAGGACTGACGACATTTGAGTTGAAGATTCTTATTTTTGTGTTGGACTTGATTTCTCTTGTTCCCCATAGAGTTTATTGCAATATGTTTTTAATGTTTGCCTGTACTGGTCGTATTTCCTGCAGTCCAGCAGAAATGTATAATCGTGTTTGGTTCTGGACACTCTGTATTTATAGGTTCCTCTAGAATGAAATATCCAGTTCCACGATAGACTGACAGACAGGCAGACAGACAGACAGGCAGACAGACAGGCAGGCAGACAAAGAGGCAGACAGACAGAGAGACAGACAGACCGACAGAGAGGCAGACAGACAGACAGATAGGTAGATTATATTAGATTATATTAGATAGATAGATAGATAGATAGATAGATAGATAGATAGATAGATAGATAGATAGATAGATAGATAGATAGATAGATAGATAGATAGATAGATAGATAGATAGATAGATAGATAGATAGATAGATAGATAGATAGATAGATAGATCAGACAGACAGACAGACAGACAGACAAAATAACCGATACGGTTACAAGGGACACATTTGGATTATTAGAAAACTATTATGGATTTTTAAATTTTTTTTTACTTTTAGGACACTAGAACAAGCAATAGGAGTCCCCCCCCCCCCCCCCCTCCCCTTTCCCAATTTCTAAAGAAAAGAGCTGCCTTTAAAGTGCACAGTGACAGAACAACCGAGTTTCTTGAAGTGGCGTAGTTGTGAGACTTAATGGGTGTAGATAAGGTGTTTCTGTTGGGACACACCCGCAGCACAGGTGTATGATAATTAAAGACTTTTTTAGTGAAGGAGAATCCAAATGTTATATGTAATTAATTATGGTGAAGAAGGTGAGTGTGGTTTGGGACAGTCACTCACAGTAGCGCACACACCAAGTCATGGAATGGTGTAACGTCTGATGATATTTTAACCATGGTTTATTACAATTATAACATCACGTAGATCTAGACGAATACAGTTACATCGAAACATGAATCTTCATAATGTAGTTAACACACCATACGGCCCTTACACATCCTGGCCTACAAAATCTCTACTCCTCACATCAGTGCACAAAGACTGCGTCTACGGCAGTTATATAATAATCATGGCCTACAAAATCTCTACTCCACATCAGTGCACAAAGACTGCATCTACGGCAGTTATATAATAATCATGGCCTACAAAATCTCTACTCCACATCAGTGCACAAAGACTGCATCTACGGCAGTTATATAATAATCATGGCCTACAAAATCTCTACTCCACATCAGTGCACAAATACTGCATCTACGGCAGTTATATAATCATCAAGGCCTACAAAATCTCTATACTTCACATCAGTGCACAAATACTGCATCTACGGCAGATATATAATAATCAAGGCCTACAAAATCTCTATACTTCACATCAGTGCACAAATACTGCATCTACGGCAGATATATAATAATCAAGGCCTACAAAATCTCTATACTTCACATCAGTGCACAAATACTGCATCTACGGCAGATATATAATAATCAAGGCCTACAAAATCTCTATACTTCACATCAGTGCACAAATACTGCATCTACGGCAGATATATAATAATCAAGGCCTACAAAATCTCTATACTTCACATCAGTGCACAAATACTGCATCTACGGCAGATATATAATAATCAAGGCCTACAAAATCTCTATACTTCACATCAGTGCACAAATACTGCATCTACGGCAGATATATAATAATCAAGGCCTACAAAATCTCTATACTTCACATCAGTGCACAAATACTGCATCTACGGCAGATATATAATAATCAAGGCCTACAAAATCTCTATAGCCCTGCGCAGGCATACATTATCCAAAAACCACCTTAGGGCTGACCACCTCAGTCAAAAACCCTGCATAGACTGAACCCACGGGTACACACCCCGTTCACACAGTCACGAGAATCTACTGTTCTCTTAACACTGCTCTCAAAAATCCCTGCGGACACTAGCCGCGAGAGCTATTCACACATCACTCAAAAACAGTTCAGAAACAGTTCATTATGACCAGAGTTCACCTGCTATCTGACATACTGTCTTCCACGAAACTAAGAGGAGATATCTTTAAACAAATCCATACCAATCTGTAAGCAAGTACTCTAACCCAAAATTAACTCTACTCAACACGTATTTCCCAAGATCATTTCCCTTTCATCACATCTGCACTTATCAGTTTGCCACACTCCCAGGGAAAAAAAATGATTATATCATTTTTTTTTTGTTGAAAATTAACTCCCAAAAATTTAACGGTCAATGAAGTTATATCAGATACCTCTTAAATTAATTCCCAAAAATTTTTTTAAAAATTAATGAAGTTCTATCAATTACCTACAAAAATATACCTATGACAAGAGAACATAGCACATCTACAAAAATATCATCAATAAATGTAAGATAACGACTAAATCATCCAACATAATCATTCAAGCATACCAAAATAAAAATTAATCTAATACAAAACCCAAATTAAGTATACATAGTACAAACTAAACAGAAAATAAATTATCATACGAGAAAAGACAAAATATGAAATGGGAATATGATAAGAATCAAATAGAATCATAAGATGACAATGAAGACAACAATTCCATACATGTAAAACAAATAGAACTATAAGAACCAATTACATTATCTAAAGTCATATAATTAACTTAACACTACAAAGAATGAAAGTATAAATAGCGTAACACGAAAAAAAGTATACTAGAAGTATGAATGACATCAAAGATGAAACACGGAAGCATAAACAAAATATCAGACAATACTGAAAAGACAACAGAAAAGATGTAAAGAAATGACGAATAGTCAACAAAGAGAGATGACAGTAAAGATGCAAATGTAAAGAAAGTTGGTAACAACACCTAACAATAACTATCCAAATATAACAACGTATTGTAAAATACAAAAATGCTAAAGTATATTTATATACTAACACAAAAAAGAAAGCTTATGACAAGCACAGCATAATAAGTAATTTAACTAAATTATAAACTTATACATAACTAAAAATAAATTACATCAAATATCACCCAAACAAAAAATTATTAACGATAACACAAGTTCCGCATTGACGCATAGTCAAGCGCTAACAACCAAAAAATACATCCAAACATCACAACATTTTCAAAGAATTAATGTCACTACATAATAGTAACCCTAACATACAATCTAGCGCTGGCGCAGAAAAAAATAAATATCACAATGTTCAAAACACATTTTCCAAAAATTTACAATACAAAAAATGTTTCTTCTCTTTAGGTTAAATAAAAATAGTATTTTTATTTCTAAGTAATATGTAGCTATAATTAATAACTAACAATTAAATTAGCTGAGTAACATAAAAATAATCTTATCTTTAAATAGACACACATCAAAACGTGTAAGTTTTTTTTTCTCTTCTTTTTAAAAAAAAAAATACATCAAAGAAACGTCACATTGGGTAATAAAATGTTAACTACAAACGAAGTTATAAATATATATAAGTGTAATATTATTTATCTTAACTATGTATTATAATCAGATATTTAAATTCTTTAAATGAACAAGAGTATCAGCCGTCGCTGTTAATTCTACCCACTTAATTTAATAGGAAATTTAAGTTAATTCTAGCTGACAAAAAAATCGAATCGTTTAAATTATCAAATGTCATAATTGAGAAAAAATGGAAACCAAGTTTCAGAATACGTCCTTAACTTCAACGAAAAATCATTAATAATACATACAAGTTATGTTTAAAATTACCTTTCACTAAACAATTAATTCAAATAATCTGTATATAAATATGTTAATTAAACATGGTATCAAATCCATGATGAAAAAACAAAACAAAATTTTAAGTAGTGAATAAACACTCAGGACTATCTATGAAAATGACTATTACATTGTCTCAGTAAATAAGTTTGTGCATAGAAATTATTTAATGCATAATTAAAATACAGTCATATAAGTAACAACCAACAAATAATTATGGCAATCAAATGTTACAAAGATTACATAATATTTCATTAACAACATATAAAGTTCTATACTAAAGAATACAATAACATTCAGTGTTTGTAAACAGAACAAAAAATAAACAGGACCTTTAAAAAACAAAAAAAAAAAATTCCTTCGAGGTCTTGCGAACATCTCATCAACACGCAAGGTGACATCATGACACGGTGGGTTAACGTACTGTCTAGGCTCGCTTGAATGGATAAATGGTACACAGTGATCTACATCTCTCCCAGGTAATGTAAAATTAGAATGGTGATTCCCCTCGCAAAGTCGCTCGCTGTGAGACAATACAAATGAAAATATCTATTTTAATCCATGGTAAGATTATGAGGAAACACGGAAAAGTTCACTACACAATTACCCGAACTCCGTGGTGTAAGGTTGTGGCCCTCCTGCGATGTCAACAACTCTCGTCACATAGCAGACAACATAGACGTCCCAGGGACAACCTGACCTATAATTCACAGTTGTCAGTGCGGTAGGCTGAAAAAAATTTACTACCTTCACAAGACCGAGATGATCTCTCAAACCTATCAGCATGACAAGCAAAAGCATTTAAGAACCTATTACCGTTCCTATTACTCTGATTAATAATAATCTTGCTCTTATGTGGAGCACAGTTAACCTGGTTGCGATCTGTATAATTTCTTTTGAGAGCATTGTTATTTGCTCTATTAACACCGTTGTACTGATTTAAATCCCAGTTACAATAGTTATTCTTAATACTTCTTCCCAGATAACAATGTCCATCAGATAGAACTGACTTTTTAGCAGAAAAATTATTACTAGACTGATGAACTTTCATATAATTACTTCTGCTATAGTTTTCTAAACTTTTAGAATCACAATGTTGAGATCTGTCACATTTTTTCTTGTTTTTGGGAGAAGAAACGTTACCGTAGGATGAACTCCCTTGGTACTTTATAACCTTAGGGTTATGTCTCCTATCAAAATTATTTTTTTCTTTGCTTGTGGCAATGTGTTTAAAAAATGAGTCACACTGCCTTGACTGGGTATGACTAGAAGGTTTGACAATCTCTTTATTTTTTTTCACAACATTTGTTTCCTTCATGGAACAAGCAGTAGTATGTTTGTTACTTGTAACCAATTTATCAGATCTGTCAATAAATACGCTGTTGGTTTTTAACACACTGACTTGAGATTTAGCACTGTTTCTTTCCTTATCTACAGGACTGGATATTACTGTAGATTTTCCTTTGTTATTCTGCCGCCAGCAATCATTATCATTGGAATCATCTGTATTGCGTGAGAAGTTATATCTCCCACGGAAAGATCTATGTCCACCATTCTTGACCGTAGAATCCGCAAAAAGTGTATAAGGCTGGCTTTTTGCTTTAGTGTTCTGATGATAAGAAACTTTCTGTCTATCATCGTCAACACTGACGGAAGACCACATATTGCTATTCAAGACTACGTCAAGCAGACCATTTATTCTTCTTCTTGCTTCTACAATCTCAAAGTCCTTAAGTGCAATCTGTTCACTTAATTTCTTGTTTAAACTCTCCGCTTTTAAGACCTTGCAGCTTTCCTCTGCTAGCAAATTTTCAATCTTAATCAATTTGTCTTTCTCCACCATTAATTCTTTCACTCTCTCTTTATCAATCCTCTCAATCTCAATATCATGACTATTCGTAAGCCTATCAACCTTCTCTAGGGATATGGTATCCTTTTCTTTAATTTGGCAACCACAAATCTCCGTCTTCTCTTGAACTTTTTGAGTCAGATTTCTAATTTCGCCATTTTTTTTCCCAATCTGAGCTTCCATCTCTTTAATTTTGCACAATGCCGAGTCTAATTTTGCTCGAACACAAGCAAGCTCAGAATTAGATTTACATAAATCACCTGTAAGTTTAGTCACTTTTTCCTGCAGCTTATTCACTTCAGTAGTACTTTTTAAGCAACTTTCCCTTAGCTCCTGTGTACTCTGTTTTATGTCTCCTATTTGCTTCTCATCCCTTAACTCTTCTTTCTGGTCACTATGGATGCCGTCGAGCAATAACGTACGTATACTCTTCAATATGTTATCACGTTTTATACTAATATAATTGTCCAAGAACAGACGAAGGTCCAAAACCAATAACCTTGCCAGATCCTCAGCCATACTCACATGAGGAATTGACTGAAATCTCTCATTAGCAAACTCTCTTAGAGATCTCGATGCAGAGACCAAAAACTTGTCCATAACATGTGACTCAAGCTCTGGGCCTTTTAATCCCTGATAATCTGTTCCTTCCTGAAACAGATACTCTAATACAGGTCTCATATCCTCCGGATCTGTATCAGAATCCATTGTGACTTGTTTACTTAGTCAACCATATATGTCTTAATTAAACTTTCATTATACCAAATCAAGTTTAGATCTCAAATATTGTATCATCAATCCCTGTACATCATCATATTCTATAATTAATCGATATAATTATCGACAACAACAACAATAGTTATCAATAGAATAGGATAGTGCAGATTGAGGCTTGTTGACATGGACAGAAGTGGCAACATTTACACACAACAAAAGCACTTAACTGAAGGTAATCCTGACCCTTCCGCCAACACACTGGATATCACAAAGTTCTGACGTTAAAACACTCCACTGCAGAAAAGGTACAAGGACTAGGCACTCTTGTCTTCAAATCCCTGCCACTGTACAGTATGTCCTCAACAATGCATCAGACGACAGGAACCGATCACAGCAACCCCGCAATCACTTGAGGTATACGTGCAGACGAACTCTCCAAAATACTGCACCTATAGTTGAATCTGCATATGGAAAGACTGGAACAAGCACTGTAACAATTATGGCATCAATGTCGCTATCAGATAACAGCTGTTTGATATGGAAACCAACTGATAAAGTCAGTTTAGTTGCTACAACACGCCAAGATATGAGGATGGATATGCGCAGTCAGCTGATACCTGTGTACAGTTGAATTAAGCCACGCCCACACAGAGCCAAACATAACACAGTTCAGTGTTCCCACTTGTAATGACTGGTCCAGAATCTGACCTAATTTACCCTCTTGTTACGCGAATGTAATGTGGGTGTTACGACCCGTTGGTTTGGTCCACCACTGATAATTACCGACTTTTTTTTAGTGAAGGAGAATCCAAATGTTATATGTAATTAATTATGGTGAAGAAGGTGAGTGTGGTTTGGGACAGTCACTCACAGTAGCGCACACACCAAGTCATGGAATGGTGTAACGTCTGATGATATTTTAACCATGGTTTATTACAATTATAACATCACGTAGATCTAGACGAATACAGTTACATCGAAACATGAATCTTCATAATGTAGTTAACACACCATACGGCCCTTACACATCCTGGCCTACAAAATCTCTACTCCTCACATCAGTGCACAAAGACTGCGTCTACGGCAGTTATATAATAATCATGGCCTACAAAATCTCTACTCCACATCAGTGCACAAAGACTGCATCTACGGCAGTTATATAATAATCATGGCCTACAAAATCTCTACTCCACATCAGTGCACAAAGACTGCATCTACGGCAGTTATATAATAATCATGGCCTACAAAATCTCTACTCCACATCAGTGCACAAAGACTGCATCTACGGCAGTTATATAATAATCATGGCCTACAAAATCTCTACTCCACATCAGTGCACAAATACTGCATCTACGGCAGTTATATAATAATCAAGGCCTACAAAATCTCTATACTTCACATCAGTGCACAAATACTGCATCTACGGCAGATATATAATAATCAAGGCCTACAAAATCTCTATAGTTCACATCAGTGCACAAATACTGCATCTACGGCAGATATATAATAATCAAGGCCTACAAAATCTCTATACTTCACATCAATGCACAAATACTGCATCTACGGCAGATATATAATAATCAAGGCCTACAAAATCTCTATACTTCACATCAGTGCACAAATACTGCATCTACGGCAGATATATAATAATCAAGGCCTACAAAATCTCTATACTTCACATCAGTGCACAAATACTGCATCTACGGCAGATATATAATAATCAAGGCCTACAAAATCTCTATACTTCACATCAGTGCACAAATACTGCATCTACGGCAGATATATAATAATCAAGGCCTACAAAATCTCTATAGCCCTGCGCAGGCATACATTATCCAAAAACCACCTTAGGGCTGACCACCTCAGTCAAAAACCCTGCATAGACTGAACCCACGGGAACACACCCCGTTCACACAGTCACGAGAATCTACTGTTCTCTTAACACTGCTCTCAAAAATCCCTGCGGACACTAGCCGCGAGAGCTATTCACACATCACTCAAAAACAGTTCAGAAACAGTACATTATGACCAGAGTTCACCTGCTATCTGACATACTGTCTTCCACGAAACTAAGAGGAGATATCTTTAAACAAATCCATACCAATCTGTAAGCAAGTACTCTAACCCAAAATTAACTCTACTCAACACGTATTTCCCAAGATCATTTCCCTTTCATCACATCTGCACTTATCAGTGTACAAATTGCGGAAATGGTTAATTCATGACACACAAAAAAAAAAAAAAGATCGTAGAGCCTGGCACATGTAGAAGAGTCTATGCATTTAAATGTTGTTTTTTTTTTTTGCTTGTTTTTTTGTTAATTCTTACGTGTGAGTTGTAAGGGGCGGACTTAGCGGCCGGGAAATCCGGCAGTGCCCCAGGGCCTACAGCAGTAATCTAGGGTCCACAGCAGTAGTCGAGGACCCACAGCAGTAGTCGAGGACCCACAGTAGTAGTCGAGGGTCCACAGCAGTAGTCGAAGACCCACAGCAGTAGTCGACGACCCTCAGCAGTAGTCGAGGGCCCACAGCAGTAGTCGAGGGCCCACAGCAGTAGTCGAGGACCCACAGCAGTAGTCGAGGACCCACAGCAGTAGTCGAGGACCCACAGCAGTAGTCGATGGCCTACTCAACAGATCATCATCATCATCACATTTCAAATCTCCTAAGGAGCATAGGCCTTCATCAAACTTATGCCAAGTCTTTCTGTTCCGTGCCATCAGCTCTTAATCTGTCCATGTGTTCTTCACCCCCTTCATATCTGTCTCTAGTTCTTCTCTCCTTGTGTTCTTTGGTCTTCCTGTAACTCTCTCACCCTGGCGATTCCAGAACTAGTACTGCCTTGTAATGCTATCAACAGGTTTCCACAGTGTGTGTCATATCCATCTCTAGCAACTTCTTCTTATCTCTTATTCCACTGGCACTTGTCTGGTTCTTGTCATTAGTTCCACTCGGCAGATGCAGAATGAGTAATCTAAGTCGGATGGGTGGTTAAGGGGATGTTCTACAGTGAAAACTAACTTTTGTTCTAATAACATTTTCAAACTTTTTATGTTCTCATTAGACACAATGTATGTCCATGAACCAAATTATACAGTTTATTTTGCTAACAAAACCAATGACCCTTATTACCCGGGTGTCCAGATCACTGACGGTCCGCCCCTGTATACTGTGTTAAAATCTGATTGGACCAGATAATTAATCGTGGAGGAGCATCGCGTAAAGTGGAGGACATTCATTTGCGTAAATAGTTGAGTTCTAGTCATGGCATGAAGCTATTTTAAAGAGACCAGAGGAGGTGATAGTTTAACTGTTCTTTTGTTTAACTGTTTCGTAGGTCAGCGTTGGTGTAGCTGGCGAGTCCTTTTTAGGGCAAGTCCTTTTCAGGGCTTCAGGCTAGCAGATAGATAATGTTAGTCCTTTTCAGGACTTAGTATCTATCAACGCTGAACGGTCTAGCAATCTTTGTAGATTGCTTAAGAGTTCACTACAACCGGTGTTCGCTGAACACTGAGGAAGTACGTTACTGCTGAGTTTGATCGAATAGATAGACTGAGATAAATATACAAACAGGCTGAAAGATTAGAGGACTGATAAATGGAGGGATGGACGGACGTTCAGACAAACAGAGTGGTAGGTATGTAGGTAGGTATGTAGGTAGACAGGCATTGGACGGAAGGACGGACAGACAGACAAACATGTAAGTAGGAAGTTTGGTACGATGGTAGGTAGGATTGTGGGTAGAATGGTAGATAGGAATAACATATACAAATTTAAAAGAATAGAATGGTTTTAAATACACTCATGAGATAGGATAGTAGGATTTGATTTAACAGCGACACCAACCATAGTTTAGCACGCCTTAAAATAGTTGCATTTTTTTACCAAATAAGAGTGACCTTTTTATCCTACTTGGCATTTTAAGGATTAGCCAGGCACAAGATATTGGCCTGGTTTTTAATAACAACGAAAAGCCACCTTTTTAAAAGTACGAAATGTTATAAAATGCGACATTTATATTATTTAAACAAACAAGGACACCTTGGTGGACAGAGGAAGTCAAAGAGAAAATAAGAGAGAAGAAAAAGGCATGGAAACAATACTTAGGAGCTAAAAACACAGCAGGACAAATAGAGAAATATAGAGAATATGTGATACTCAGAACAGAAGCAAAGAACAAGGTGCTAGCAGCAAAACAGAAGTCCTGGGAAGAATTTGGAGAAAAGCTAGAAAAAGATGCGCAAGAAAACCAGAAATTGTTCTATAAGACCCTAAAGAACATGAGGAAGGAAAAACAATGCCCTCTCAAATTTATAAAGGACAAGCAAGGCAAATTGCTTACTGCCCCGAAGGAAGTAATGGAAAGATGGAAAGAATATTTTTCAGAACTTCTGGATGGTGAGTAAGGTCAAGCATCAGAAATGATAACCACTAGCACAGAAAAGGAAACCAATGGTGATGAAGATGACATAAAGATGGAAGAACTGAAGGCAGCACTGGAGAAAATCAAGATGGGCAAAGCAGCAGGGCATGTTGGTATAACACCAGAAATGGTTAAGTACATGGGAGCATCAGGCGACCTATTACTCTTAGGGTCCTACAGGCAGCGTGGTGCAACAAGACCATACCAAAGGACTGGGAGATTGCCATCATAACACCAATTTTCAAAAAGGGTGACAATCGACAATGTGGAAACCATAGAGGCATATCCCTTCTCAGTGTCCCTGGTAAAATCTACTCTAGAATCCTAGAGCAGAGACTCCGACGCCTAGCTGAGCCACAATTGGATGAGGTCCAGTGCGGATTCCGAGTGTCATGGAATATCCTAATCCACATATATAAATTATTAGGTAAATATAAAGCCTAACAAATAAAATTAATAAAGAGAAGAGCAATGGAAAAATAACAGTGCTGTCACAAAGAATGTACTCGAAATCCCCCTTGTTTTCTGCTTCGTCTGCAAATTGTAACGCTTTCACGTTGATAGTAAAGCTTACTGTATTATTACCCGCCTTCTTCAATGAAACGTGTGCTGTATTTCTTGGAAAAGCATTGAGACGTACTGCGTAATGACCTAAATTAACCCTAACATTAATTATACTGCGTTACCAAAACGAACGAACAGATGGATTAAAGGGATAAAAAGAGAAGGGAGAGGCAGAAAGCCGAACACTAAACCCGCTTCGCGCGATACACAATTACTACCATCACGCGTGTAAGTCTACATGCACTAATTTTTTTTTCAGACGGACAGTGATAAAATACACTACCCTTTCCCAGAGTTAGGTTTATAAATCATAACAGACTCTTATTAGAAAAGACAACATTATATGGGTTTACGTTTGAACACATAACAGTACCCAGACAGCACATCTTCTAAACAGGAGATAGAAGAAATTGCATATTTTGAACGCAGCCACGTAGCTCCTTTAAATTAGTATTTTTGGGTTCCTTAGGGTTTGCTGACAAATAATATGTAAAACGTTACGCAAATAGTCCAGGAATTAATAAATTATACCCAAAATAAAATATTGGGGGTGCCTGACAGCATAAAATCATTTCTGCTCATAAAATTTTTTTTATAACGTGTTTGAAAAAACCTTACGTTACATAAATAGCCTACCATGTAAACTCCAAATTGATTGGAGCGCAACAAATGAAAGCCTAACCACGATTGGTCGGGTTATAAATACTATCTTGGTTGTTAGGGGAGACGGGAAAAGATAACATTTTTTCAAACACTTGTCGAAACGTGGCTCATTGGCCAGTCTCGCTGATATACACACTTGGGAGCGTTAGTTCGAGACCACTAATTCAAATAAGCTTGATAAAGCGACAGTACGTTGAAGCCAGCTCACATTTTTGCTAAAATAAAAGCCTGGAACATAGGCAGAACGGAATTTGTGCCAGTTTGTGCCAGAATTCATTGCTAATCAACGTATCTGTGTTTATTTCCATGAAATTGTGGGACAGTGGTCTTGATGGTAGTGAGCAGCATCTGGTCAGAGATTTGCTGAATCCAGAGTCGGACAGCATACTCCTTGGTCTTTTTAGCTATCAGTGAGGTGTCTCCTGAGCCCAGAGGAGAATTCGAGCAGAGGAGTCCTTTCCTGCCGCCATCACGCCAGATAAGCGAATTGGCCAGCTGAGCTCAACATTATGTACCCTCATCTTGAAATAACTTTATAAAAATACATTCAGAGGGGAATTTACTTGTCTTAAAATCAGGAACTGTGAACATCTCCAATACTGGTCCCTAAAGACAAACTATTGAAGTCATGATGACAAATACCAACAGAGCTTGAACAAAACAAAACCAGTATTACCTCATTTTACTACTACACAACTGACACACATAGAACATTTGTAATAATATATGTCACTACAATATTCATATTAAATACATTCTGTACATAACTTGTAATTTAAATTGATTGTGATTCCTGGTTCCCTTGTAGTTGAATCAGGACACATATTCATTCATGCCAGTAATGAATACATATTGTTATTTGAAAGTTACAGTGACTTCTTTAAGATATTCTCATAGAGTGTTATATGTATGTGAGTGTCACAGTGTTGTTAAGAGTAGTGGATTAAATTAAATTGTTTATCTGTCTGTTGTTGTGACTTACACTTCACCATACACATACCCTAGACACATAACGTAGCATCACACTATTCCAGAATAATTCTGACTGAGATATATAGATATGTGGTAGCAAGTAAGGTTATCTATAATACACTACTCTTAATAGATATAGATACCTTCACAGCTGATCTCAGTCAGTACACTAAGTTCCCTATAAATATTTATAACATCCCACTTCACCACATATATTGGGGTCTCGCTCTTGGGATTTTGAATCTTTCCCTATTAAAAATATTGGGGGTAATTCACTTCAGGGAATATAAGAATTAAAAGGTATCCTTGGGTGGAATTAAATAAGGTTGAGCTCACGGTGCCTGTGTTGTCCATTAGAGATTGAATTGTTGGTTAGACATTGTATAAATTTACATAATAGACAATGGCGGACCTGGCCAAATTTCGATCTGCTGCGGTTCAGACTGCAAAAGAGTTAGGATTAGATGGGCAAGTTATGGTTGCCTATGTCACAACGGAATGTGACAAATTTATTGAACGCGAAGAAAGAAGGTTTGAAGCCGAAAGAAAGTTAGAGGCTGACAGGGAAATTAAGAAGTTACAATTTGAAGCTGAGGCTGAGACTAAGAGGTTGCAAGCTGAGGCTGAGACTAAGAGGTTGCAAGCTGAGGCTGAGACTAAGAGGTTGCAGATTGAGGCTGACAAAGAGGCTAAGAAATTGGAAGCAGAAGAGAAGAAATTAGCTGCAGAAAGGGAAGCCGAGGAAAGAAGACAGGCTGCAGAAAGGGAAGAGAGGAAATTAGCTGCAGAAAGGGAAGCAGAAGATAAAAGATTACAAAGGGAACATGAGTTACGACTAAGGGAGTTTGAGTTTCAAGGCCATGCTCCTGAAAATGGTGCCAGTCCCTTTGCCTCTGATGCTACGGTTACTCAGGGAGCCTCAATCTCAGCTATGAACTTTCATTTAGATCATTTTGTTGAGAAAGACGATGATATTGAGAGCTATATAAATAGGTATGAACTATTAGCTACCACGTATGGGTTAGAGAGAGAAAGGTGGAGCTTAAAGTTATCTCAGGGACTTCGTGGGGCAGCTTATGAAGTTTTTGCAAAAATGAGCAGAGGTGATCAGGAAAATTATGACATGCTAAAGCAGGCTCTTTTGTTAAGGTATGAAAAGAATGCAGAGTTTTACAGGAAAAAATTTAGGAATGCTAAACTACTGTCAGGTGAAACCTATCACCAGTTCTCTGCACGAATAGAGACATACTTGGAGAAATGGACTTCTCTGGGGAAAACCCAAGATCTTAAGGAAATGGTCCTTATAGAGCAACTAAGAGAGTCCATGGCTCCAGACCTGAGAAAGTTTCTCATGGAACAAGGTGCAGAGAGGCTGGGTGAGTTGCTAAATGTTGCTGAAAGGTATCAAGCAGCTCAAGCAGAGGTAACAGGTAATAAAAAGAAACAGGTGGATAACTTTAGGGCACCACAGAACTTTAATAAATTTGATCCTAAGGATCAAAATAAAGGTAAGCACCAATTTGATAGGCCACGGTATGACAATAAAAATAAATTCCCACAATTCGATGAAAGGAAATATGATGAAAGAAAATCTTTCAACCAAGGAAAAAGGTGGTGTAAAAATTGTAAGATGAACAATCATGACACTGACCATTGTAGAAGGAAACCTCCTCATTTTGCTGCTATGACATCGGGGAAAAAGGAAAAGAAGGGCAAACCTGAAGAATTACAGGAACCATACCACCCCCCAGTGTGTGAAGATGTCATCTGTAATGGTGTCACTATAAGATGTTTATATGATACCGGTTTAGATTACGATTCCGTTGTGAGTTCTCACCTGGTGCAGGCCGATCAATACACCACAGAAACAGTGGAGATTCAAACTGCAACCAAGGATGTAGCTACCATGACACTTCCCGTCGCCCGAATAAAAGTGAAAACGCGATATGTGGAAGGAATCATAAAAGCAGCAGTGATAAATGAGCCAATCTACCCTCTAATATTGGGGTGTAGATATGTCTTCTTGGGGAATCCCAAGAGACCTGTGATATTGGCAACAGTGCAGACCAGATCACAGACAAAGAAGGAGGAGGATAATCCCATAAATACTCACCCAGATGAGATGAGGAAGGCACAGGCTGAGGACAAAACACTCAAGCCATGTTTCAAGAAGTTGCCCAAATCTCATACACCTCCAGGCAAGGGAGAGTTTTATATGAAGAACAAATTGATATATAGGAAGGCTGGATCTGAATCCAATGGTCACGGACAGCTGGTCCTTCCCACTTCATATAGGACTAAAGTGTTGGAACTAGGGCATGCGATTCCCTTCAGTGGTCATATGGGAATCAGCGCAACAGGACAGCGAATAGCTTGTCACTATTTCTGGCCAGGAATAACTGAAGATATCAAACGATATGTAAAATCCTGTCCAGAGTGCCAACGAGTAGCACCTAAACATTGGACTGCACCAGCAACTCTGGGGGAAATGCCCATAGTGGGAACACCCTTTGAGAGAGTTGCCGTGGATCTTGTGGGACCTCTCACCCGAACCAAGAGAAGGAACAGCTACATTCTGACTCTGGTGGACACTTGTTCTATGTGGGGAGAGGCAGTAGCCCTGTCATCGATTGATTCTAAACATGTGGCAGAGGCATTGCTCACAATTTTCACAAGGTTAGGCTTTCCCAATCAAATCTTGACTGATAATGGCTCTCAGTTCAAGGGGAAACTAACTGAAGAAGTTTTCAGGATCTTCAGGCCAAACACTTCCATTGTAGTGTGTATCATCCCCAAGGGAACGGCCAAGTGGAAAGATTTAACGGCACATTGATGTCGATCCTGAGAAAGTTGGCACACGAAAAACCAGATACATGGGACCAGTACCTGCACGCCGCCCTCTTTGCTTATCGGGAGGTACCCCATAGTTCAACCGGTATGGCCCCGGCAACATTATTGTTTGGAAGGCCAATAAAAGGTCCACTTGAAGCTTTGTTAAGAACGTGGACTGATGAAAAGGCAGAGGAAAACATTACATCTTCATACCAATATGTGAATGAGCTGACCACTCGGTTAAAAACTGGCTGGAAACTTGCCAATGAAAATTTGAAACAAGCCAGGAAGAAACATGCTGCCTATTATAACAGGAAGGCGAAAGACAGAAATTTGGCTGTGGGAGAGAAGGTACTGCTTCTTTTGCCCGGGAGTCAGAATAAGTTACAAATTGGATGGCAGGGTCCATATACAGTTCTAGAGAAGGTGTCTAGAACAAATTATAAGATAGATAAGAAGGGGAAAGAAAAAATCTATCATGTGAATCTCCTGAAGAAATATTTGGAAAGAGAACATCAGGAAGAGACACACTTGTTGACCTTGTCCATCGCCATGGAGATGAAAAAGGAACCACTTTCATCATTTGAATATCCATTACACCCCTGTGAGACAGCAGCACAGGTGAAAATCAGTACACATTTAACGAAAACTCAGAAAGAGAGAGTGCAACAGGTTCTAAATAATCATGCAGAGGTGTTAACAGACCGACCAGGGCATACAAACCTATTGGAATATGATATGAAACTAATAGACTCCACACCTGTCTGTATGAAACCATATTCGATTCCGTTTGCTAAGGAAAAAGCTTTGAAGGAAGAGATAGACTATCTGTTGAAGGAAGGAATTATTTCGCACAGTGAGTCTTCGTATAGTTCCGGTGTTGTACTCTTAAGGAAGCCCTCTGGAGAACATAGACTCTGTATAGATTACAGGAGACTGAATGCTATTACAGAAGGACAGGTGGATCCATTGCCGGATACAAATCAGCTGTTTGCCAGACTAAATAAAGCTAAATATTTCTCAAAAGTGGATCTGAGTAAAGGATACTATCAGATTCCAGTAAAGCCTGAGGTTAGACCATACCTAGCTTTTAGTACCTCAGAAGGACACTATGAGTTTAATAGATTGCCATTTGGATTGAAGAATGCGCCTAGTGTCTTCTCTAGAATGATGAGAAAATTATTGGATCCTCTGAATAATCCCTGTATAACAAATTTTATGGATGATATCCTTATAGCAACAGAAACATTTGAGGAACACATTGACTCTCTGAACATGCTGTTTGATCGACTTAGGGAGGCAAATTTAACAGCCCGACCAACCAAATGTTGCGTTGGATGTAAAGAATTGGAATTTTTGGGACACACAGTTTATCAGGGAAACATGACCCCTGACCCAAAGAATTTAGAGAAACTACAGAAAGCCCCGAGACCACAAACCAAGAAGGACGTGAGATCCTTTGTCTCATTATGTGGTTTCTACCAGAAGTATATCAAAAACTTTAATTCCATATGTGCACCTTTAACGGAATTGACACGTAAAGGACTTCCAGATCGCATTACATGGACACCACAATGTGAAATGACTTACCAAGAATTGAAGGAAAAGCTCACAAGTAAACCCATTTTGAAATTACCTGACTTAAGTCAAGAATTCATAGTAAGGACGGATGCAAGTAATATTGGGTTAGGTGCAACTTTACTACAGAAATCAGATGCATTGGATGGGGAATTAAGCCCAGTGGCATATGCTAGCAGAAAGTTGAATAAAGCTGAAATCAACTACTCAACTAGCGAAAAAGAATGTCTTGCAGTAATATGGGCAATAAAGAAATTCAATATTTATCTATATGGGAAGGCATTTAAGTTGCAAACTGACCACAAACCTTTATCGTTTTTAGCACAGGCTAAGCATGAGAACTCTAGGTTACTCCGATGGTCTTTGCTTCTGGCTCCATATAATTTTAGCATTGAATATATATCTGGAAAAACCAATCTGGGAGCGGATTTTTTAAGCCGCCATCCGTGTGATGAGAATCACCGTAAACCCCAGAAATAATAATAAATTTCTCTATGTGTATATAGAATAAAGGACTGACATATAATGTCTGTTTTAAGAGGGGAGGTGTCATGAATATTCTAATCCACATATATAAATTATTAGGTAAATATAAAGCCTAACAAATAAAATTAATAAAGAGAAGAGCAATGGTAAAATGACAGTGCTGTCACAAAGAATGTACTCGAAATCCCCCTTGTTTTCTGCTTCGTCTGCAAATTGTAACGCTTTCACGTTGATAGTAAAGCTTACTGTATTATTACCCGCCTTCTTCAATGAAACGTGTGCTGTATTTCTTGGTAAAGCATTGAGACGTACTGCGTAATGACCTAAATTAACCCTAACATTAATTATACTGCGTTACCAAAACGAACGAACAGATGGACTAAAGGGATAAAAAGAGAAGGGAGAGGCAGAAAGCCGAACACTACACCCGCTTCGCGCGATACACAATTACTACCATCACGCGTGTAAGTCTACATGCACTAATTTTTTTTCAGACGGACAGTGATAAAATACACTACCCTTTCCCAGAGTTAGGTTTATAAATCATAACAGACTCTTATTAGAAAAGACAACATTATATGGGTTTACGTTTGAACACATAACAGTACCCAGACAGCACATCTTCTAAACAGGAGGTAGAAGAAATTGCATATTTTGAACGCAGCCACGTAGCTCCTTTAAATTAGTATTTTTGGGTTCCTTAGGGTTTGCTGACAAATAATATGTAAAACGTTACGCAAATAGTCCAGGAATTAATAAATTATACCCAAAATAAAATATTGGGGGTGCCTGACAGCATAAAATCATTTCTGCTCATAAAATTTTTTTATAACGTGTTTGAAAAAACCTTACGTTACATAAATAGCCTACCATGTAAACTCCAAATTGATTGGAGCGCAACAAATGAAAGCCTAACCACGATTGGTCGGGCTATAAATACTATCTTGGTTGTTAGGGGAGACGGGAAAAGATAACATTTTTTCAAACACTTGTCGAAACGTGGCTCATTGGCCAGTCTCGCTGATATACACACTTGGGAGCGTTAGTTCGAGACCACTAATTCAAATAAGCTTGATAAAGCGACAGTACGTTGAAGCCAGCTCACATTTTTGCTAAAATAAAAGCCTGGAACATAGGCAGAACGGAATTTGTGCCAGTTTGTGCCAGAATTCATTGCTAATCAACGTATCTGTGTTTATTTCCATGAAATTGTGGGACAGTGGTCTTGATGGTACTGAGCAGCATCTGGTCAGAGATTTGCTGAATCCAGAGTCGGACAGCATACTCCTTGGTCTTTTTAGCTATCAGTGAGGTGTCTCCTGAGCCCAGAGGAGAATTCGAGCAGAGGAGTCCTTTCCTGCCGCCATCACGCCAGATAAGCGAATTGGCCAGCTGAGCTCAACATTATGTCCCCTCATCTTGAAATAACTTTATAAAAATACCATTCAGAGGGGAATTTACTTGTCTTAAAATCAGGAACTGTGAACATCTCCAATACTGGTCCCTAAAGACAAACTATTGAAGTCATGATGACAAATACCAACAGAGCTTGAACAAAACAAAACCAGTATTACCTCATTTTACTACTACACAACTGACACACATAGAACATTTGTAATAATATATGTCACTACAATATTCATATTAAATACATTCTGTACATAACTTGTAATTTAAATTGATTGTGATTCCTGGTTCCCTTGTAGTTGAATCAGGACACATATTCATTCATGCCAGTAATGAATACATATTGTTATTTGAAAGTTACGAGTGACTTCTTTAAGCTATTCTCATAGAGTGTTATATGTATGTGAGTGTCACAGTGTTGTTAAGAGTAGTGGATTAAATTAAATTGTTTATCTGTCTGTTGTTGTGACTTACACTTCACCATACACATACCCTAGACACATAACGTAGCATCACACTATTCCAGAATAATTCTGACTGAGATATATAGATATGTGGTAGCAAGTAAGGTTATCTATAATACACTACTCTTAATAGATATAGATACCTTCACAGCTGATCTCAGTCAGTACACTAAGTTCCCTATAAATATTTATAACATCCCACTTCACCACACCGAGCAAACCGAAGTACTCAAGACCTAATCTTCACACTCAGACAGCTGAGTGAAAAGGCCCTTGAGTATGAGAGTGAGATCCATCTTTGTTTCATAGATCTGGAAAAGGCATTTGACAGGGTCCCCTGGAGCAAACGTTGGGACTGTTTGGCAAGGAAGAACATTCCAGCACCTCTGATTCATGCTATACAGAGCTTCTGCAAGTCTTGCAGAAATTATGTGAGGACAGCAAACCATAAGCCAGAAGAGTTCAGGACCACCACTGGTGTAAGACAAGGTGATATCCTGTCACCTTATCTTTTCATACTCCTCATGGACGATGTTATCAAGTCATGTAAGGAGAGAACAAGAAAGTATTGGGGTACTGGAAGATGAGACAGGTATGTATTTCAGAGCTGGCATTTGCTGATGATGTTGCCCTGATTGCTAAATCAGAGACACATCTCCCATCCAACCTGCAAGTCTGGAGGGAAGAGCTGGAGAAGAGAGGGATGGTCATAAGTAGCTCTAAAACAAAATCCATGGTGATATCACGAGAAGAAAGAAGACATCAGATTAAGCTGGGAGAACAGGTCCTGGAGCACTTTAAATATCTCGGAGCTATTATAGACTGAAAGGGAGGCATAAAAGAAGAGTTGGCCACTCGAAAAGCAGCAGCTGGGAGACTTTTTTTGTTTCAAAAGTGGATTCCCACACATCCTGAGTTGCCTACCTATCGCTGGGTTTTCTTTCATATCGTTTCTAAAGCTTCTGGCTCTCTCGGATTATTGACGTTCGGATTATGGAGGCGGTGCTTTATTTAGAGCTAGACTAAGCCATACCATTGTCTTTTCTTGTTATAACAAGTTTTTTTTTTTTAAACAGGTTAACATAGTTACTGATATCTTCTTCTTCTTCGTTCGTCCTGAAAAGGACGTTGGTTACGTTGTGTCCGTTTACAGCTAAGCTGCGATAATTGCGCGTTTCGGCCGACACATCCGACTTCAACATGGCATTTTTGGGACCGGGTTAGCCTTCCCTCTTCGATCCCGACTCACTCAGCCAGGCTGCAGTCTGTTTCCAGGACCACCACTTGGAGGTGGAGTAGGGTCTTGGTCAGCTCTGGTTCGCTGACCCTGACGCAAGCAGTCTAGCTATGGGTCGCTAACTGCATTTCTCACTGTTGACGCGTATTAGGTTCATTAGTTAGTGATATAAAAATAATAATAATAAATATTAGAAACGTACCGACTTTGCCCACAGACACACACACGGTAACAATATAAACCCAAGTACTGAGAAGATGCAGATGACCACAATGAGACGTGGTGAAGGGTGAGTCCAGTAAAAAAAGAAGGTGGGGAGGGGGGGGAGAAGGTAATGATCCCAGGATCCAAGTAAAGACAACTGCTTGTGGTTTTAAGCACCATCTTCATTGAACACGGACAACTCCCATCTCGTCCCTTACATCACACAAGGAGGATCTCAGCACAGTGCACGAGCTTCATAGCACCGCCGAGGATCCCGATGTGTGTATACAGGAATCGCACATTCTATAAATATTTTTTGGGTGAGTAGGTGTCCTAATTTTCAAATGTTGCCATGGTAGTGGCCGTATGGAAAGGTAAAGGATCCCGTGTATACGCCCATTGAGGCATATTGGGAATATGGTGTTAGGCTCAAATTTTCTGGTCCATCCGTACACTAGGGGTAATGTGGTCAGCATCATACCGGCTGCCTTAACCTTCCCAGAGTTGCTCTGGTACCCAATTCATGAGGCTGGGTCGACCCCGAAGCAGTTTGCGGTCTAAAAAAAATCCCACCTCAACTGGGGATTGAAACATGGACCACCGAGCTAGGAAGCCAGTGCACTAACCACTGTGCTGCCGCCGCCGTATGTCCTACTCTTTACGATTTCCAACTGCCGGGGAATTTTTTAACGTTCTCAACTTGCACACGGGACCTCTTATTTTTTCGCCGTTGCCCGAGAAGGCTAAGGATCCGATCTCACTACCCAGGAGATCGGGATGGGGGGGGGGGGGGGGGGGGGAGGGGGAGTATGACATCATTAGGATTAATTCTAAGGGGAAGAAGCAGACAAACATTAGAGGAATACAATGTAAGAAGAGAATGTTGGTGTTGGATAGTTCATGTATTAAGATAGCCAGGTGATGGCAGTAGAAGGTAGCCCTTGTCCTGAAATACCCACGGCAAGAAACACAGTTGAAGAGAGAAAAAAAAAATAAACAGACACGGAGAAGAGACATGGAGAGAAACATACAATAATAAAGGAGACCAGGATTGACCTTAAAGAGAGGGCACAGGAAGGAAAGTCTTGATGTGTTTTTGTTGAGTACCTGTGCCTCACCTGGAGCAATAGTATTGACTGATTGAAAAGTAGGTTGTTTAAACTTCTCTTTTATCTTAACATAATTTCTAAATGAAGTGTCTGTCTCACAACAATTATTCCTGTTACGTCTTCGTTTCCGTATTCGAAGCTCAGGTAAATATACAATTTAAAAACAATCGCGCGAAACTGTAACTACTCGTGTAATGTACACATCTTTGAAAGATTTCGCGTGAGCTGCGGTTTATTTGTATTTTTTTCTACGCGTATTTAATCATAGATACTGTTTGTTTACCCTCTCTCAACGCTAAAATAATAATCCGCTAAAGACGAAACCGATCCAGATTTTAATCTGTATACCGGAACTTGAGCTGTCACGCGTCAATTCACTACCGTCTTCTCCTTCATTCTCTCTCACTGGTCTCCCCTCAAGGTTGAAGTACCTGGGAGTTTCTTTTTTTCTTTTTTTTTTTTGAAAGTTCCGTTATGTTTGTTCCTCTTCGTGTCTCCCACTTTCATGTAGATATAATGTTTCCTTTTTTCCTTCCTTTTTTTTTCTCCTTTCCTGTATTGTTTATTTACTTTTCTGGGCGTAAGATCTTTCCCAGGTAGCGTAGCAGATGCAATACGAGACTACGCGATGGTGGTGCAGAGTTTTACTGGTATATTCGAGGCTATTTCCTCCCTTTTCCATTTCTAAGGTATTCCCCCTGTACTGGTATTCTTGATGGTATTTCTGTCCTTTTTCAATTTCTACGTTATTCCCTCTGTACTGGTAAACTCGAGGGTATTTCCTACCATTCCTATTTCTACGTTATTCCCAGTGTGTACATGAGGGTATTTCCCTTTCCCATTTTTACCCGTTTTCCTTGTATTCTCGAGGGTGTTTCCCCCCTCCCTCCTGTGCCTCTAGAAGCACAGTTATGCTCCAGTTTACCCTGCTGTAAATGGGTACCTGACTTTGCTCTGGAAGTAGGGAACACAAAAGCAGCGATGAAGGGAGCTGGTCACCCCATCTGTCGATGCTGGACAGAGTATAGTCAAGTCTCTAACACGTCACTCCCCTACGGCTGTATCGGCTATCAGACAGCCTTGACTTTTTACCTCTTAACAATAACTGGGGTCTCCGAGAAGAAACAGAAAGACTAGAACTAGTGATCCTTGAGGCGTGCCGTGTAGGCAGCTAAGACAAGGTCGTGAAGGAGGGCTGGAGACCTTATTAGATCATATGAATTGCTACAGAGACCACTCCTGCAAGGGCGCGTGAATGTTTCAGTGCAGGCTTACTACAATGATGGCATCAAGCTCCATAGCAGGAGTCGGGAACCTTTCCACGACAAAAAGCCAAAGATTTAATGTTGTCTCCATTTAAAAAAATTGAAGTGCCACATGAAAAAGTCACACTTCTTCAAATGTCTTCGCCAGGGCTCGAATTAATCCAGTCCAAGTTCCGGTCGACGACACTCGTTCAAATGTACTTGCCCGGGCTTGAACCTGGATCAGCCGACCGCCAGCGCAGTGTGGTAACCATTACACCAGCGCGGCTCCCAAATATTCAGATAAGATGTAACATAATAATACAATAAAATATACAAATGGAAAGTAAGGAGATTTAATGAAACTTTTGCTGTTGGAATTCCTTGCAAAGTTGGTTAATATTTGGTGAATAATCTGTTGTTTTCATTTTCAAGCATGACTGGGGACTCACGTCATTCAGTTGGCTTCATAATTTGCTTTTGATATAATTCATGGTGGAAAATAATTGTTCACAGAAATATGTTGATCCAAAAATTGAAAGAAGCCCAGATGCAAATTTCTTCAGCTGAACATAGCTGTCGGGTAAACAGTTCCAAATATCAAATATGATCTGAACTTGTTTTTTTAGCTCACTTATTTCAGACCACTTGTGTTGTGGTGCCAGGGCTGATTTTTGCCTTTCAAGATTTTCAAGCTCATGGGCCAGATGTGTAAATTTTGAACACCACAATGCTTTGTCCTCTAAATCTACCAATTCAAGTTCAAAATCAGCTTGGTCAATTTGAGAAAAGGCTGAAAAATTCAGTTTGGTGATATCTGTTTCAAGAGGTTTTATCAAAAATGACAAGGTTGCCTTTTGTTTTTTAAACTCTTGAAAGCGATCAGCAAATGAAACTGTCATTTTCTCAATAACTTTTTTGAAGAACTTGAGGTAAATGCTACTTTCAGCAGTTTGCATATGTCTGCGCCCTAGTGTCTCAGTGTGTGTCCTTAGTTGTGGAGGGCGACGGAACGAACGGAATAATTTGTCTTCTCTTTGTTACTTTCACAATTGCCTCCACGGCTGGCGTTGTGGATTTAAAAGTTGCTACCATAAGTGAAATGAGTTCATTTTCGATACAAGACAACAGGAAGCTGAGAAGCTTGGGAGTCATGACCCAAGTGGGCCCGCCCCCCTTAGAGTGTAAAGGAGTAATCGGGCCGAAACACTTGTCGGATGGGGGGACTACTTCTGATGATCAGATTGCTTCCTGTTGTATCGCCCTGTAAAGAGTTTCCTGTCATCATTGTTAATGCTGGGAAGTGTAATAATATGCCAGTTTCAATGTCTCTAGCTAACAAAGACAGCTTGTGCTCAAATGAAAGCACTTCTTCCTTCTTTTTTTTAAATTTAAACTGTTCAAGTGAGAAGTCATGTCCAGCATGAAGTAGAATTTCTGTAACCAATCAGGGTTTGATAACTCAGAATATTCTAGTTTCTTCTCTTTCAGCCATATCTTTACTTCATTAAGACAAGCAGCAAACCTCATCAGAACCTTGCCTCTAGATAACCACCGTACCTTCTTATGCAAAAGAAGATCAGAGTATTCATGACTGAGAAACTCACAAAACTGTCGGTGTTTCATACAACTTGCCATTATTTGGTTTACAATCTTAACTACTAATTCCATTACCTTCAACATTTCTTCTGGCAAGGTTTGTGCACAGAGGGCTTCTTGGTGAATAATGCAGTGACAAGAAATCACATCATGGTTAATACTTTTGTTAATAAAGTAATGAAACCCTTTTCTCTCTCTCTCATGCTCGGAGCTCCATCTGTAGCAACGGATATGATTTTGTTGATATCTATTTCTTTCTTCTGCAAGCATTCAGACACTACAGTTGCAATATCTTCTCCCCGAGTTTGTCCACTGAGTGGTAGTAGTTCAATCAACTCTTCTTGTGGTCCTTTAGAGTTTACATTTCTGCAAATGAGAGCAACTTGTGCAATGTCATCCACATCACAAGACTCATCACATGCCAGAGAATATCCTGATGCTGATTTAGTGTCTTAAATTTGCTGGCTAGTTATATCAGGGGCCATCCTCACTGTTCTTTCTTTTACAGTCCTTGCAGACAGTGACAAGTTTACTTTTTTTCACAATTTCACTTTTGTTTTGAAAATCTTTAAAAAGATGCTCAGATATTTGAATAAAACATTCTTTCAAGAATTCTCCATCTGAAAATGGTTTTCCACGATGTGCAATTTCTTGTGTAGCCACAAAAGTAGTAGCCGTAACATTACTTGATGATGTTATCCATGAGGCAAATATATTCTGAGTTGTAGCTGCTTTGCACTGTAGCTCAAGGGCTACTTTTTTTCTGACATCACCCTCTGGATACTTTTTGGCAAACTCACTGTGCATTTTATACAAATGTCTTGCCAAATTGGATTTGTTATTCTGAGTAAGTTTGTAATTACAAATAAGGCATTGTGGGAGTCTATTATTATTTGATATACACAGGTAATTTGCAGTCCACTCTGTTTTAAATTCTCTGTTTTCATCTCCAACTTTTCTCTTTTTGGCTGTTGGTTTTGGCATTTTCCTGTTTGAATAAAGTTTTAAAATAATTTTTCAAAACAGATTTAACAAATTGTTGTGCAACAGTTTGTCACATACATTATATTTTTTAATCAACGTGAATTTATTTGAAGCTGCTGGTGTAGGCTGAGTTCAATTGTGGCAAATAATAATAATAATAAATTAATTTTATTCATAATTAAAAAGTTTATAAACTATTAATAATTATTGATTATTGTTAATTTATTTTGTTAGCATTTGATATTACCTCATATAAATTTGACCTGACCTAGATTAGGTCAAATTTATATAATTTAAATAGGAAATTGGATGAAGACATGTGTCGATATTTTTAAAAACCACAAAGATGGCATAATTAAAGGAGAGAAATGTATTGAAAACGTACCTTTTAGCAAAAAAATCAAATTTCCATTTTATACCGGCAAGTACATCAGGAAATGTAGTTTCAATTGCAAATGACGGTTACAGCCTGCGTGGCTTGCGTGCGCGACAGACATCTCGTAAAAAAACTTGTTTATGTCGGGATCGAAAATTATGTAATCAGTTTTGAATAAAAAAATAGAAATAAGGATAAAGCCTTTATGAAATAGGGATAAAAAATGATTTGCTAAATACCATCAGATTAATCACATGAAATAATTTGTTTTCATGCACGCTGTCAGTTCTGTGTAAAGTTTCTTTTTTGTGTGATTTTATTATTAATGACTTCCGTATTTCAAAAGGATACAAGAACACTATTTTTCATCAGAAACTAATAAAATGTGTATTTGTTATGGATAAATGGATATACCGTACTTTATGACAAAAAAATTATGTTAGGAGAATCAGACCTGTGGACACGTTTATATTTTATTATGTCTAGACTTTTTTTCCCCAAATATTTGCATGATAATTATTTCAGCCGTAATATTTTAATATAAATTGTTTCTTTTTCTGTGAGATGTATATTGTTTTTAAAGTTCTGGCAAAAAGCCCTTACAGTTCTGCACATGTGGATATAAAAAAATACTTCTCTTGTCTTTAAAATAATAAAAATATGACAAAACCTTTAAAGGCCCCCATCCCAAAAGTTTATTCCACGAAAAGTGTGTGTCAGAAGGTGGTTTTAGTGCACGAACACTAAGAGTTAAGTAACCGAGAGCCAAGAGCCGCAAGAGATGGCTCAAAGAGCCGTATGCGGCTCGCGAGCCGCGGGTTCCCGACCCCTGCTCTAGAGGCAGGAAACAGGGAAATTAAAGAAACTTCTGATGACTCTCTCGTTTTATGACCACTTGGTTTCTTTCTTTCTTACTTGTATCTTGTTGTCTCCCTTTAATTTTCCTGTTATTTCCTGTCTCGCGCTTTCCCTATTTCCTGTCTACTTAATTCATTCTGGCTTGATTGAAGAAAATGACTCTTACTTTCTCTCACTGGAAATTTACAGTGGGGTGTGCGTGTGTATATATGCGTGTGTATGTTTATTTTTTTTTCGCTTTAGTAGATTGTGTTTGAAAAAAGGCATATAGATATATATATCCATATCAGGAAGGGCCAAGATGGCGAAATTTGGAAGCTGCAACACTGAAGGAACTTTTGAGGAGAGCCATCTTACACGTTTGGGGCTATCCATAAAAGACGTCCGCAGGGGAGGAAGGGGTATGTGAAAAGTGGACAACTGTAGACATGGGGTTGGGGGGGGGGGGGGGGTATTTAAGCTGAAAGTGGAAGTCCAATTCACAAATCACATGACAACTCTCACTCACATACAAATCTATCAAGAGTAACAAACCCTCTTATCTTACTGTCCAGCTAAACCCAAAAAAACGTTCATCGGATTTTGTCCCTCTTGCCAGGCCTTCCAATCCTTCTAGACTCAAAATCGCTACGACGAAGAGGTTTTAACTTCTGTGCTCCTGTTCTACCTCAACACTCTGGGAACCGACATCACAATTATTGTGATTTCATAATTAGATTTTTAAGTATAGTGTGATAGATTATGTAAATAGATTATATATATCCACAAGTTTTTGCTCCCACCTTGGCTTTCTTATTAGTATGCACGGTTTGTTAACGCTGAACCTATGTACTTCTTTATCTGTCTAACTCATAATTTAGCCACGCCCATTTTCGTTTCTTTATGTCTTACAGGCACTAGGAATGTTTACAAACAGACCTATTAGCTAGTCCAGAGCCGTTAACTGAATTATCACGCGAACGATTGGGCAATAGTTGAAATAGTGACAGATCAGACTGAACGCATGTAGAATAGACGTACCTTTGATGATAACATTTTCTCAGGGGGACTTAAGCTAATGAAAGAAAAGAAAGGGGAGATAATCACAGTTCGTGATCCCAGGGAGACGTAATGAGCTATAGAGCGAGACGGATCAAAAGACGGTTTGCTGGTTGGCAGAAGTCTATGCGTCGGCATAAGTGAGAAAATAAGCTTTGATTCAGAAATTGACCGCAGATTTCCCCCAAAATACGGGCAAGGAGTGATATATCGCAAGAGCTAGCGAATTTATACCTATTTCATATATATATACCTCAGCCTTTAAACTCAATTATCTAGTCGCCTCAGAATTTTCGTAACATCTAGCTTCGAATCCTAGACCATTGTGCTAGTGGAATTACTTAGTATTTCGATTGGAGATAGTTTTAATTTCTGTCTTGCGGTAAATATTATACTATCATTTTTGAGTGATTTAATTGTTAAAGTCCGTCATTTTATATTTCACTAGGATTTTCTGTGTTTATTAAATAGCGTATTAAATAATTTATAGCTAATTTTCCGGCTGTAAAGTTAATTTGATTACTAGCTATCACCCAGAAAAGAGATATTTTAATTGACTAGTAAATGCACTAGGCAATGTAGTACTGACGAAATATATATTTGTCTCTAATTCATTATGTATAATTTTGTAAATGACTAGGTTATTTCACGGGTTTTTTTAAACGATAAGATATTCTATACGCTTGTGGTTTCTAATTAAATTTAATAACCGAATGGATAATACATTATACCTTTACGTAGGTTAGGATAGAATACTATATTGTGGTTAAATGTTTTGTATTTTCTTCCTAAAATATAGTACGGATCACAACCAAAACCTACCAGCGGCCTAAATCTGAGAAAACGGGTCTAAGTCCAACAGTACAAAAAGAACATTCTTATACAAATATCGGGTCTTCGAGGTTGACCTGTTTGGCCTCTTGTTTCACCCAGAAAGAGAGAGAGTACATATAAAAGACTATAAGAATTGATTTACTTGGGCAGATAGCTACCCAGCTTTCTTTTTCCATTTTTTCCATTTACATTCAGCCCGCTGTGGCGAAGTTATCAAACTTAACATTATCCGACTACCGACCACTGTGTTGTGGCAAGGATCTTATCCAGAGAGAGTTATCTACCTGACATTCTTTTTTTTTAAGTATTGAACTTACAAGCTACTGGACAATGTGAACACTAGATCTCGTATATGTGTTTTTCCTACCTGGACTAATTGATGTGACATAAACAGATCTAATTAACAGTAACAAAGTAAGCGTTCCCCAATATCCGGATTAATCAGTCTTGGGGGAGCTGGGGATTATTTTGCCAAAACCCAACCCTGGATTTGTTGTGTGTACCATGCAGATATGTTCCAGATGTTGTGAACCAACTATTAGGTAAGCGAGACTGAAATGTGGCCACAGTTTGTCTGAAGCGAGAGAAAGAAGGAGTGAATAATTCTTATATTGTATAATCATTGTACTCACTTGGTTTTTCTTTTCTTCCTTATGTTTGATAATACTGTTAATTTCAGGATAGATTAATTAGAAACTCTGTTCTTACAGTATATTCAAATTCTATACCATAGTGCTAATCTTTTGACCTTTTGGGGTTAATAACTTCTTCTAACGGGATCTTGTCTCAACAAAGGGAATTGCACTTATGTGTCTATTTATTTATTATGTCTGTAACCTATGATTTTTATATTTGATATTTGATACTGGATGTTGTGAAGGTTTCTTTATGATAAATAAACTTAACATAAAACTTAATTACCTGTGTTGGTCAGCTCGGCCCAATATCCATACTCCATTACTTTAGTTTTCACATTTGTGCGCCAAGTTGTCGTCACTTATCTGTGTGTGCGTATATGAGTGGTTATAGTGTATATGTTAATATATACAGAAAGGTAAACTGTCTGATAAACAAATTTCAGTCGTAAGATAGGCTGGACTAGAGTATCTTCTCAATCCAGGGACAGACTCTACCTTTTCACTATTTCACTCGTGAAATCTATTTCTTTACCATATCTCTCACTGAGTTACCACCTTTTCCAGTTCTATTCAGACGGGACCTATCTATCTTAAATACCTATCCAAAATCTACGACATATAGGTAGGTATTTAAAATTTAAGCCTATGTGTTTAATCAAGACCATGTGGAGTGAACGTCCACAAGGGAAGGAGAAGTCAATCAAAAGTGGACGTTGGGGAGGGGAGGGTAAAAAAATGCTAGAATTTTGTGGACGTCTTTTATGAATGGCCGCTTTGCTAAAAATAAAAATATATTTTTATGTTATTGTATGTCAATATTTAAAAAACAAATATTTCTTACAACTGTCACGAGTATCTCACAATCCTGATACTGTTTTTTGTAGCATCTCTATGGTAACAATATATAAGAATATGTTTTAAATATTCATCAACATTTAAAAAAAAAAATTTCGAGTACGTAATAAGAGCCCTCTTCAGGCATGTCGTACAAGGCGACGAATATGAGGTAGTGCATGCCATAGCGCAGTGGTTATTGCACTGACTTCCCTAGGTCAGTGGTCCATGGTTCGATCCCCAGCTGAGGTGGATTTTTTAGACAGCAAACGGCTCTGAGGTCGACCCAGCCCTATGAATTGGGTACCTGAGCAACTCTGGGAAGGTTAAGGCTACCGGCGTGATGCTGACCACATCACCCCTAGTGTGCCGATGGTCAAGAAAATATGAGCCTAACACCATATTCCAAATATGCCTCAATGAGCGTGTAACGGGATCCTTTACCCCTCTTCCCCATGCATGCGGCTGGCAACCTTATCATGTAAAAACTTCCTACCGAAAACACCACTGCAAGAGCGTGTTAAGGCTTTGTGCGGGCTTACTGCAAAGGGTCCAGCTACAGTGGTGTGTGGCGTGGTATATAAATGTATGACTAGTTGTCTAGGTCCCAGGTTTATGAAGCTATAAACGACTCAACATCAGAACAGCACCAACTGTGCCAACACTATGAAGAAATCCAAACTCCTTGCCATACACATGAATATTTAATTACGATTTCATTTGACATGATGCATCACATAAATCGTGTATAATCTTTATTCACTATTTCCATATTTTATCTGTCATAAGAACACAAGTAATATATTCTCTATCCAACTATAAGTTACATGTAGGAACGCCTTTTAAAACTGCAAGACATGCAGTATACACATCCAGTCCACACAGTGAAAGCATTAACAATAATAATGTTGCTAAGCCAAACAAAACCACGTCATATGCGACTTACGCATAGCGACCACAAAAAGGTGCTAATACTTGTGAGCACAATACTTACTTCAATTATAACCTCATATGTGGCGTGCAAAAGTCATTCGCCACGTGGTGGTTGCATGGTCCGAAGGGAGCTATAAAGAAAATACTGATGAATGAGAGCCGCCACACAGGCTCGCTCGAGCGTCTGTTTGATAGTATTCATTATTCGTCACCTTTCACTCCCCGAGGAGCATAGGCCTTCAACAAACAAATGCCAAGTCTTCCTGTTTCGTGCCATCAGCTCAAGATCTTTCTATACCTTCGTCATCCACTTCATGTCTGTCTCCTACTTCTCTTCTCCGTGTGTTTTTGGTCTTCTGCAGCCTCTGATACCCTGGTAAGTCCAGAACAACTACTGCCTTGTAATACTATTTGTGGTTTTCTCAATGTGTCCTCGTCATCTCCAATGTGTTCTTCTCATCTCTTGTTCCACTGGCACTTGTCTAGTTCTTGTCATTTGTTCCACATTTGTGAGCTTGTCATACCGCTTCAATCATTCTATTCTTTGTAAGCACCCATTTATGAAAGTCTGTTGCTTTTTGGTCGCTGTTTTTGTTGTTCTCCATGTTTCAGAGCCATACAATAAGACTGACTTGCCATTTTAATTGAAAATTATGATTTTTTTTTGGTTGGACCTGATTTCTTTTTATCTCTATATATTTCCCAGTGCAATAAAAACCCCTCTAGCGTTTTGTATTCTCATATGTATGATTCTACATCATGTAGTTGTGTTTGCTGCAATACAGGGTGTCCATAAAAGATTGTACCCTTTTCAAAAAATGATGTGGTACGAGGATGCGTTCTATCACTAAAGTAAGATAATCTCTGCAAGTTTTTAAGCATACCTTACAAAGACTCAAAAGAATGTATCTTTTTCTTTTTGTTTCACCTACTTGACCAGTGTGTTGAGAGATATGTAACAGTTACCGGTTGCAACGCAACTGCGAATGTTTCACTTGAAATACCCGCTGTGCGCATGCACACTTTTTTTAAACTCTGTAAGGTATGCTTAAAAACTTGCAGAGATTGTTTTACTTTTGTGATAGAAAGCATCCTCGTACCACGTCATGGGGCCGAGAACACATTTTTTGAAAAGGGTACAATCTTTTATGGACACCCTGTACAATTGTGTTATAATTTCCTGCATTCATTATCATTATCGTTGTTTTTTTGCTGCGTATTTTCAGACCGATTTTCTGTGATCTCTCATCAGATATATGCGATAGTGCTGACGTTATGTAATATTCAGTAATCTTCTTTCCTACATTATCAGTACATTCCCAACAAAAACACTATATACCTGTATTACCGAAAGTCTGCCACCAAATAGCAGAATAACGCACTTAACACTTTCACGATATCTAATCAACGTATTTATTTTTGGTTCCTTGAAATTTGTTCACTTGTGTATCTGTTTCGTAACATCAATATTTTCCTTATGAACACGTTTTCCCCTCACATATTGCACAAACGCCTTGGTGGGCATTGCATGGACCAAAATAGTATATAATGTAGCGAGAAGAAAAATATAATGATGATGATAATATCCTGGACAAATAGATATATCAGATGATACCAGGATAGTGCCAGATAAGAGACTGGTCTTACAAGAAATACCCCATTCTCTGAAAAGAGTAATAGTGTATCGACATCAAAGGTATAGTCAAGCTGTATAGGTTCCTAGATGAGATGGTAATGTATTATCTTAGGTTCCTTTGGTGCCCCTCTCCAGACTAACCTTAGACACTGACTCTTAACTAACCAACAAGAATTATGAACTAAACTTAAATAATTCAAAAAAGACTGTTGGTACAATTTATAATTTATTAATGTACAGGATCTTTCATTGTTCTGTTGGCTAATTTTCAAATAAACTCAAATTGATTCAAAATATATATATGGTTTCACTGTCAAGTATTTATATTACATTTAAAGTTAATTAAAGTTCATCTTCATCTGTTTTCTTGATCTTTGATGAAAACTGTCTTTCTTCTGTGCTAAACTTGAACAAATGTTAATAGTATTATCTCACAAGTTATATTGGATTTTGCTATGTTCTTTAACACCACATACTTGTTTCATCATTTCAATGTTCACTTGTAAAGAATAAACTCGGGTATATGTTCCATAGCCTTTCCAGCTGACTTAGGCATGTAGAATTTAGTAAAATTTTCAATGCAGGATATAACCTGAAATATAATACATATAGCCCACGTAGTATCGCTCACTGACTCTCTATCCAGTCAGGAGGTAAGATGAGACACATCAGACAAGGTGTGGTTACTCATGAGAATCATAGCAAGTCAAAAATAACATAAGTTATTTAATTAATAGCACACTATTCCAGTAATTCTCTGGTTACAGTTTTTCCATGATTTGCTTCCTTACAATCAGATGGCCTTGTGGAAAGAGTTATGTTATAACTCAATTTGCACAGTAAAATAATTTCTTTCATTCTTTCCATCTTTCCAATAAGGTGGTCCATTCCAGCAAGTTTAACATCTTCAAAATACTTTCCTAAAACTAACATCACAATCTACACGTTCATCTGCTTTCATTTCCCAATTAAATTGAGCTAACACATGTTTGAATTCCCTCCAAGAATTACACAGTGATTTTACACACCCTTATCCACTTCTAAAAGGCACATATTAATAATATAATTATATATACATATGTAATTACATTCATTCTTACCCTCAAATACACGCAGACCGGCTTTTAATTGCTCTACAGACTGTGTTACCCTGAAGATGGCAATGTAGTCTGGTAGTAGACGATTTCGCTCGTGTCTAAAGTTTTGAATTGTGTGGCAAGTGAATGACTATTGGTACCTTCCGCCTTTTATAGGTCAAGGTTTCCCGTACGAGAAAGCATCAAGGCCAAAGTATTTTGCACACTAGGAAAAGTGAAAATCGTAGGCGTCCAGTGCTAATATGAAAAACTTGAAATCGTTCTAGTTTCTTTATCTCTGAATGGATTTCCTTCATCCAAAGTGTCGTAGATTTCGGATAGGAGTATTAAGACTAGGGTTGGTCCCTTCTGAATAGGTTGGAATGAGTGATAGTCACGGTGAGAGTTTGAAAAATGAAATAGATTCCACGAGTGGTGAGATGATAGACTGTGGTATAGAGGCTGTCGCTGAAAGCGAAAAGAATTCTTCTCCCTCTCACCTATCCTCTACGACGGTTTTTTTTTTCAGAGTCCGACAGTCTAAACCACATATATATTACATATAATTCTATCTACTCACGGGCACGCACATACACGTGACGACAATTAAACACACAGACTTGGAAAATCTATAACAAATGATTTTATATGTATTTGAACGAGCTGACCAACGCACTGATTTAGTTCAAGAGAGAGATTTTTTATTATTATCATCAAAAAAAAATCTTCTCACAACACCAAAAATACATCAAGAAAAAAAAACCATATACAAATAGTCATACAATTCAAGAAAATGCTACAAGGATGGTAGCCCGTTAGATCTTACTCTAGGTTTAGCCCACAGCCCCGTTAAGAGAACAGATGATGGCCCAAAGAGTTATAGATACGTAGGGTTTAGTCTAAGAGATTTCTTCTTTTCTCGTAAATGTATGCACAGAGTTTGATAAATCTGATTTAACCTAAGAAGTAAAGAAACTCTAGCAAATAGTAACAAATTCTGCAGGTTAAACAAAAAGAATTAAGACAGTAAATGTGGGACGATAATACATCGGTAAAATAACACTCAGACCTGTGTACTCTCATTCATCCAGCCATGGCCTTTCTTACACATGTATACTCACAACTTTGCTCGCTGCCACTAGGAGCATACTAATTCTAGGACCTTCACACAGACCCGAAGATGCAGTCCTTGACCAAGAAATCCCCAGTTCCAAAACACGTACTAAACTCTCAGGGAACGATTCCTTGGGGGTTCTAATTTTTCGAATGTCTGATTAAGTCACATACAATTTTGTCCAGGCACGAAAGTTAGCAGAGCACAATGTCATTAGCTTTGGATTCTAGAATTAAGGAATGTCAGATCGGTGTCTACTTCCAGGAAGGTACTATATTTTGTCACCACAATACTAGTCACAATCTCTTGCGGAATGTTAATCTTGTAATATTCTCGCCGCCAGGCAGCATGTACATTTAAATTTGTGGAGCAATATGACCTGGCTCAAAAGCCCAATATATATATTTCTAGTCTTTAGAAACCGTTAGTGGGGTTGCTATTACTGTCTCTCTCTGATGGCTTATGCACTGTCAGACCCGTGTTACTTGAAACAAAGAAACCCACGTGGTTAAAGATAGGAAATGTCTATGCTTCTCACAAATCTATCTATTTGAGTAGTGAAGATGTAATGCTCTCCCCTTTCCGGCTTAAACGATAGTTTATCAATCTCAGACAACCTGTCTCCAATGCAGGGCAGTTTTTCACACTACAGCTGACCATGGCCCACAGTGAGCGCCGTGTCAGTTTGGGATTTTTCAGACAAATGTCTGAATACTGACCGGTGCAGATGTAAAGTATCACACCTCACCGGGACTTATGCCGAGAAGAAGCTCGCGCGCTCGGTGAGAATGTAGACTATTGTCTACGTCCTATGTTCAGCGAACCGACTTATCACGCCTTCTGACGCCCTGCAGCCCTGACATCTACGTAATATCGTCCTAGCGCGATTCTCAGTTTTGAGAAAGAAACAGGTAAAGTTTAAAAATACTGAAGAAAATATTTTTCGCAACCGAGTGATGCGAAAAATACAGGAAAAACAAGTATGGAAAGAATATAAATGAAAGGATTAGGGTGAGAGAATAGGAAGAAGATGTAGGTAATTTAATGACATAAAGACCTACGTGACACAAAGCTTATATTATTCGTAGGGCTAAGCTCAATCTATTGCAGTATCTCTCTTATTTCTAGATTAATCCGACTTTTCACTGGAGCAGCCTAAATATGGCAAAGCACAACATGGTTCATGCTTCGATGCCTTAAATACACAATTTCTCCGGTTCTACACCACTTCCATTGAAATTATAGATATTTGCCAATAGCTAATGATCCCTATTATCGAATTATGTTCCTCGTCATTGATATATTCCGTTCATATATGCACATTGTCTTTCGAAAAATTGTCAACATCTACAATTTCTCGTCTTTTTACTTAAAGGCCTTACAAATATTAGCATTGCATGTACCAAGCTGCGGTTTTGATTGGTTGTTTGACTTCTCGGAATTTCTGTATGGTGTAATGTTTTGAATGATAGTCGAGATAGGATTCAGACTCATCACAGATAGGTGGTCTACACTGTAGCGAAATGTGCTGCGCTTCGTGTAACGGTGGTAAAGCAGGGCCATGTCTATGGTATTTGGCGCCCAATGCCAACAGCTAATTTGCCGCCATGTCCCTTGGCAATCATCTCATTTGCGCCCCTAAGAATATATATATATATATATATATATATATATATATATATATATATATATATATATATATATATATATATATTATATATATATATATATATATATATATATATATATATATATGAGGGCTGTCCGGAAAAGAATAGGCCATAATTAATATTAGAAAAACCGTTTGCGTGACATCAATGTAACGTGGCAGCCAAATAGAGTGGCCTGTTATGTACATACGTGTGCAATGTTGACGTTGCTGCACCAGTCAGTGCGACCGTTAAAAGCCGTTTAGTGAGCACGTGCACTGTGTGGTCGTCGCATTCAAAATAGCTGAACGAGTAGAGCAAAGAATCTGCATCAAATTTTGCGTCAAGCTTCAACATTCCACCACGGAAACTATTGTGATGATTCAGAAGGGTTTTGGAGATGATGCAATGAGTGCTACACAAATAAAGGTGTGGCACAAACGCTTCAAAGATAGTCGAGAATCTGTTGAATGTGATCCCATTTATGGAAGGCCTGCAACAAGCAGAACACCGGAAAATGTTGAACGTGTACTGGCTGCAATCAACAAAGATCGGCGACTGACAGTGCGAGAACTAGAAAAAGATCTGGGAATTCCAAAAACTATTGTATCCGAGATTCTGACCCAGGATCTGGGTATGAGACGTGTCGTGGCAAAATTCGTTTCGCGGATTCTGCTACCAGAGGAGAAGGAACTTCGTGCCACAGTTGCTAATGATTTGCTTCAAACCGCAACCAATAACCCAGATTTCATGAAGAAAGTCATAACCGGAGATGAATCGTGGATCTACTGCTATGATCCAGAAACGAAGGCTCAGTCGTCTCAGTGGAAGTCGCCTGGTTCTCCACGCCCGAAGAAGGCGCGGCAAACTCGTAGCAAAATCAAGACCATGTTGACTGTTTTTTTATTGGGAAGGTGTTATCTATCGCGAGTACGCTCCTTCAGGCCAAACAATTAATAAGGAGAACTACCTTAAAGTTCTCCGTCGGTTGAGAAATGCAGTACGACGAAAACGACCACAGTTGTGGGCAACTGGCGATTGGCGTCTTCATCACGACAACGCGCCCACCCATGCATCACATCTAGTGCAAAGTTTTTTGTTGAAACATAACATCAACTAGGTAACTCATCCCCCCTATAGCCCAGACTTGGCACCCTGCGACTTTTGGCTTTTTCCAAAATTGAAATCATGTTTGAAAGGTAGAAAATTTCAGACCGTTGATGAGATTAAAGAAAATACGACGACGCAACTGATGGCGCTTCCAAATAAAAGCCTTCGCAGAGTGTTTTAAACAGTGGAAGAAACGCTGGGAGCACTGTGTGATGTTCCAAGGAGCCTACTTTGAAGGGGACTGAGCCATCATTGTGCTATGTAAAATGTTTATTGATTTATATTACATGGCCGGTTCTTTTCGGGACAGCCCTCATATATATATATATATATATATATATATATATATATATATATATATATATATATATATATATATATATATATATATATATTATATATATATATATATATATATATATATATATATATATATATATATATATATATATATATTCAGAGTGATTGAAAAGTTACTCCCTACTTTTACATTTTAATTTATTCACTCGTATCCAACCAAGCTATATATAATAAACATCAAAATAAAGAGAATTAACTGTTATATTATCACATAAAATCCAAATTCACAGCTGATCATGAGATCCTGCCTGTTCAACGTATGACGTCATAGTGACGCGCGCAATATTTCCTGTCTATTGTGACGTCAGTTTATAGGCCATTTTAAATTTCGTTTTATTTTGTTTCTGGAAATAAAAAACAAAAACTTTCTAGTCAAATAGCAGTTGTCTCTTCTAGTTTTGACATTTATTTTATGTATATCCAATTTAAACAAGTGAAGATATAAACATTTTAAGTTATGGAGTGTATGTAGGTATGTATGTATGCATATAACTGTGTATGTATTTTTGTATGTGTAAATATATGTGGAAAGAGAAAGAGAGAGAGAAAGACGTAGAGAGAGAGAGAGAGAAAGACGCAGAGAGAGAAAGAGATAGAGAAAGAAAGAGAGAGAGTGAGATCGATGCACGTAGAGAGGGGAAGAAGGAAGCAGAGAGAGAGAGAGAGGCACAGAAAGAGAGAAAGACGCAGAGAGAGAGAACGAACGAACGAACTTTATTTTCAAAGGGTTTAGAATTGGGCACGCAGGCCCGTCTAACATTCTGCCCTTCCTTTCTCTCGTCTTCCATACTGAATCCATTAATTCTCACATGTATCTTAAATGTTACTTAAAATAAGAAAATAACATACAATAAAATAAAATCCAAACATTGTAACAGTACAATAATAGTTACACAGATTTACAGTGCCTTATCATATTAATACTAAACAGGACAAAATTATCTTTAGAAAGACGTAGAGAGAGAAAGAGAGAAAGACGCAGAAAGAGAGAGAGAGAGAGAGAGAGAGAGAGAGAGAGAGAGAGAGAGAGAGAGAGAGAGAGCTAAAGAAAAGTCAAGATGAGAACAACGTTAGGTAGAACTGGTACAGGACTATTGTAAGTGGGAGTCTCGTGTTTTTAATTCTACGCTTACTGTCTTCTAAGTGGGCGCAAATTAAGACGTCTAATGTGTAGCTAGCTCATAAACTCAGCTACATTCCCAGACTTCCTCACAGTACTTGCACTCCATCACACCCTCGCTTAGATCACACTACAGCATCGTATCTCGTTCCTACAAACTTAAAACTCGTATCACGTGAGATAACAGTAAGAGCCTATAAGTAATCCAAGGTTAATCTTTAAATTTTTTATCAACACCGTAAGAGTCAATTTGGAGAAAAATATTCGCTATTTTTTTTTTTTTCAGTTTATAAAAACCCATATCCCACCCAAGGATCCGCGCCCCATAAGTGACCCTTTATATGTACAGTCATACCCCGCTTTTCGGCACTTCGCTAATACAGCGCTCTTCAATCATATTCATAATTTTCGCCGCTTGCCTCGCTCATTCGGCGATTTTCGGCATGACTCGTTCGCACTCGACAGCTGAGAAAGAGAAGCCCGTGCGCCGGCGTCATTTTCTTCTCGGTTGTCGTGGAATATTCTAATCCACATATATAAATTATCAAGTAAATATAAAGCCTAATAAATACATATAATAAATAAAGGAAGAAGAATGGTAAAGAACAGTGCTGTCACAAAGAATGTACTCGAAATCCCCTTGTTTTCTACTGCGTATGCAAATTGTAACGTTTCACGTTGATATTAAAGGCCTTCTGCAACATACACGCGTTTCCCAAACACACAATAAAATGTGCTGCCTTTCTAAGAAAAACCTTGAAATATGCAAGTTGACCTAAATTTTAAATTCCATTCATGTCTTTTTCTACACTATGTTACCAAGATCAAAAGACAGATGGACAAAAGGATAGCGAGAAGGGAGAGGCAGAAAGCCGAACACTAAACACGCTTCGCGCGATACACAAATGCTGCCATCACGCGTGTAAGACTACAAGCACTAACTTTTTCGGACGGACAGTGATAAATTCACTACCCTTCCCAGAGTTAGGTTTTAAAATCATAAAAAACGCTTATTAGGAAAGATAACATTATATGGGTTTACGTTTGAAAACATTACAGTACCCAGACAGCACATCTTCGAAACAGGAGGTAGAAAATACATATTTTGAACGCAGCCACGTAGCTCTTTTAAATTTGGATATTTGGGTTCCTTAGGGCTTGCTGACCAAGAATATGTAAAACGTTACGCAAATAGTCCAGGAATTAATAAATTATACCCAAAATAAAATAGTGGGGATGCCTGACAGCATGGAATCATTTCTGCTCATAAAATTTTTTTATAACGTGTTTGAAAAAAATCTTACGTTACAGAATTAGCCTACCATGTAAACTCCAAATTGATTGGAGCGCAACAAATGAAAGACTAACCACGATTGGTCGGGCTATAAATACTATCTTTCGTTGTTAGGGGAGACGTGAAAAGGTAACATTTTTTCAAACACTTGTCGAAACGTGGCCTCATTGGCTAGACTCGTTGATATACTCACTTAGGAGCGTTAGTTCGAGACCACTAGTGCAAATAATCTTGATAAAGCAACAGTGCGTTGAAGCCAGCTCATATTTGTGTTAAATAAAAGCCTGGAACATAAGCAGATGGGAATTTGTGCCAGTAATTGTGCCAGAATTCATTGCTAATCAACGTATCTGTGTTTATTTCCATGAAATTGTGGTAAGCTTGAACCATTCAGTATCTTTTAATGAAAATTGAATGTAAATTGTTAATTTATGCCTGTATATATATGTGTAGTTCAGTGGCAAACAGGAGATAAAGCCTATAATGCTCCAGCCTGAACAGAGGGTGTCGGAGGGAAGTAAAACGGCATGGAATGGCCAAATAGTACACTGACACCTGGATGATTGATTAGACAGAAATAATGCTGGAAGTGCAGAGGCGTGGTAACCATTAAGGAGGTAAATACTGGTATAAAGTATTTCAGATGAAGCTGACAGTTGGCCTAACGCTCTGAACTCAATGTTTGTGTTGTATTGTGCTCAGTGTAGAACTAGAGTATCAATTAGTTATGAAGTAGAAGGTACATCCTTCTTGTTTACAGGGACCGTGGTCTTGATGGTACTGAGCAGCACCTGGTCAGAGCTTTGCTGAATCCAGAGTCGGACAGCATACTCCTTGGTCCATTTAGCTTTCAGTGAGGTGTCTCCAGAGCCCAGAGGAGAATTCGAGCAGAGGAGTCCTTCCTGCCGCCATCACGCAAGATAAGCTGATTTGGCCAGCTGAGCTCAACATTATGTCCCCTCATCTTGAAATGACTTTGTAAAAATAACATTCAGAGGGGAATTTAATTGTCTTAATATCAGGAACTGAGAACATCTCCAATACTAGTCCCAAAAGACAAACTATTGAAGTCATGATGACAAATACCAACAGAGCTTGAACAAAACAAAACCAGTATTACCTCATATTACCACTACACAACTGACACACATAGGATATTTTAATAATATATGTCACTACAATATTCATATTGATAAAGTCTGTACATATACTTGTAATTAAAATTGATTGTGATTCCTGGTTCCTTTGTATTTGAATCAGGACACATATACCTTTATGATAACCATGAATACATATTGTTATTTGAAAAGTTATCAGTGACTCCTTAAGATATTCTCATAGAGTGTTATATGTATGTGAGTGTCACAGTGTTGTCAAGAGTAGTGGATTAAATTAAATTGTTTATCTGTCTGTTGTTGTGACTTACACTTCATCATACACATACCCTAGACACATAACGTAGTCATCATACTATTCCAGAATAATTCTGACTGAGATATATAGATATGTGGTAGCAAGTAAGGTTATCTATAATACACTACTCTTAATAGATATAGATACCTTCACAGCTGATCTCAGTCAGTACACTAAGTCCCCTATAAATATTTATAACATCCCACTTCACCACATATATTGGGGTCTCGCTCTTGGGATTTTGAATCTTTCCCTATTAAAAATATTGGGGGTAATTCACTTCAGGGAATATAAGAATTAAAAGGTATCCTTGGGTGGAATTAAATAAGGTTGAGCTCACGGTGCCTGTGTTGTCCATTAGATATATTTAGAGATTAAATTGTTGGTTAGACATTGTAGAAATTTACCTGATAGACAATGGCGGACCTGGCCAAGTTTCGATCTGCTGCTGTACAGACTGCAAAAGAGTTAGGATTAGATGGGCAAGTTATGGTTGCCTATGTCACTACGGAATGTGACAAATTTATTGAACGCGAAGAAAGAAGGTTTGAAGCCGAAAGAAAGTTAGAGGCTGAAAGGGAAATTAAGAGGTTGCAGATTGAGGCTGAGGCTAAGAAATTGGAAGCAGAAAGAGAAGACAAAAGATTAGCTGCAGAAAGAGAAGCCGAGGAAAGAAGACAGGCTGCAGAAAGAGAAGAGAAGAAATTAGCTGTAGAAAGAGAAGAGAAGAAATTAGCTGCAGAAAGAGAAGAGAAGAAATTAGCTGCAGAAAGGGAAGAGAGGAAATTAGCTGCAGAAAGGGAAGCAGAAAAGGAGGAGAAGAGATTACAAAGGGAACATGAGTTAAGACTAAGGGAGTTTGAGTTTCAAGGCCATGCTCCTGAAAATGGTGCCAGTCCCTTTGCCTCTGATGCCACTGCTAGCCAAGGAGCCTCAACCTCAGCTATGAATTTTCATTTAGATCATTTTGTTGAGAAAGACGATGATATTGAGAGCTATATAAATAGGTATGAGCTATTAGCTACCACGTATGGGTTAGAGAGAGAAAGGTGGAGCTTAAAGTTATCTCAGGGACTTCGTGGGGCAGCTTATGAAGTTTTTGCAAAAATGAGCAGAGGTGATCAGGAAAATTATGACATGCTAAAGCAGGCTCTTTTGTTAAGGTATGAAAAGAATGCAGAATTTTATAGGAAAAAATTTAGGAATGCTAAACTACTGTCAGGTGAAACCTATCACCAGTTCTCTGCACGAATAGAGACATACTTGGAGAAATGGACTTCTCTGGGGAAAACCCAAGATCTTAAGGAAATGGTCCTTATACAGCAATTAAGAGAGTCCACGGCTCCAGACCTGAGAAAGTTTCTCATGGAACAAGGTGCAGAGAGGCTGGGTGAGTTGCTAAATGTTGCTGAAAGGTATCAAGCAGCTCAAGCAGAGGTAACAGGTAATAAAAAGAAACAAGTGGATAACTTTAGGGCACCACAGAACTTTAATAAATTTGATCCTAGGGATCAAAACAAAGGTAAGCACCAGTTTGATAGGCCACGGTATGAAAATAAAAATAAAACCCCACAATTCGATGAAAGGAAATATGATGAAAGAAAATCTTTCAACCAAGGAAAAAGGTGGTGTAAAAATTGTAAGATGAACAATCATGACACTGACCGTTGCAGAAGGAAACCTGTGTATATGGCAACCCTTCAGGTCAGGTCGACCTCAAGACAGGAGGAGGATATTATGTTGGATACCACTCCAGAAGAGATGAGGAAGGCACAGGCTGGGGATAAAACACTCAAGCCTTGTTTCAGAAAATTGTCAACTTGTCATACAACTCCAGGCAAGGGAGATTTTTACATGAAAAACAAGTTGATGTATAGGAAGACTGGAGCTAGATCCAAAGGTCAGGGACAGCTGGTACTTCCTAAAAGATATAGGGCAGACTTAATAAGGAGCCTACATGTGAAACCAGATGGGGACCATGAGAAAATAGGTACCATCTGTTACGCACAAATAATTACTTTTTTCCAAAGTCTTTGTATGATCGTTTTTCGTATGTATGATCATTATTTGACTGAAATGCATGTTATATATATTTTATGGTCAAAGGGACAGAACCCGATATATCGATACTGCTATTTTTTATGAGTTTACCTCCTCTTGTATAGAGACACGTTCGGTCTATAATGTCTTGAACGAAGCGTGACCATATCTCCTTATTTGGTAGTATCAGTCAACTGTTGTAGATGTTTGAAACCTTTCTTAACGCTTCTGTTCATGTCCATAAAAGGCGCGACTGTGTAAGACTTTTATCTCGAATGTTCTTAGAATCGTCTTATTGTGAACAGCGACTCAGAGATTGTCACTCTGCGCATGTCTCGACTTGGTTGTCGTTTGTTGTTCCGCCCAGGTCGGGGAGTTGAGAAATGGACTGATTAGCGAGCGGACGCGACTGCGTCTTGTGATTCTCTGAGGGAAATACATTGTCTTAGTGAGTTAGTTTGCTAACTAGACTATTTCCCCGTATTATTCAAGCCTGCCTGGAGGCATATGTTCATGGTTGATTTTCCGAAATAAGGTAATTCCTCTTGTATCGAACTTTAGGCTATCATCTAGAGGTTCGTCATTTTGTCGCCTTTTTGCTCGCCTGTGTGATTCAAAATGGAGAGGTACTTTGACTAGGATTAAGTCACCGGTATCTTTATACCTGAACTAGTTATATATCTATGGGTCGCTCTAGACCAACAAGACTATTGTCTGTGTTCCAGGATTCGTTATATCAGAGATCACGTCCAAGTCAGATGGTTAGACTTAGGAAGGTTATAAAGGTCGAGCTGACCTGTAATCCATGTATGCTACTCACGTGCAGACAGTAAACGGACGTATTGTATACATCTGATCTGCTAGCATCAGGAAGGAATAATTATTATTGTCTATGAACATTAAGGATCTGCAGCTGACCACGGTTGCAGAAGTTATATGTATTATTTATCAAGCTTCGCTATGATATTTGTTTTCCATACAACTATTGAGTATTGACTTCTACATGACTGTCAGTTAACATGAGTTTGAATGCTGCATTCGTTGTATTATGCCGATGATAACATAAGTATCATGACTGTTTTGTGGCGTGCAATAAATGGTATAAACCTAAAGCGAAGTTACCATTTCTATGACTCTACACGTCATGTTGCCTGTGGTGTACCCTGAACTGTTCTACTGCAACACACACACAGCAACAATCTAAACCAGATAAGACACCCACATCTTGCATTGTAATACCTGGTGTCGATAGAGGTGGTAATTTGACGGCATCCTAATTCCACCCTTATCAATTCATGGTGGCCAATAGTTGGTTTATTCTGGTACCAACTCTCAAGGGGGTCAACAAACCCAGACATCATCAGCAGACTACAAGACAACATTGCAGTTGCTATTCATCACCTTTGATGAAATTTTTTGAAAGACGCAGCAGTACTGACAGTTGTTGATATTTTGAAACTACCCGGCGCTGCTCGGCGGTATTGAAGTTTGTCTACAAATAGAAGGACAAGTACCGAGCGAATGGATTTCCTGATCTGTTGAGAAGAAGGACAAGTGCCGTAACAACTGTTCCGGTCTCAGAATTACTGTTGCAGATTCAGAAGGTCAAGTTCAGAAGCTGTTTCCTGTCAGAAGCTGTTTCCTGTTAGAAGCTCATTTCCTTCGTCATGGCAGTTTACGAGAGCAGATATGGATCAACGTTGGATCATTGTCCTAAGAATGCTGATCACATCCTGTTCTGAACTGTGCTGACGTTGTGGATACATAGAAGTTAAGTGGCCTGTTTTGTTTGTGAACTGTGCCCTTATGTTCTAACTGAGCCTTCTGTCTATCACATTTTTCGCACTCTTTATATGTTTACATGTTATATGTTATTTGGATTTGTATTTATATGTTTATATTTCTGCGGGTTTTCTCGGTTGGGCGGTGTCTTTCAGTAGAAGATACCACGTCACAGAGGTTCTACTGTTAGCGTTTTCGTTAGGGACTGTGCGAATTGCCTACTGTGGAATTTGCTAGCGACAATCGTTGCTATATCTGTTTAGTTGTGACGAGTTGTGCTTTATTTTCGTTTTTTGTATATTTTTTTTTTGTTTCTCTCTTTCTTTCTGTTTTTTAGTTTCGATTTCAATTGTTTGTATTTGTAGGTCTCCTCTTTTCTATTATTCAGTTCTTCACGTAAATTTTTGTGTATACACTGTAGCGTCATTTGTTTGTCATATCTTCGCATTCTGTCATCATATTCTTTTTAGTTTCGCTGTTTATTTATTTGACTTATGCGAATGTTTTCGTATTGTTTGATCTTTGTTATTGTTTACATTGACTCTGATCTTTGTTATTGTTTACATTGACGTTGATCTTTGTTATTGTTTACATTGACTCTGATCTTTGTTATTGTTTACATTGACTTTGATCTTTGTTTTGTTTACATTGTTGATGACTTTGTTATTGTTTACATTGTCTTGTTATTGTTTGCATAGGTTTTGCATAGTTAGCTTTCACTATTGTTACATATATGCTCATGCACTATTGATCTATAGTGCACTTATCATAACTAACTGGTGGTTTGTTGCTTATGCACTATTGTAGTGCAGTTAAATTAAATAACTGATGGTTATGCACTGATTTTGATAGTGCACTGATAATTAAGAGGTGACTTGTGATATTATTGTACAACTGATAATACAAATTGGTGTCAAGTCTTGTTTCCCACAGAGATTGGAGTAAATATAGTAATTATACAAGCACTTTATTAAGTCTTGTTGCTATTAAGATTGAAATAAGATAATTAATTATTTCAGGTTCTGTACTCACATTTTAGACATCATGTCTACATTTGAGTACTTTATTGAGCAGGGTAAAGCCCTTGGGAAGACAGGTGATAAATTAGAAGAATTTGCGACTGTTCAATATGCCAAGGCATTGAAGTCGGAGGAAAAGAAAATGAAAGAACTAACTGAACAAAAGAGAATAGATGCTGAAAATTTAAAACTGCAGATGCAGGTAGATGAAAAGAGATTACAAATGGAAATGGAAAAACAAAAAAGAGAAGCAGAATCTCAGGAGAAGAGACTTCAGGCTGAGGTTGAAAATAAGAGACTTGAAAAAGAAGCTGAAAATAAGAGACTTGAAATAGAGGCTGAAAATAAAAGATTAGAAAAAAAGTTACAGGCACAGGCTGAGGAAAGAAAGTTACAGGCTGAGGCTGAGGAAAGAAAGTTACAGGCTGAGGCTGAGGAAAGAAGGTTACAAAGAGAGTCTGATGAGAGAAAAGCAAAAATGGAACATGAAGAAAAACTCTTAGCTTTGGAGTTAGAAAAGTTGAAGTTATCTAGTAATGCTAATGATGCTAATAAGGTATCATCTGCTAATAAGTCTAATGCTGTTGATTTCAAGCTTAATTTACCAGCATTCAATGCTTCAATTGATGATATAACATTTTATCTAGATAGATTTGAAAGTGCATGTAAGGTGCATAATATAGATAAAACATTATATGTTTATCATCTGTCCAAGATACTTAGAGGTGATGCTTTGACTTTGTTGGGTATGGTAGATGTGCCTGACAAGAACAACTATGAGGTTGTCAGGGCGGCATTGTTAAAGAAGTACCAACTTAACGAAGACGGATATCGTCTTAAATTTAAAAACATGTTACCAGAAACTGGAGTTGAATTCTCAGAATTCATCTCAGGCATACGTCTTACTTTTTTACGATGGGTTGAGCTTTCTAAGACAGAAAGTACATTTGAAGCCCTCATGGACTTACTTCTTAGAGACAAGGTTATGTCTTCTGTTAATGAAGCTTTTCTTTCTTTTCTTCATGAGCGTAAGCCTAAAAATATAAAAGAAATGGAAGAATACTGTAGCCAGTATGTTACTGCACATCCTCACATAACCGTTAGCAACTCTAAGGTAAAAGAAGGTCTGCCAGTTGCTTCGGCAGCACTTTATGGCCCGAATTTTATGCGTAAATTTCAGGGTAGCCAGCAAAATTTCAATAAAAAGAGTAACCGTAATTATGCCCAGAACCATGGTAATCAATTTCAGGGAGATTCTTCTTCCCAGAACTGGAGACAACCTAATATTACACGGTATTCTATTCCCGGTAACTTTAGAAATTTTCATAAAGGTAATCGGTATAGAGGAAAATATTATTTGCAGAGACCTCAATACCAAGATAATAGAGGTTCTCAACAGCATAGAGATGGTAATGACAGTTATGGAAACTGGAACGCAAACCAGGATAAAAATTACAGTAGGGACTTTAATGATAATTGCAGAGGCAATAATGGTCGCGGTAGATCGCAACAGAAGAGAAAAAGATATCAACAGACAAACTCTGTTCAACAAGAATCTCAGGGAGCAGATAAACAGGTTAATAATGATAAAGACCATAATGCTATCGGATGCTCATCTTTTGACTTTGGTAGGGCAAATAAATGTATCCAATGCAGTACTTTATTTGATCCGAAAACCATTAGTACTCTAAGCTGTGGTCATCCTTTGCCCGCTCTTCCTGCTAATGTTGCTCATGATGGGAGAGGTTCTCTTATATTACATAAGGGGCTTGTAAATAGTAATCCAGTCTCGGTGTTGTTTGATTCTGGATGTACTACTGTCGGGGTTAGGCAATCTCTTGTAGATCCATTCTGTGCTACAGGAAAGGTCATCAAATGTGTCACATTTGGTGGCACGTTGGAAAAATATCCTACTGCCATAATACATATTGCTACTCCTTTCTTCACGGGAGAGGTCCACGCGTGTCTACTTCCAAACCCTATTGCGGACCTTATTATTGGTCGTATTCACGGAGTTAGGGAATGTAACCCACAGCAGATTGCTGTTTGGGAAGAGCAAAACATTGAAGCTACCAATGCGGTGGTCACAAGAGCACATGCTCTGGATCCACCTCAAACTTCATTAACTAATAATGATGAAGTAAATGAACAAAAT